>JAVXUO010003130.1:0-445189 GCA_033065855.1 Escallonia rubra | reverse complement strand
AAGCAATCCATAGTAAGAAAACAACCAAGCCATATTCTGGAGTCTGGCCAATTCTACTAACCATCTTGATCTGACCACTTTCAGGTCTAGGCCTCGTTTGGGTGATTCTAAGTCCCACAAGAAGTTCACTTTCTTGCTCAAAAATTCACAGGCAGATGGATCAAGGGGGTTAAGAAATATATTCGGAAATGTAGATGGATCAATAGCATTACTTAACACTTAATGGAATGCTTGACATGCAGCAAGGGAATAACTTGGAAACAGTCATCCATCATTAACCATGATTGGATCATTTAGTTTGAAAGGCTTCAAAAGGCAGACCAAAGACTTAAAAGATAAAGAGTGCGTTCATGTGGTCTTGACATCACTAAAGGATACCAATGGCATGCATCTGATATAGCTAAAAATATTCCTCCAATCTACGGACGACACGTGGCGGTTATGACACGTAACCCGTACTGACTCACTACTGATATGGAACTTACCATATCAATCATCGGGCAGAATCCTAAAAAGACTCTGACTCTATCAGCTCAGATTGACATAAAGATCCTCTAAGATCCTAACTGGATTCTAATTAGAGTTGGTCAAAGCTCAGTCCTACTAGGATTCCTCCTTCTACCACTATATAAAGGGGTCATACCCCTCAGGTAAACCTAAGCTCACACATATACACATTGTGTCTTTATTGCTTCTCAGAGTTCTAGATCGTTAGCTCTCTCTGACTTAAGCATCGAAGCGTTCCCCCGCCGAAACCCCACCCGGCGGTCACTCCGTGTTCTCTTTTGCAGGCCTGATTTTTGGTGTTGTTCCCGATCCAGTTTTTAGCTGCAACAGATTGGCGCCATCCGTGGGACCACTACAGGGAACATGGCCAATCATTCTTCTTCTCCAGACTCTTCACAGAGTCATTCTCAGAACCATCGTGCGCGAGCTAGCGGCTCTCGTCGACCAGGTCATTCTAATGACCGACGCTCGACCCCTTTGCGCCGTCGTCGCGCCAGTTCTTCTGAAGATAATTACTTCAACGTGACATCTACTACTCCCGAATCAGAAACTAGACCTCAGAGAAACCAATCTCCAACGTCTACTCTGAAAAACGGTGACCTTCGCCACCGCCTGAACCGTCAGCTATTCAAAACACCATATGACAACCTTACCAAGGAAATTCATGAACTGAAGGATGTTGTAAACATTCTTCAGCGAAAGCTTGACATGGCAGCGGCTCCACAATCCACTCACCATTCTCATCTTGATCCTAGCGACCTTCGTCTTCGTCTCACCTCCAGATCAAGCTACGGCCGCAAGTACCAATCGACGGCCGATCTAACTTATAATCCTAGAGAAAAGAGCAGAGATCACATGACCAGAAGTAGGTCATGCTATCGACGAGATCCATCAGTCGAAGGCAGTACCAACTCATCTCCCCGGCGAGTCACAAAAGCCGAAACTCCTCGAAGATCTATCCACAGGAAGGTGACGTCTGAGTTTCGTTCCCAAGAACGAAACTCCTGGAAGATAGTACCTAGATATCGTTCTCCAGAACGATCTCTCCCAATGGAAGAATCTGGATATCCGTTATCCGAAACTATTGAAAAAGCAAAGCTACCTCCCAACTTCCGAATGCCTCAGTGCGACCATTATGACGGGACGGGAGATCCTGGAGAACATGTTTATCAATTTGAAACCAACATGTTACTCCTCCAAGTTTCGGATGCTGTCATGTGTAGAGCCTTTCCCACTACTCTCAGAAAAGCTGCACATGCGTGGTTCAAATCTCTAAAACCAAGATCAATCTTTTCTTTCAGCCAATTATCGGATCTCTTCCAAAAGCACTTTGTAAGCAGTCGTTCCCGAAGAAAGAATTCGGCGAGCCTGCTTAACATTGTGCAGGAGAAAAACGAATCTTTGGCTTATTTCCTTGGACGATTCAACGCAGCGACTTTGGAGGTTGACAATCTAGACGAGTCTGTGAAATACATCGCCTTTCTCCGCGGTCTCCGTCCGACATCCAAGTTTGCCTTCTATGTGAACAAAAGTCCTCCAGGCAATATGAGAGCCCTACTTGAGAAGGCAAACAAATATATTCAAGCTGAAGAATACCTGGAGACACACAGAGGGCGACGTGGAGATGAAAAGGAAAACACGAAGAAACGATCTCGAGAAATAACTCCCCAAGGGGGAAAGTCAGTAAAACGATCTAAATCGGATGAGCGACGTCCGAAAGACCCGTTTGCTCCGAAAGATCTGACACCCCTTAACGCCAAACCATCTCAGATTCTCCACGAGATCAAGGACAATCAAGCTCTCCAGTGGCCAGATAAGATGAGATCCCGGCCAAACAAAACGAACAAAGATTTATGGTGTCACTTCCATAAAGATCATGGCCACGCAACTGATAACTGCGGGTCGCTTAAAGCAGCAATTGAGGCCCTTATCAAGCGTGGTCAGTTGAGAAAGTTCGTAGCTCCAAGGGAAGGACGACAACAGACACCCCCGGCCGTGGAAGAGAGAGAAGATCGAGAAGAGAATGCAGGTATAATCAACATTATATCTGGGGGATTGGCCGTAGGAGGATCATCTGGACAAGCTCGAAAAGCATACGCCAGAGAAGTGTGCATAACAAGTCAACCCCCAAGTAAAAAGCAGAAGGCAATACCCGCAGCGGCGATCACCTTCTCTGATGAAGATTCGAAGGACGTAAAAACTCCTCATGATGATCCGTTAGTCATCACCATAAAGGCCGGGAACTTCGACATGAAACGCGTCCTGATCGATAACGGAAGTTCTGCGGAAGTCTTATTTTACGATGCATTCAAGAAAATGAACATTCCAACGGACCGTCTCCGACAGATGGATACACCGTTGTATGGATTCTCCAATCATCCAGTTGCAGTCGAAGGTATTATCGCACTCCCGGTTGCGATTGGCACACCTCCGACACAAGCCAACTTCATGCTTGATTTTGTGGTGGTAAAGGTCCCCTCAGCATACAACGCAATATTGGGACGACCAACGCTCAATCAGTTTCAGGCTGTAGTGTCAACTTATCACCTCAAAATGAAATTCCCCACAGAGCACGGGATTGGAGAGGTGAAAGGCGACCAAACTACAGCTCACCAGTGCTACGTAACTTCATGCCGATCAAAAAGCAAGGAAGCACTTATTATAGACGACCTCCGGGAAGATACAAAGATGCAAAGGGGGGAACCAGTTGAAGACCTTATCAGCATTGAAGTATATCCCGGAGAAGAAAGCAAGACGGTTCGGATAGGATCAAATCTTAAAGAAAACACCAAACTTGAGCTGGTCAACCTATTAAGAACCTATGCGGATATTTTTGCATGGACAGCCGCAGACATGCCTGGAATTGATCCTGAAGTCATTACCCATAGGCTGAATATTGATCCATCCAAAAAACCTGTCAAGCAGAAGAAGAGGACTTTTGCACCAGAGAGACAGGAGAAGATTGAAGAAGAAGTAGATAAACTCCTAACTGCCAACTTCATTGAAGAGGTCCACTACCCAGATTGGATCGCCAATGTAGTCATGGTTCCTAAATCAGGCGACAGATGGCGAATATGTATCGATTACACGGATCTCAACAAAGCATGCCCGAAGGACAGCTATCCGCTCCCAAGAATAGATCTTCTTATCGACTCTACGTCGGGCCATGAACTGCTTAGTTTCATGGATGCATATTCTGGTTATAACCAGATTATGATGCACAAAGACAACGTCTCCAAAACTTCGTTCATCACAAAGAGAGGGTTGTACTGCTATAAAGTGATGCCCTTTGGGCTCAAGAACGCCGGAGCAACGTACCAGCGTCTGGTGAACATGATATTTCGAGACTTGATTGGGAAGAACATGGAAGTCTATGTCGACGATATGCTCATCAAAAGCATAAAGTCTGAATTCCATGTCAAAGACTTGAAAGAAACTTTTGACATCCTTCGAAAATATAGAATGAAGCTAAATCCACTCAAGTGCGCTTTCGGAGTCGCATCAGGAAAGTTTTTGGGCTTTATAGTTTCTCAACGAGGGATCGAAGCGAACCCAGAGAAGATCAGGGCTATCCAAAGCATGACGTCCCCAAAAACAGTCAAGCAAGTACAAGAGTTGACAGGAAGGGTTGCAGCCTTGGGAAGGTTCATGGCCCGATCAGCTGAACGGTGCTTGCCATTCTTCAAAGCCATCAGAAAAGCAAAAAGTTTCACTTGGACAGATGGCTGCCAGGAGTCGTTTGAAGAACTCAAAACTTATTTAAGTTCTCCACCCCTACTTTCAAAACCACTTTCAGGTGAAGACTTATTCCTATACCCCTCAGTCACAGATGTCGCAGTCAGTACTGTTCTAATTAAAGAAGAAGATGGAGTTCAGAAACCCATCTACTACATTAGCAAAGTCTTGCAAGATGTAGAGACCAGATACCCGAAGATCGACAAGATTGCACTAGCCCTTATCATATCGGCCAGGCGTCTTTGACCATACTTCCAGTCCCATACTATTATTGTACTGACGGACCAACCACTTAGAAAAGTTTTACTGAGCCCGGAGGCTTCAAGAAGACTAGTCAATTGGTCCGTAGAGTTGGGGGAATTAGACATCCAATACAAGCCTTGCACTGCAATCAAAGCTCAAGCCTTGGCAGACTTCATTGTAGAATGTACACTACCTGAGGACCCTCCTCAATTAGTAATTTCAGAGGTTCTAGATCCTTGGAATCTTTATGTAGACGGCTCTTCAGCTATTGGCAGCAGCGGAGCGGGGATTATTCTTATAAGTCCAGAAGGATTTACTATCGAATACGCACTTCGCTTTGGTTTTCAAGCCTCGAATAACGAAGCAGAGTATGAGGCCCTTCTTGCGGGGATAAGGTTAGCACACGCCTTAAAGGTGGACTCTCTATCAGTTAATAGTGATTCCCAACTGGTGGTCAATCACGTCCTGGGAGATTATGAAGCCAGAGATGAAAGAATGGCTCAATATCTCGACTTAGTTAAAACTTCAGCGGTGAAGTTTCAAAATTTCACCATTCGCCAGATTCCCCGGGATCAGAATACTCAGGCAGATGCATTATCAAGGCTCTCCTTCATTGAAGAAATTGATGTTCGACGACCGATATACCTTGAGTTCCTCAAGGACCGCAGTATCACTTCTCAAGTTGATGTTGAAATGATAGATCAAGAACCCTGTTGGATGGACACGATCATCAAATACCTGTCCACGGGCGAATTACCAAGTACAAAACGCGAAGCCAGAAATCTTCGTGTCAAAGCTGCACGATATGCTTTAGTAGAAGGGACTTTATACAAAAAATCGTTCAGCCTTCCTTACCTCAGATGTCTACGCCCATCAGAATCCCTTTACGCATTACAAGAAGTTCATGAAGGAATATGCGGCCAACATCTTGGAGGGAGAACGTTGGCACAGAAAATCCTAAGGCAAGGATACTACTGGCCTACGATGCAGAAGGACGCGATTGACTTCACTCGAAGATGCGAAAGATGTCAGAAATTCGCATCGGTTTCTCATACACCGGTTGTTCCTTTAACCTCAATTGTTTCTCCAATCCCCTTTGTTGTTTGGGGAATGGATCTTTCGGGACCTTTTCCCATGGCAACTGGGCAACGACGATTTGTAATCGTGACAATAGACTACTTCACCAAATGGACTGAAGCAGAATCTTTGGCGACCATTACTTCAGCCAAGTGTGAAGACTTCTTCTGGAAAAATGTCGTCTGCCGCTTTGGAGTACCAAGAGCCTTGGTCGTGGATAATGGGAAGCAATTTGACAACAACAACTTTCGAACCTTTTGTACGAATCTATCGATCGATTTGAGATTCATTTCTGTAGCTCATCCACAAATCCAACGGACAGACTGAAAACATGAATCGAAGCATCCTACAAGGATTGAAGAAGAAGCTAGACGAAGCTAAAGGCGCATGGGTGGACGAACTCCCCAAAGTGTTGTAAGCTTATCGAACAACTCCACATTCAGTCACAGGGGAAACACCTTTCTTACTCTGCTACGGAACGGAAGCAATGTTGCCAGTCGAGATAGGAGTTGCAACAATACGGGCCTTACACTTCAACGAATTAAACAACGAAGATGGACTCCGAGCAAATCTTGATTTGGTAGAAGAAGCTCGAACTCAAGTCCATGCACGATCTGTCGTCATAAAACAACGAGTGGCACGATATTACAATCAGAGAGTCCGATCCAAGCAGTTCAACGAAGGAGATTTGGTCCTTCGCAAACTAGAAGTTTTCGATCCAAAGGCAGCGACGGGAAAGTTATCTCCAAACTGGGAAGGACCCTACCGTGTTATAAAGGTGCTCAAACCGGGCGCCTACGCACTAGGGACACTTTCTGGAGAACCCATCCCTCGTACTTGGAATGCTGAGAACTTGCGCAGATATTACCAGTAGTGTCTTGGCACGAGCCACAACACTTCCTTTTTGGGGGGGTAAGGGGCACAGACCTTATCAGAACTCCAACATCTTAAAAATAATCTTTAGCAGATTGTTTCGAATAAATGAGTTGTTAAGCAATCCAATGTAAACTTTATTTTTTACTCTAGTAATAAAGTTGTTCTTTCTCAGTATTCTTGTAATAGAAGCTTAGCCAAAACATTATGTCCGAACAGAGTGATGGCCGAACACTCTGCCCGAACAGAGTGACAAGTTTAGCCAAAACATTCTGTCCGAACAGAGTGATGGCCGAACACTCTGCCCGAACAGAGCGACAAGCTTAGCCAAAACATCCTATCCGAACAGAATGACGACCGAACACTCTGCCCGAACAGAGTGACAAGCTTAGCCAAAATATTCTGTCCGAACAGAGTGACGGCCGAGCACTCTGCTCGAACAGAGTAAGAAATTTGAACCAAAACATTCTGTTTAAACAGAGTGACGGCCGAACACTCTGGCCGAACAGAGTGACAAGCTTAGCCAAAACATTCTGTCCGAACAGAATGACGGCCGAACACTCTGCCCGAACAGAGTGACAAGCTTAGCCAGAACATCCTGTCCGAACAGAATGACGGCCGAACACTCTGCCCGAACAGAGTGACAAGCTTAGCCAGAACATCCTGTCCGAACAGAATGACGGCCGAACACTCTGCCCGAACAGAGTGACAAGCTTAGCCAAAACATTATGTCCGAACAGAGTGACGGCCGAGCACTCTGCTCGAACAGAGTAAGAAATTTGAACCAAAACATTCTGTTTAAACATAGTGATGGTCGAGCACTCTGCCCGAACAGAGTGTATAACTCTTGAGTTTTCAAAATACAAGAGAAGCCAGGCGGATTAGCTACAGATCTAAGTCCGTGAAGAAACAAAAGTTAATGGGGGCATCGTCACTCCACCAAAACTTTTGCATCTTCGAAATATGGGCCGAGCGAGGGTGCTTGACCTCTTTGCCGACTCTTTAAGTGACGATTAAAGGGTTTGAGTCAAAGTAAAAATGAATAATACTGTGTGAATGGTAAAACACAAAACCATGAGAAACACATAGTAAAAGCAAATTACTGTAAAATTAAAGATAGAGTTTTACATATAAGCCCTTAAGAGGGCATTGAAAACTTGTCTCAACAAAACAAAGAAGCTAGCTAAAAGTCTAAGCCTCGAGGGCATCACCAGAAGGACCTTCGCCTGGAAGATCAGAATCTGCAACATCTCATGCCCCTGGAGGCATAACAGTCTCCCCAGATGGTGACCCAACCGCAGGCAGAACAAAACCATCCAAGGGGATATCAGGAAAGCGCTCAGCAAACATCTCCTTGGCCTTCACAAAGCCAAGCTCATAAATCTCCAGGCCATCTTCGGTCCGCTTCTTCAGCCATTCATCCCCCGCGTTCCCCTCTAAGAAATCGCGAATGCCTTGGTCTCGAGCTTTGGTCACCTCTTCTGCAGCCCTCTTCTTAACTCGATCCAGTTTCTTCTCCAGAGATGCAATCCGATCAAGATGATCTTCCTCACGCTTGCTCAGCTCTTCAGCACGATGGGTGGCTTCCTGTGCTTCCTTAACTGCTTCCTTTGTCAGCTGGGCCTGCTCGGCCGCCACCTGCCTTGCCATCTCAAAGCGAGAAAACATCTCAGATCCACTGGCGTACATCTGGAATGAAGATAAAGATCAGCAACTGAATGAAACTTGAAAACAAAAACATAAAACCTAGTTGAGACAAAGGACGTTACCGTATAGACGGCCTGGGCAAAGGAGCAGGCAAAAGTCTCGTGGGTCTGATTCTGGAAAACCTCCTTGTCTCGAGGAAGAATCCCATGACGAAGATACTGCTCCGAGACCTGGCTGTCCGGCATCCCGAGGTCATCACGCCTAAGTGCCCATCTCGGGCGAAAGATGGGATCATCCTCAATAGAAACTTGATCAAGTATCTGTGGAGAGCGTTCTGAAGGAGTGACTCTAGTCCTCTTAGGAGCAGGAGGCAGTTCCACACTTGGCTGCTTCTCCTTTCGCTTCCCCTTAGCTTTTTGAAGAACGCCAAGGAAGCCTCCTTGCTGCGACTTTCCACCATCGCTAGCCATTTCTACAATGAAGAAAGAAGTCAATACGGGAATGAATATTGAAGTCAAGTTTAATTCAATATCTCATGCAAAACACACCTAAAGGAACAGTCTCAGCAGATGACGCGCTAGGAATAGCAGGAAGAGGAGGAATCAGAAGACCAGCTGGAATGGGCTTTGAAGGCTTGCCAGGATTTTCGAAATCCTTACAATAAGAATTCCACACTCTGTCAAAAGGAAGCTCCCCCTTGTCCAGTCGGCCAACAAAGAAGTATCTGGAATGCCAACCTTTATTCGACTTTGGGCCTCCCTTCAGAAGTCGTTGCCTACTGTGAATGTAATACCATCCGGGACAGTTGGCAACTCCTTTGACGAAATAGACTTCAAAGAAGACTCTCATAAAATCAGTTACATCTGGTTTGTAACCTGAAGTTTGAACCAAATATATAAGACCGGCAAGCTTCCTCTAACCATTTGGAACAAGCTGCCCAGGAGCCATGCGATAATGCTCAAAGAAACGAAGAGCGAAAGGATGGAGAGGAAGTCTATATCCAGACTTCACCTGCTCTTCGTAGACACCCGTTTCAAACTTTGTGCCATAGTTAGCTGGTTCACCCAAACCAGGAAGACGAGCATACCAACCTTCGGGAAGAGGATATTCCCGAATTAAATCCTGCAAATCTTCGGTCGACATCTTACTAGACTTTTCGTCAGCAGTATACCAAGGCTTGGGATTAGCCTTATCTTCGGCCTGATCCTTTACTTCTCCTAAAGGATTCCCCCCAGATAAAAATTGTGAAGGCTGTGAAGATGAAGGTGGTAATGGTTGAGAGGATGAAGGTTGGAATTGTTGAGAGGATGAAGGTTGGAATGGTTGAGAAGTTGAAGGTAGTGAGGGTTGTGGATTTGAAGTCCCAACTTCACTTCCTGAAGTTGCAACTCGTTCTGAACTCGAAGACGAACTACTACTCGAAACAGAAACTGAAGTATTAGACAAGTTTTCTACTTCTACTGCAAATATGAGACTACGACAAACTTGAAGTGCTGAACAGGAATGGTAGAAGAAAAGACTTACTTGCAGAGTAATGTGCTCCCAAAAATTTCGAGTGAAGGAAAAATGAAGTGGAAGTTCTCTTTTATAGAGAAACACCAAGTAACCGTTTCTTGGAAAACGCAACGGTTCATGTACCCCCAACGTGTCACAAGCTGAAGAAAAGAGGAGCTTAAAATTTTTCAAAAAGTTCCCGCTCAAATTCCCGCACGTGACACGTGGGAAACACCAAAAGTTATGCCCGAGCAGAATCTCGCCCGAACACTCTGCCCGAGTAGAATGCCAACGGCCGAGCAGAATTTTGCCCGAGCAGAATCTCGCCCGAACACTCTGCCCGAGCAAAGTGCCAACGGCCAAGCAGAATCTCGCCCGAACACTCTGCCCGAGCAGAGTGCCAAACGGCCGAGCAGAATTCTGTCCGAGCAAAATCTCGTCCGAACACTCTGCCCGAGCAGAGTGCCAACAGCCGAGCAGAATTCTGTTCGAGCAGAATCTCGTCCGAACACTCTGCCCGAACAGAGTGCCAAACGGCCGAGCAGAATTCCGTCCGAACAGAATCTCGTCCGAGCAGAATTCTGTCCGAGCAGAATCTCATCCGAACACTCTGCCCGAACAGAGTGCCAACGGCCGAGCATAATTCTGTCCGAGCAGAATCTCGTCCGAACACTCTGCCCAAACAGAATGTCAACAGCCGAGCAGAATTTCGTCCGAGCAGAATATCGTCCGAGCAGATTTATGTCCGAACAGAATTCCGCCCGAACACTATGCCCGAACAGAGTGTCAACGGCCGAGCAGAATTCTGTCCGAGCAGAATCTCGTCCGAACACTCTGCCCGAACAGAGTGTCAACGGCCGAGCAGAATTCTGTCCGAGCAGAATATCGTCCGAGCAGATTTATGTCCGAGCAGAATTCCGTCCGAGCAGAATATCGTCCGAGCAGATTTATGTCCGAGCAGAATTCCGTCCGAACACTCTGCCCGAACAGAGTGTCAACGGCCGAGCAGAATTCTGTCCGAGCAGAATCTCGTCCGAACACTCTGCCCGAACAGAGTGTTAACGGCCGAGCAGAATTCTGTCCGAGCAGGATATCGTCCGAGCAGATTCGTGCCCGAACAGAATCATATCCGAACAGAAATCTGCCCGAACAGATTCATGTCCGAACAGAATCTCGTCCGAGCAGAATACTCTTTGAAATTTTGAAATGTTGACAAACAGATTCAATTATGTTTTGTCCGAGCAGAATTCCGTCCGAGCAGAATATCGTCCGAGCAGATTCGTGCCCGAACATAATCATATCCGAACAGAAATCTGCCCGAACAGATTCATGTCAGAATAGAATCTCGTCCGAGCAGAATACTCTTTGAAATTTTGAAATGTTGACAAACAAATTCAATTCTGTTTTTGGCATATTTTGATATCACCAGTGGAAAAAGTGTGCTTCCACCCGCTTCATTAACGCTGGTAAAAGCAGAGGGCATATGATATAGCTAAAAATATCCCTCCAATCTACGGATGACACGTGGTGGTTATGACACGTAACCCGTACTGACTCACTACTGATATGGCACTTACCATATCAATCATCGGGCAGAATCCTAAAAAGACTCTGACTCTATCAGCTCAGATTGACATAAAGATCCTCTAAGATCCTAACTGGATTCTAATTAGAGTTGGTCAAAGCTCAGTCCTACTAGGATTCCTCCTTCTACCACTATATAAAGGGGTCATGCCCCTCAGGTAAACCTAAGCTCACACATATACACATTGTGTCTTTATTGCTTCTCAGAGTTCTACATCGTTAGCCCTCTCTGACTTAAGCATCGGAGCGTTCCCCCGCCGGAACCCCACCCGGCGGTCACTCCGTGTTCTCTTTTGCAGGCCTGATTTCTGGTGCTGTTCCCGATCCAGTTTTTAACTGCAACAACATCCATGCACGATATAACTGCACAGCGTGGTGAATCAAAGTTTCTTCAAATAACAGATGTTGGGTTCCCTCTAGAATCAGTAAGAGAGACGGGCTCTAACTTGGCAGTGACACTCTGAAGGAAGCCCAAGTGAAAAAGGCACTTCCCGAGGGATATGCGCCACCTCCATACCAATTTGCTGACCTTTGTCTCCCCTTGCATACCGTTAAGGACCTGAAATGTGCAAGGCTGTAAGCACCATGTGGCAATACAAGAAAAAGAAAGAGAAAAAAGCTGAGTTTACCTTGCATGGTGGTCTGCCGAGTCGGAAGTCTCATGGTGAAGATGGAGAGAAAGCAGGAGGAGGAAAGGATATATCATATAGATCATAAGTTTGTAGTTGATAAAGACTGATTCATGAGGTTTTTGTCATTCAATAGGACACTAAATTATAATTTTGTTATTAAATTGAGATCTTAGTTGTTAAATGAAGAGTCCAAGCGAATTAGGAGACTTTCAGGATGAAAGTTGCGGCTGATTTGGCACAAGGAGAAGACTCCAAAAATCTGATGTGTCGCAAAGATAACAGTTCTAAAATCTTATGTGTCGTAATTTTAAGCGAAGGCTTCAGCTTTTTATATATATATATATATATATAATTAGATTTTCTGCCCGCCGCTCACCCTTCCATCTCTCTCTCTCTCTCACCCTACCACCTCCACTGCCCACCTCCCATGGCACCCACCTAGCTCCAAAGCCACCTACCCCACTCCCACTGTCGCCGCCCCTCCCCACGCGTTATCACTCCACTGCTGCCCCTGAAACAGCTAGTCTACCGCGCCACCAAAGTTGAATCATAATGAAGTGGAGATGTGAAGCACGTTTAACAGGTTCACCTTCACCTCTTGCTTCCACTAACCTTTTCAACTTCTTATGTACTTTCTTCCTTCCAAGTTTGTAGGACGAAAAAGTCACTAACAAATTTACCCAACTTTGATTCGTGTTTCTCTCCTTTTTCGTTCAACTATCTATTTCATTCAAGTTCGTTTGTGCGTGCGTGCGTCTGTGTGTGTATGTGTATTAGATTTAATTTGTAACATCTCTAGGGTTCCTACTCCAGTGGAAATTTTGGGCTCTTCCACCATAGGGTAGAATTAGGTGAAGCCAACTAGATTGTGAATATTCTGATTCATCAAATTAGAAATTGTGGTAAGCGATTTTTCTTAGTGAAGTACAATTACGTAACTAAGTATTTTTATAATCAGCAAAGCGTATTCTAGTGACTGTTTCTTAAATAAATTTCATTAAGGCTCGTTTTGATTCCGAAAAACCCGGATTTCTTGTTCTTGGCAAGCAGGTGTGAACGTGTCTATTTATCTCAATTTTCGTTATTTAAAATTGAATTTTTGGGTGGGATATTGATTTTGAATTAGTGAAATAGGTCCTTAGTTTTTAGGATTGGGCTGTATTTAAGTTTGTGGTTGACTTGTTGTTTGAGCCGTGAAATAACGGTGTTATGAGATTTATAGTTGGAAAAAGAGAAGGCGAACAAGTCTAATTTCAAGACCCTCAAAAAGTTTTGTCGCTACAAAGTTATTATTTTGCGACTGATGCACTTTTTAGCGGCAAATTAATTAGGTCTTGACAAACATTTGAGAGTGTGAAAATAGAAGTTCCCAAAAAGAAAACTAAAATGGCATTGTTCTTTTTTTCCCTAACTTTTTAATGTTTGTATGGAGTAGTGGCTACAGTATATTCTTATGTTTGGTTTTACATCAGTGTTGACCGCTTTGAAGCTCTTTTGTTGTTTATTTTTTGAGTGAATTTCTTCCAATTTATGTTTTTTGTTCCTTTGAACTATTTATTCGATTTGCGAAGTTCATGGTTTGATTAAATTTTTTGATATATTTTGCAGGCAATTGCAACCAGACGGGCCAAACGGTGGCCGGACTTCTCAGCTAGCCACAAGGGACCTTTGCTTCCAAGGTTAGCTCCAATTTAATACATTCAAGCACTTCCCCAATCAGGAGAAATAAACCGACATTGATCAAGACATTTATGCTGTTTTTGTTCTGAACTAGCTGCTCTCACACTGTAACAATTCTTCTTCACATGTGGCGTCTGGCCACATAAAAAGTACAAACTACTTTGTTAGCTGGTCTTATCTCTTTTTAAAGATTCACTTCTTTTCTTACACATTCCATCGTCCAAGACCATAACCAAATCGGCAAATTGTTTAGCCCTTGATGAATAAACAAGTCTCCACCTGCTCTGATGGATCAGGTTGTTATTTGTAGTTTTGTTAGCTGGTCTTAACTCTTTTTAAAGATTCACTTCTTTGCTTACGCATTCCAACATCCAAGACCATAACCAAATGGGAAAATTTGTAGTGTTGTTGTTAGCTGGTCTCCACCTGCTCTGATGCATCAGGTTGTTATTTGTTGACACGTAATTATTAGATAAAATTTCGGTTGCAATTTTTTCCCAATAGAAGAATGACACATAATTATTTGTTGACACATAATTATCAGTTCGTATCGTGAAAAAAACATCATCGGGTGGTTTATGTGGATATTCTTTCAAGTTATCCACTTATGAAGCCGAATTGGCCCGCTCTTGTTTGTGGAAAGACACACAAAGTTTGATGTCTTTAAGCACTTGGCACAAATTGTTAGATTTTAGTTTTTTGGTGATTCTTACAATCATGTGTTGACTACTTCTTAGCGTTTGTTTTTGTCCTTCAAATTTTCATGGATATATTTGAAAATCACGTTAATTCACAATTAATTTCACTAATGGCACATATTTTGCTTGAGATGAGTTGTCTTGATATTCTTTCATGTTACTTTGCTTAAAAGGTTCGTAAAGTTTGCACGTTTAAATACTTGGCATTGTTATTTACATGTTAGATTCTTGTTTGCAATAATGTTGCATTGACAAGTATTCTTTATTTACATTTGTCCCTAAACATTTATAGGTAAATATAAAAATCACGTCAATTTATCGATAATGCCTCGTTAGTGAGACTTTGTAAGAGGAAATGAAATTTACAAAATTGGTATCCACACTTCACATTTAAGCGCTTGCATTTTAACCTGAGTCGCTAAAAATGAACTAGATGTATGTCACTTGGGCATCAAAAGGTGTCACTAAAGATTCGATGACAAATATAAAGGGCAAGTAGAATGCTTTTTCAATTCCCCAAATTTTGATGCCCCATTTCTTGTTTCTTTCAGGCCCATGGAATGGAATATGTTACTATCACTAGGAGAGGGACCCAGTGGGGTCTTTAATCTACAACCAAATGAATTTTATTTGTTGCCATTTTGTGTTAAATTCAAGTCACTTCATCATTCCATTTTTGTTAAAGGGAAAATTAGGAAATGATGGGTTTTTGTAATAAATATTTGTGTTAGGTGGGATTCTTTTGAAAACTTAAGAAAAAGTGGGGTGACATTTCAAAATTTCTGAACAAAGGGTAGACTTAAGAAAAAAAATGGGTTTTTTGAAATCAACTAATTTGGACTTCCCAAATTACCCTTCCCGCCAAAATCATTGACCACTGTTCTGGTACAAGTCGTTTTCTGCAAGAATGCAAGTACAGTTATGCGAAAATACTTGTCAGTTTGTGCAGATATTCAAGTCGTTTCTGCCCTTCGAACTAATGCAATACTAACTTTGTCTAACTTTGCAATACTAACTTGAATAGTATTGCATTAGTTCGAAGGGCAGAAACGACTTGAATATCTGCACAAACTGACAAGTATTTTCGCATAACCGTACTTGCATTCTTGCAGAAAACGACTTGTACCATAACAGTGATCAATGATTTTGGCGGGAAGGGTAATATGGGAAGTCCAAATTAGTTGATTTCAAAAAACCCATTTTTTTCTTAAGTCTACCCCTTGTTCAGAAATTTTGAAAAGTCACCCCACTTTTTCACAATTTTCGAAAAAAAAAACCTCATCCACAAATATTTAACTCAAAATTCCCTATTTTTCTAATTTTTCCCGTTATTATTAAATTCAAGTCAGGTCACTTCATCATTTCGTTAGTAGATCATAGTAAGAGCCAAGCCTCAATGTCATTTTCTTTAGCTATCTGTGCTGCATAAGAGTCAATAAATTTTAGTTACAAGGTAATTTTATCATGTTCAATATATACGAACTGCGTAAGAGTTGCATAGGATTATGCACAATATGCGTCTAAGCAACATCTTGGCTTGTTGTTGAGTATTACGTGATCAATTTTTTTTTTCCTTTAATAACGATGGTCAATCCCTTCTCATTTGCATGTTTAGCCTTTCCTTATAATAATAATATGCATGATCTATAAGGCCTGGAACTACTCTATTTGATAAGCCAACATCCCCATGTCTTCCTGTTTGGTTCTAAACCTTCATTAAAGTTTTAATGGTGGACCACATAGAATTTCCTTGCTTTGATCCTTATGCTATGTGGTTTATAAATTCAGCTTAGGCCATGGGGAAACCACGTGTTGGTTAACAGTGACTTTTTATGTCAATTGTTTAGTCTTTCTTTGGCCATTATTATTAATTTTTTTTTTATGAAAATTTCCTTCATTTCATGTAAGCTCAATCGATTTAAAATAGTACTCATTGTACATACATGTTGCTTTTGTATAGCCTACTATATCACAGCAGCTAAATTCTACTCTTTATACATTTACTTATGCCTACCAAAATTGAATTAATCTACATTCAATACTTTCTGAGGGTCTAGTTCCCAAGCTTGGCACAGCTCCCTGTTTTTCTCCATGAACACAACTCTATTCCAACTATAGACTCTGAACTTTATCCATTGTTGGATGACATAGCAGCACCCTTGAACATTTGCACACTTCCTCTCAAAGATTCTGGAGTTTCTCTCTTGCCAAATACCATAAACAGTGGCTGCAACAGCCAATTTGCAAAACTTTGCTTTAAAGCTTTTCCCCCTGAAGCTACCACTTGCTGTTTGTAAGAATTGAGACCATGAGGATAAGCTGATATTGACCTGCAATTTCCTGAGTACCAAGGACCATAATTCTTGAGCAAATTGGCACTTCATAAATAGATGCTCACTAGTTTCACAATGATTCCAACATAGCACACATCTATCATCTTGTGTAATCTGCCATTCCTTTAGCTTATCTTTTGTTCTCAAACCACCTTTGCATAGCAGCCATAGAATCATTGCACACTTAGGTATGTGTCCTGAGAACCATATTAGCTTCCACCAGGGAACTTGAGGAGCTTTAGTTCTAGTAGCCTCACATGCTGTCTTAATGGAAAATATGCCACTGGGGTGTTCAGTCCATTTGACCTGATCTGGTTGTGTTGTGTCAGGTCTTGGTGTTTCTGATAATAGCTGGCTCAATGCTCTTAACTCAGCTGATATAATGCAAGGTAATCTCCATGCATTATTATGGATTATGGAACACACTCTGTTGTCTAGGCTCAGGCCAGCATCATAAGCTACTCTTTGTCCAAACTTTTCAAGCAAAGTATGTTCATAAATCCATCTATCACACCATAGCCATGTATCCTTCCCATCACCAATTACATATCTAAAGAAATGACAAAATTGATTCCTGATTTTCACAATTTTCCTCCATGTCCATAAGATATTCACTGGGGGTTTAAATGTCCAAATATGTCACTGCTTGATGACATATGTATGACACCATTTAACCCATAGTGAATATTTTTTATGTGCCAAGTCCCACAAATGTTTGCATATGGCTGCCTTGTTCCATTCCTCCAATCTCTTCAAGCCAAGTCCCCCTTCTTTTCTTGGAAGACACGAGTCTTTCCATGCTACTTTTGCCTCTGTGCACTTGACATCCTTCCCATGCCATATAAAGGCTCTAATTTTCCCTTCTATCTGTTTGATGATTCTTTTTGGGAGTACAAAAATGGAACACCAATATACCTGCATGCTTACCAAAACTGATATAGCTAGCTGTACTCTACCAGCATATGAAAGATAATGTGTAGTCCAACTTGAGATTTTCCTGGTAACTTTATCCACCAACACCTTGCAATCACTGTATTGGAGCTTGGTAGAGATCAAAGGGACCCCTAAGTATGTAACTGGGAGCTTACCAAGAGGTATGCCAATTATCTCAGCTAGTTGGTTTGCACTTCCTTCATCCACACCTACTGTATATAGTGCACTTTTGTTAAGATTGGGTGCCAAGCCGGACAGTGCTTCAAACTTAATGATCACCTGTTTAAGAACCTCCAGAGAGCTTTGATTTGCTTTAGCCATTAGGAACAAGTCATCAGCAAAGCTCAGGTGGTTTATATTCATATCTTTGCATTTTGGATGAAATGAGAAGCTAGATTGTTGTGTATAATCATCCAGCAAACCTGTGAAAGCTTCCATCATTAGGATGAAGAGATATGGGGAGACAGGATCACCTTGTCTCAGGTCTCTTGAGCTAGTGAAGAATCCATCCATGTTCCATTCAAGCTAATAGAAAACCTTGCTGTAGTAACACATTGCATAATCCATCCCACAAATTTATGAAGGAATTGCATTACTTCCATTACTGTCTTCAAGAACTCCCATCCCACAGAGTCATAGGCCTTTTGCAAATCAATTTTCATTACACATCTAGGCTCTCCCACATTCCTATGATAATTTCTGACTAGTTCTTGCATTAAAAGGATATTATCTGCTATGCTTCTTTTTGCAACAAATGCAGATTGTCTTTTGCTAATCAGTTTGGGAATGACCTTTTTGAGTCTTGCATAGATTATGTTTGACACTCCTTTGTATATCACATTGCAGCATGCAATTGGTCTAAATTCCTTCATATTTCTAGGGCAAGAGACTTTAGGGATCAAGGTTAGACTTATGCTATTAAACAACTTGATGCCTTTATCCTTATTCAACATTTCTTTCATAGCTTTCACTACCTGATTTCCCACCACGTTCCAGTTAGCCTGGAAGAATTCTGAGCTATAACCATCAGGTCCAGGTGCCTTATTGGGTTTAAGGGAGAAGATAGCCTCATTTATTTCATTCTCCTCCATAGGAGCTATAAGCATGTTCTGGTCTGCTTGATCCACCTGTGTTTTGATTATAGCCCTCACCCTCTTGACCATCTGAGGCTGAGGTAGTGCTGAAGTGCCAAGAAATTCTCAGAAGTGCTTAATTGCTACCTTATGCACTTCCCTAGCCCCTACCACCTGATTTCCATTCTCATCATTTATGGTCAGAATCTT
Organism: Escallonia rubra; assembly: GCA_033065855.1. Classification (NCBI taxonomy): domain Eukaryota; kingdom Viridiplantae; phylum Streptophyta; class Magnoliopsida; order Escalloniales; family Escalloniaceae; genus Escallonia; species Escallonia rubra. The sequence goes on along the minus strand of JAVXUO010003130.1, from coordinate 426,470 downwards.
ATTTTGTGCCCTGTTGACCTGCATCTTCTTGAAGAAATATGTTGTATTACTGTCCCCTAGCTTCATATTCTTGATTCTTGCTTTCTGATAGTAGAAGGCTTCTTCAGCCTTCTTTGGCCATTATTGTCTTTCTTTCGCTGTGTGGAATCCACAAATTAGGTGTTCCTTTGAATCCCAAAAGGCATTTGATTTCCATTCAATACCTTAATCCAAGCCTTAGTTGTCAAGGCCAGTTTGACCAATTATATATTTGAAATGAATGCCCAACTTGGTTATGCTTTCGGTGCTTTTATTGATTCATGAATTGGGAAATTTAGGAAATGAAGAGTTTTGCGAATAAATATTTGTGGAAGGTGGATAATATTTGAAACGTTAAGAAAAAGTGGGATGAGTACGTTTTATAAATTTCTGAACAAGGGGTTGATTTTTTTTTAAAAAAAAGGCTTTTTAAAAATCATTAATTTGGTCTTCCCAAATTACCCTCCCCCCAATTTGTGTTGTGCACGAATTGAAACGAGTCATGTTATACAAAAATGCAAGTACGATTATGCAAAAATACTTGTCATATTATGTAAATATTCAGTTGTTAAGACCTTCCCTTCCCCTCTAATAACAGATTTCCCTCTAAAAGTACTTGCACCCCCCACTCCTGGCTCCCCCGGCGCGATAGAGAGACCATAGTTTCTCTATTGGATGGATAAAATGCATGATCTTCACCCTAGACATGATCGATCAATATATATGTTGAGATATCTTTAGGTGACAAAATAACACTAATGCGGCGAAGTTTACAACAAAACCTCTTCGGATAATGGTATTTGATGATACATTTTTCATGCTATTGATTAGCGTCGATCTTGTGCCATTAAATTCCGTCGTATATATGTAACGATTTATTATTTTGTATAGTTGATTCATATTTCCAATTGGCTAAAGAGTCAACCGTTAATTACGTCCACCACAACCTCCGAGTAAATAAACGTAAATAAAATAACATACGAATATAGAACATTTTCATTTCTGCATGAAAATTTAGTACATCAAATAATCAAAATTTACGTAAAACAATAGAAAGGTATGATTCACCTTGAATACATCTCTCTCTTCTTCTTCTTTTTTTCCTCTTTCCATTCTCTCTCTCTCTCTCTCTCTCTTTTTCTTTCCTTTTTCTCTTCTGCCCAAGTAGGCAAACATCTGCTTCTTCTTTCTTTCATTTTTGTTGCTGCCGACTCGGCCCTCTTTGGTTGCTTTTTTTGCTGACTTCTTTCCTCTTTTGTTTCTCTCCTTTCTTTTTTGTTTCTCTTCCCTCCCCTCCTTTTTATATGCCGAGAGAACTCCTCCTTTTATAGCTAGAAGCTATCCTTTATACCCAACCCAAGTGTTTTAGGCTTGGAGGCCACTTCATGGATAATCACCACATTTTACTACATGTGATAATTCTTCAGTTTTATCATTTTCAATGAACATTTATCCCTTTGATTTTCTTGAAATGTCTCCAGTTATATTTCACCCAAAATAGTATAACCCAATTACATGGGCATATTTGGGCTTCTTTTAGCGAAGGCACCCAAAAAAATGCTGGGCTTGCTTATCAACTCAATATAATTTCTTGGTCAAAATTTCGTTACTAACAAATGCCCTTCGTGATTCGAGCTTTTCGAGTTTGTTAAAAGACCGGATCACGACTGATTTCGTAGCTCAGCTATTTCAGTTCTCTCATTCACTCCAGATGCTCTAAGAGGCAAACTATCTTGAAGTATGTGACAAGCTTCGCGCTTCCATGCAACAAATATTCCCTTTTTCCTCATGGTGCTCACGACCAATTCGTATATCCATTTGGTCTTTCTTCCATAAGATACTTGAGCCGTTGCAAAAATTTAGAGAAAGTTGCTAAGGTCCTCCTTTGTTACCTTCAAAGTACGTATCAAGATACCTTGGATATTTACTACAAAATGCCCACGTACTCGAAGGACGAAGTCATGCAGATCAACTTGAAAACTTCTTTCGTGAAGATTCATTTTTTCCTTTGAAACACTTCTTTTTCTTAGAGCTGCACTTGAAAGTTTGCCCCAAGCTGTCTATGTAGCCAACATAGTAAGTCATCACATGGTTCAATTTTGTTTTTGTTTTTTTGGTGAGAGGAAATATTCTCTTTTCTTTTTTGTTTCATATAAAATATTTTTTTTATTGTTGTGACTGTACTTGGGGATTATGCCCCAAGCTGCCTACATACCCGAAGGACTATTACGTAGTTCAAGAATAAAACATTTTTGATTAATGTGACTGAACTTGAGGAGTATGCCCCAATTTGCCTACGTACCCGAAAGATCAAGTCATGACGTAGTTCACGAAAAAAAAATTATTTTTTATAGGAAAATAAATTTTCTTTTGATTATTGTGACTGAACTTGAGGAATATGCCCCAAGCTACCTACGTACCCGAAGGATCAAGCCATCACGTAGTTCAACATTTTTTTTCCTATTTTTTATTTTATTTTTTGTATGCCCTAACTTTTGCCTAAATTGCCCTTTTAAGGCTTTTTAGCCTAGCAGGCTCCTTTTTTTTTTTTTCCTTTTCTTTTTGTGCCCTAACTTTTGCCTAGACCGCCCCTTTCAGGGTTTTTCAATCTAACGGTTTTTTTTTGCTCTACAATTTATTTCTCATTTCAAGAGACCTAGCATCACCAAATGGCAGTATAAAGGGCATTTTTTGCATCCAAAATTGATCTCTTGTGCGTCTGAGATATGCTTGATAATGTTCCAATATGCATTTCCTTTCTCATAATAAAGTTGTTAACCCTACGGTTATTTAACCTAGGATTATATTTGGTTTTGATGATAACTAACATTGATGTTTATGCTGTCTAACTTGCATTGAGTTGATGAAGCAATATGAAGAATCTCATACTCATGCAAACGGATTATTAGACGAGCAACATGGTCAAAGACTCTCAACGGAACGCATCAAAGAGAGAATTCGTCGATTGAAGTTTTCATGCTTTTATTTCCGTCTTTGTAAACTAGACATAGAGAGATGATCGTTACGATAACTGTATACCTAGAACTTGCCAATAGGTTTCCCTTGCATGCATAAAAGTTTTTCATGCTTTAAAAACAATGAAACTGTATTTTCAGAAATCAGTCGACTGCATTGGAATGCAGTCGACTGCAATACTTCCAGTAGCCTATTACAGTCGACTGCAAGTTGGAAATTTGAATTTCCAAAGGCTACTTTTGGGTTACAGTCGACTGCAATGGTGCATTGCAGTCGACTGCATTTACCGTTTGGCGCATTTAATGCCCTACCTAACTCCAAACAGTCATATTTATTCCCACCTCTATAAATACTCATTTTAGGCATTGGTTTGATTCATCAATTGCATTCAAAGCTCTCTTATCTTTCATATTCTCAAAGATCAAAGCAATTGTTCAAATCTCTCTTATTTTCATTGATTTCTCATCCTTTTCAAGAGAGCATTTATTGTGAGCTTACATTTGAGAAGTATACACTTTCATAAGTCATCATATACTCATCTCTCTTATTCTAGTACTTCAACTTGTACTCATCTACTTATTGAGAGTGAAATCTTGTACACATTTCTTCATTGAAAGGTTCTTGTATCAAAGCTTAGGGTTGTCAAGCCTTGGAGCTTTGGGTTTGTCAAAGCTTGTTCTTGATGAGGGCATAACATCAATGGATTGTAAGAGGTTCGATCTTGACCCGTGAGGAAGATCATACTAGTGGATTCTAGGGCCTTTCAAGGGACTTCCTTGAAGGGGTGGACGTAGGCTTAAGGTTTGTTGGTTGTTTATTTTTAAAGTAGTCTTAAAACCCTATTCACCCCCCCCCTACGGTTATTTTATTGGTTTCAAAAGTCTTCCTGGATGAAGGGGAAGGAACGATAATGTACTGATGTGGTACCAACACATTTCTTGGACCTTTTTCTTCCAATGGTCGTCCTTTTTTCATTTCAAGACATCGCAAGATAGTCATCATAGTGTCGAGCCCCCATTTATAAGTCGATGGTTTAGGCACACAAATACAGGTGATGGCACATATATATTTGGCACCCAAATGGTTTTTCTGGACTGCATTTTAAAATAGCTCCCATCCATGTTCAGGGTAACCATTAATGAAATAGGCCATAAAACCTTCATGGAAGATTGCATGCGCATTTTCTTTGTTAGCGCAGACTTGTAGAAAGTATCTTGTGCCAAGGCTATTGGTGTACCGGTTGTGCCAGGGAACCTTATCCAAAGGCAAAGAGTGGATGACGATTGGGTCCCTTGATAATTCTTCCATTTCTTGAGAACACATCCTAGCAGCATAATAGTCTTGAATTGATTTTTCACCAACTTTTTGCAATATGTGTCGTATGATGTCTGCAAGGAGCGCATCTGTAAGGCCAACCTGCTCTTTTATATTTGCAAGATGGGACGTTTGTTCTGAATCTCGTTGACACTCTGTGTTAAGCATTTATTCCTCAGCCTTATTATTAGTATAATTCTGAATAATTTCATTCATCATGTTAAGAAAGGTTTTGCAATTCTGTTCAGGGCATAACGTTGAAATGACTGTATTTGCCGAATATTTCTTAACTTTCGAATGATTATATCCCCATCATCAATTAGGCGTTGGATTTTTCCTTCAAGGTGAAGCACTTATCAATGAGGTGACTAATGACGCGATAATAAGGGCATTAGTTAGGACTACCATTATTTTCTTCCTCCTCGGGCCTTTTAATCTTCGGCAGAGTTATAAGGCCTTCCATCACCAACCCATCGAAGAGTTCTTTGACGATTTCGTCGAGGAAGGAAAATTTCTTCTCTATTTTTTCTTTGAAAGAAAGCCTATTATATCTATTTTCAACATCACTTTGGTTGTCATTGGCGAGCTATTTTTTTGTTATTCCTACAATGTCGTCTCGACTCTTTCGGCCGCTTCAGACCTTGTCTTCTTGAGAGCAAGGTGAATTTCAAGATCATGCGCTCTAGTGCACAAGTCATTGAGCCCATCAAAGGTCTGGGACAAAGGGTGTATGAAGAGCTCATGCCTAAAACTGTAGAGGCATGTTTGTAGCAATTCACCCTGGTGAACAACTCAAGATGAGAGTTTGCCACCTTACAATGAAGTCGGATGCCGACTCATTGTCACGCTTCATGTATTGATCAACTCCACTATACTTACTCGTCGTTCTGTATTACTGAACTGCTTATCGTCCCAGTTAGGAATCGACCCCTCTGGCAGATTGGAGTACCGTATGAAAGTAGGTCGTTCTAAGGATTGCACAAATAATTACAGCCATAAAAGCTTACTTTTGCCTAAATGGGCTAGACGAGCAATGAAATGAGCTACACGTTCTCTTGGATTTACCTTCACATTAAACCTTCAAAAGTCTGGTTGAGTGAAGGTGGGTGGAAAAGGGACTTGGTCTACCCAGGACCAGTATGGTTTTGTTACCAAGTTAGCAGTGAGAGTGGTCACATCTTCGACTTTCCTTGTTTCCCTTTTGACTATACTGTCAATGTAGGATAAGAGTTTCGGGTCCAAACTTCTGTCGGGTAGGTGGTGTTGTATAGGCCCCCTCTAACATAAGGATTGCGGGTTTGACCTGTCTTGGCCTCTGCATATGGTTTGCCAAAAGGTTGGGAGCTATGGTTGACATAACCATCATTTCTCATACGATTTGGTCCCTTAGCCATAAAGCCTTTCGCCTGATCATGACGCTTTGATTTGTCGTGTCGAGATTGTGACTTTTGCTCGGCAGTAGCTTTTGACAGTTTAGCTGTTAGGCCCTCTATCTGTGCCATCATCACAGTCATCTGATGGGTCATCTGAGCTTCTAGTCGAGTAAGTTTGTCGTCAAAAGATAAGTTATCTTCACTTTTATCATTTGGTGTTGAATGCCGACCTTGTTTTATATTCTCACTGGAAGAAGAGGAAGAAGTCTGGGTAGTTGGGGCACTTTCAGAAGATGCCAACTATCAGGCACTTCTTTGAACAATGGATTAACAGGTTCATCAATAGGTGCCTCTTTGGCTGTCATAGAGCGGGTTACACGAACTAAGCAGTCCTCTTGATGTACTGTTATTTTGTCTTTCCTCGATATCTTGTCCTTTAGGTCCGTGCTCGAAGCTGTGGTGCTTTGACTGTCATGCACTTGCACTTTTTCTCTCACGTTCCTTTTAGGCATAGGCTGTCTCTTTTGTCCTTTCCTTGTTTTGACTCCGTTGACCTTATCTCGCCTATTTCAAGGCTCAACATCTTATTTAGACTAGCAGCTATAGCGGTTGCATCAGCCTAGGAAGACTGGTTTTGAGAAGTAGACTCGTCCTTATGCCCCATTGGTTTTGATCATACTACCACTGTAAAAATAAGCTCAACATTTTTATCTTGTTTGTGTGGCCAGACAGGTGGGATATATCCCCTGGAGCTTCCTATAGGCCTGTTGGTTTGACATTAGCTTTCAAATGCCTGACCATGTAGAGGACTTTAATTTCACCAACATTTCTTGATTGATTTACTTGTATTTTTACCGGTTCCCATCTATGTTGATCATTTCCCAATGGAATTTTTTAGACCCATTACACTTTCTAAACAGGACACCCCTTGGTAGTCTAGTCATCGCTTCTAGACGGCATATCTGAGCGAACGAGAAACATCTTCATGGGTTATCTTGGCAAGGTCCAGGGGTTCTGACTTGATGTGGCCTTAGCTTATGCCCTAATGGTTTTACTACTTCGGGCGCCTTTGCCTCATAGGCTATGGGATACGGACCCCAAAACCTATACTTCACAGGATAATGCCCCTTAGGAACTGGAGGCTGTGGCCTATTTTTCGCAAGAGATAGGACCCTAGAAACTTGTGGCCGTCTACGTTCCAAAAGGGGTGACCCTTGGGGAAACTATAGCCCATATTTTGTGGGTGGCCTATGTTCTGCAGGCGGGTGGCCTTTAAGAACTTGTGGCCTCAAATTTTGTGCTGTATATAGTATGCCCCTAGGAACTTGTGGCCTTGACCTTTGTTCCATAGATGAGATGCCCTCTAAAACTTGTGGTCTTGACCCTTGTTCTATATATGGCATACCTCTAGGAACTCGTGGCCTTGACCCTTGTTCCATAGATGGGATGCCCCTAAGAACTTGTAGCCTTGACCTTTGTTCCATAGATGAGATGCCCCTAGGAACTTGGGGCCTTGACCTTTGTTCCATAAATGGGATGCCCCCAGAGTCTTGTGGCCTTGACCATAGTTTCATAGATGGCAAGCCCCTAGGTACCTGTGGCCTTAACCTTTGTTCCATAAGGGTTGACCCCTCGGGGACTTGTGGCCTTGACCTTTGTCCCAAGGGGTATGAGCCCGTAGGCTTGGTGGTTGGGCTAGTGGTTACAGTGTTGCATGATAGCAATGCATCCTTAAATGTCATCACTTCTTTCTTTCGAACCACGAGCATGGATTTTGATCTTATGATAGTGATTTCATTTCTGCCAAACACTCAAAAGTATAAGTTAGTGTTTGAAAGAAATAAATATATTGCATTTTTTCTTTTGATGGTCATGAATTTTTTTTAAAAAAAAACCTTAATTTTTTTTTTAATTGCAATCTTAATAATATGAATATATTTCTAAAAAAGAAGATTGAAAAATACTTTATAGCCATATACGGGAATCAAGTAAACAAATTTTGAGTTTACATGATTTGGCCCATAGCACCACGACCCATATATTTATGTTTCTTCTTGATAAAGAGAAGAAGCATGCGCCAGTGGTAAGGAAGCCCCATTATCCACCATCTGGTCCAAGGATCAACACCCCTTAGATGATTTATGTTGCAACAATACCAACCTAAATAGGTTATACATACATGGGAGGAGGAACATGTCCTACTGGTGCCAAAATTTGATGACACGTTTTTCACGCTATTGATTAGCGTTGAATCTTGTACTACTAAATTCCGTCGTAAATATGTAACGACGTTTATTATTTTGTATAGTGGATTCATATTTCCGATTGACTGAAGAGGCAACCGTTAATTACGTCCACGACGTCCTCCGATTAAAGAAACGCAAATAAAATAACATACGAATATAGAAAATTTTCTGCAAGAAATTTGAGTGCACCATATAATCAAAATTTACGTAAAACAATAAGAGAAGAAAATAAAAAAATAAAAAAAGGTAAGATTCACCTTGAATCCATCTCTCTCTTCTTCTTCTTCTTTTTTTCCTTTCTTCTTTCCCTTCTTTCTTTTTTTTTTTTTCCCTTTCAGTTTTGTCTTCTGCCCAAGCAGGCAAACAACTACTTCTTTCTTTCTTTCTTTTTTGTTGCTGCCGACTGGGCCCTCTTTGGTTGCTTTTTTATTTATTTATAATTAAACGATTTTATTCCACTAATGTCGGGGAGGAGGAACATGTTCTACTGGTGCCAAAATTTAATGACACATTTTTCACGCTATTGATTAGCGTTGAATCTTGTACTACTAAATTCCGTCGTAAATATGTAACGACATTTATTATTTTGTATAGTGGATTCATATTTCCGATTGACTGAAGAGGCAACCGTTAATTACGTCAACGACGTCCTCCGATTAAAGAAACGCAAATAAAATAACATACGAATATAGAAATTTTTCTGCAAGAAATTTTAGTACATCATATAATCAAAATTTACGTAAAACAATAAGAGAAGAAAATAAAAATAAAAAAAAAGGTAAGATTCACCTTGAATCCATCTCTCTCTTCTTCTTCTTCTTTTTTTCCTTTCTTCTTTCCCTTCTTTCTTTTTTTTTCCCTTTCAATTTTGTCTTCTGCCCAAGCAGGCAAACAACTACTTCTTTCTTTCTTTCTTTTTTGTTGATGCTGACTGGGCCCTCTTTTTTTCTTTTTTTTTTTTTTTGGATAATGAAACGATTTTATTCCACTAATGTTGGGGTACATCATCTTGGATGGCAAGCATTACAAATTCGGGTGCCTCTTCCATCCAAACGCAATAATCATCAAGGACTCTAGCGTATTTTGTTAGTCCATGGGCTACTTTGTTTCCTGTGCGCCGTACAAGGCTGAATTCACATCTATGAAAGCTATTACACATAATTTTAGCTTCATCAATCACATTGCCTATTTAGCTTCATCTTTGGTTGCTTTTTTTGCTAACTGCTTTCCTCCTCTTTTGTTTACATCTTGAAATTGCAACGATCCAAACCCAATGCCACATTGACGTTACATTTTTTTGTCGTTGAACTCTTTATAGTGCGCCAAGCACTTTCCCTTTTCAAGAGCTATTTAGGTAAAATGCACGTACAATCTAAATCAAATTATCAGGCGTCAATAAGCTATTGGCAAAAAACAATTACGGGGAAGGCAACAAAAACACCCTTCTAAGGACATGGACAAAAGAAAAATATCTTATAAAGGAAAGAGATTTTAGAAAATGTTTTTGGTCGTTTCTGTTTTTCTAAAATCACCCTGACAATTTACGGGGTGTTAAACACCATTTAACATAAAATCATTTCAAGGAGTTTTCTCATGAATGGAAAAAATAAATTATGCATGCCAAATATAACTACTGTTTCCAACTCATAAGCTGGATCCTCATAAATGATCTTTTTACTACTAAATAAATAAATGTGTGAAGGATAGCCTACGCAACAGTAACAGACTTGAATGGGCAAAAAGCAGTAAAGAAAGGGGCCCCCGAGGGCTGAGTAATCAGGGGCAAAATCAATGTCAAGTTGAACTAAAATGGCGGCTTTAATTTAATTAGCAACTGTTGCAAACGTGTGGCTTATTCACTCGATAATAGATGAGAAACAGCAATCATAGAACAGCCAGTCAGCCACTGTATATATTTATATTATTATACAAACATGTTTTTGTGATGGAACGGCGGGTCTCTGTCAGAAAGTTGGAAGGATGAAAAACAGAGTTCCTTTTGAATAGCAGCAGGGAAAGAGATTGATTACGGTGGTCCCAACGTACCTAATTCATTCATACATGACATGATGATATTAAGGTCATGACATGATGTTAAGGTCATGACATGATATTAAGGTCACGGTGAGTAATTTTTGGTGGGGACATGATAATGACAAGACCAATATTGATCAGAAAATGTTTGGTACTATCTCCTGGTTGAATGAATCTTCCCCCTACTCTTCATGTAGTGATAACTAATAGTTGCTAAATGCTTCTTGTGACTTTTATTTAGTGACGCTAAAAAAATGTTGTTAAGAGTTGTCGCTGAAAGTGTTAACAGAAAAACCGCTAGAGAAGTTTAGCGACTATTAATTGTGACTATATAAATAGGGTAGGAGGAAGATTTCTACAATCAGGGTAGCAGCCAAAGTTTGTTCATATTCATTGAATTTGATGAAAGACACTGTATAATTGTAAGGATTCCTTCATTTGCGGCATAGCTAGAGTCACGATGAGTCATGTTTGGTGGGAATATGATAATGACACGGCAAATATTCATTGGATTCAATGAAGATATATCGTGTACACTAGAGGTGAGTACGGTTCGGTTTGGAGGCTGAATACCAAATTGAACCGACCAACCTCGGTTTGGAAAAAAAAACCGAACCGTAGTTGAACGGTTTCTGCGGATTGGCCGGATTGAACGGTTCGGTTTGGACGGTTTAATCGGTTTGGGCCAAACTCAATTTTGAACAAGTTTAGGCCCAAAAATTAATAACTTATACATACTAATAAGCTCCAAAAAAACTAAATTTTATATCTTAATTATTAAAACTTAGTAAGATGTAGGTGACGAATGAAAAATGTTTGTTACTTTAAGAGATTTAGAGTTTATCATATTTTATATGAGTGGCTAAATAACTAGGGCTAGTAAAAAAATAACTAGAATTAGGTAAAAATATAAATATGTTATATTATTATTATTATATACGGTTGGTTCGGTTTATGCGGTTTCAAAAAAATTCGAACCGAATGTACGGTTTGGGAGAAAAAAAACCAAACCGATTGATTTTTAAATCGGTTTGAAATTATACGGATTGGTTGGTTCGGTTTTCACGGTTGGATCGGTTTCAACGGTTTAAATGCTCACCCCTAGTGTACACGTAAGGATACCTTCATTTGCAGTATAAATGAAGATACCATCGTAATATCCAATTCATTGGATTCTTCGATGAAAGACATTGTGTAAGGATACCTTCGTTCGCACTTTGCTTCATTTTATTTGCAGCATGTGCAAACGGGAAAATCTAGCCAGTTTGTAAAGGAGCTGGAGCTTTATATATGTGGACATGCAAGCTACCAGGCCAAAACAAAAACTTTTGGTTGGTGAGCTTGTTTAAAAGCATTACCAAGTAATCAAAAGCTAGTAAAAATGAAAATTTTGTGTCTTGTGGCAGGTACGGGGAATCGGCTTATCACTTTTTTGAAGCGGTGTGAGATTGACAGGCAAATAAAAATGTATGAAATCTCAAAATTGTGCTTTGGGAGATTTGTGCATGATTGGTGGCTGAAAATAGAGAAAAGTCTGAACTATGAGGACCTTGAGATGTTTTTTTTTTAAATGAGAGTGATATTAATATAAAACATCAATTATATATGTTGTCTACCTGTCTTGACATCTGCATGACTATCAAATTTACATTACAGCATAAAGAACATTATACACATACCATAAGCCCGTACAAAAACAGATAAGACTTCAAAAGACTGTTGTTATAAAAAGGTTTTACTAATCCAGTCTTAATGTACCAGTATACGGGCGTGAGCAGCAAAGGCTGATAAGACTAGTGTTTCTTTAAATAGACCAAATGTCACTTTATCTGCAAAAAAAGGAGTGAAAATCTGGTAATGTCGCCAGCATACGATATCTGTGAATAAAGAAATGTTGAAAATGTAAGTAAATTGATATGTATAATGTTTTTTCCAAGTGCCCATTTGCAGTTATCAAAAATCCCTTGCCATATGCAGTGTATAAATCCGATGAAATAAAAGAGAAGGCAACTGAACCCGAATCATATTATTTGTAAATCAGCAAAGACCAAGACTACACGAAGGACCTTGAGATGGTTAGGTGTTGTCCACAACCCATCCACACTCATACACACACCTCAACGCCACCCCACCCCACCCACTCACACACCCACCCACACCTACACTCACACGCATACACACTCACACACAACCACCCACGCATACACAACGATGCCCAAACAGCAGAAACAAAAGAAATCTTATATTTTTTTTGTATAGATAGCTTCATTATCTTCTGCGTGACGTCCAAACAACAAAAATTAAAATACATAAAAATATTTTTAGAAACTGCTATTTTTCAGAAAGCATATTCGGAAAAGCTTTTTTCGTGAAACAAACAGAGTCTAAGTCAATTTAGTAAATGTCAAGGTTTAGTGGTGGACACAAGGAGAATACTTTTGCACATTGGTTGGCTAGAAAGTGTTGGTTAGAAAGTGCCAGATTCGTAGAAGAGTTTGAGTCAAGATATTCCTCATATGTTTATGCCATCCTTTATTAAAGATGTAAACCCTACCTGATTGAACATTAAAATTTCATCAATTCTATAAAAAAAAAAAGGAAGACGTTTTTGTGACTGCTAACAATAAAAAAAAAAGGCTTGTGTAGAAAGTGATGTGTTGAGAGAAATTTCAGTTGTGTCTTTGAAAGTACATGTTTTGTTGCTAAACTCTAAACATTAGCGCTTTGCTTGGTTAGCAAATTCGTTATATTCTTTTCAATATTTCTGAATTTGTTGAAAAGATCATTTTAGGAATTACATAGTAACTCATTTTTATTGTTTGGTTAGCAAATTTGAGTTTAATTTTCAATATATATATAGTTGGTCGAAATGAAATATAATTAACTACTGATATAGCTAAAAATATCCCTCCAATCTACGGACGACACGTGGCGGTTATGACACGTAACCCGTACTGACTCACTACTGATATGGCACTTACCATATCAATCATCGGGCAGAATCCTAAAAAGGCTCTGACTCTATCAGCTCAGATTGACATAAGATCTTCTAAGATCCTAACTGGATTCTAATTAGAGTTGGTCAAAGCTCAGTCCTACTAGGACTCCTCATTCTACCACTATATAAAGGGGTCATGCCCTTCAGGTAAACATAAGTTCACACACATACACATTGTGTAATACTGCTATTCAGAGTTCTACCTTGTTAGCCTTCTCTGACTTAAGCATCGGAGCGTTCCCCCGCCGGAACCCCACCCGGCGGTCACTCCGTGTTTTCTTTTGCAGGCCTGATTTCTGGTGCTGTTCCCGATCCAGTTTTTAGCTGCAACAGATTGGCGCCATCCGTGGGACCCCTACAGGAAACATGGCTAATCATTCTTCTTCCGGTGACTCTTCACATAGTCATTCCTAAAACCATCATGCGCGAACTAGCAGCTCTCGTCGACCAGGTCGTTCTCGTGATCGACACTCGACCCCTTTACGCCGCCATCGCGCCAGTTCTTCTGAAGATGTTTACGTCAACGTAACATCTACTACTCCCGAATCAGAAACTAGACCTCGGAGAAACCGATCTCCAACGTCTACTCTGAAAAACGGTGACCTTCGCCATCGCCTGAATCATCAGCTATTCAAAACACCACATGACAACCTTACAAAGGAAATCCATGAACTGAAGGATGTTGTAAACACTCTTCAACGAAAGCTTGACATGGCAGTGGCTCCGCAGTCCACTCACCATTCTCATCTTAACCCTAACGGCCTTCGTCTTCATCTCACCTCCAGATCAAGTTACGGCCGCAAATACAGATCAACGGCCGATCCAACTTATGATCCCAGAGAAAAGAGCGGAGATCACATGACTAGGAGTGGATCATGCTATCGACGGGATCCATCAGTCGAAGGCAGTACCAACTCTTCTCCCAGAAGGGTCGCCAGAGCTGAAACCCCTCGAAGATCTGTCCACAGAAAGAGGACGCCTGAGTTTCGTTCCCAAGAACGAGACTCCTTGAAGATGGTACCTAGATATCGCTCTCCAGAACGATCTCTCCCAAGGGAAGAATCTGGATATCCGTTATCCGAAACCATTAAGAAAGCAAAGCTACCTCCCAACTTCCGAATGCCTTAGTGTGACCATTACGACGGGACTGGAGATCCAGGAGAACATGTTTATCAATTTCAAACAAACATGTTACTCCTCCAAGTTTCAGATGCTGTCATGTGTAGAGCCTTTTCCACCACTCTCAGAAAAGCTGCACATGCATGGTTCAAATCTCTACAACCAAGATCAATCTATTCCTTCAGCCAATTATCGGATCTCTTCGAAAAGCACTTTGTAAGCAGTCGCTCCCGAAGAAAGAACTCAGCGAGCCTGCTAAACATTGTGCAAGAGAAAAATGAATCTTTGGGGTGCTTTCTCGGACGGTTCAACGCAGCTACTTTGGAGATTGATAACTTGGACGAATCCGTGAAGTATACTGCCTTCCTCCGAGGCCTCCGTCCGACATCCAAGTTTGCGTTCTCTGTAAACAAAAGTCCTTCGGGTAATATGAAAGCCCTTCTCGAGAAGGCTAACAAGTATATTCAAGCTGAAGAATACCTGGAGACCCACAGAGGAAAACGCAGAGAAGGCAAACAAGAACAAAAGAAACAATCTCGAGAAATAACTCCTCAAGGAGGGAAGTCAGCAAAACAATCTAAGCGTGATGAAAGGCGTCTGAAAGACCCGTTTGCTTCTGAAAATCTGACGCCGCTCAATGCCAGACCTTCAGAGATACTGCACGAGATCAAAGACAATAAAGCTCTCAAATGGCCAGAAAAGATGACATCTTGCCCGAACGAAAGGAATAGAAACTTATGGTACCACTTTCACAACGATCATGGCCACACAACTGATGATTGCGGATCACTTAAACGAACAATCGAAACTCTCATTAAGCGTGGCCAGTTGAGAAAGTGGGTGGCGCGCAAAGAAGGACGACAAGAAACACCCTCAGCCGCTGAAGAAAGAGAACGGGAAGAGAATGCGGGTATAATCAACACTATTTCTGGGGGATTAGCTGCAGGAGGCTCATCAGGACAAGCTCGAAAAGCATATGCTAGGGAAGTGTGCATAACGAGCCAACCTCCAAGTAAGAAATCGAAGAATGTGCCCTTACCTATTATCTCTTTCTCAGAAGATGATCTAAAAGATGTCAAGACTCCTCATGATGACCCGTTAGTCATCACGATCAAAGCTGGGAACTTCGATGTGAAGCGGGTTCTGGTCGACAATGGAAGTTCCACAGAAGTCTTATTTTACGATGCATTCAAGAAGATGAACATTTCAACGAACCGTCTCCGAAAGATGGATACACCATTGTATGGATTCTCCAATCATCCAGTTGAGGTTGAAGGTATTATCGCACTCCCAGTTGCGATTGGCACACCTCCGACACAAGCCAACTTCATGCTTGATTTTGTGGTGGTAAAGGTCCTCTCAGCATACAACGCCATATTGGGACGACCAGCACTCAATCAGCTACATGCTGTAGTGTCAACCTATCACCTGAAGATGAAGTTCCCCACGAAACACGGGATTGGAGAGGTGAAAAGAGACCAGACTACAGCTCGTCAGTGCTATGTCACTTCGTGCTGACCAAAGAAGACAAAGAAATTGGACTCCGAGGAAATCTTGATCTGATAGAAAAGGTTCGAACTCAAGCCCATGAACGATCCGTTGTTCTAAAAACAACGCGTCGCGCAGTAGCATCTTGCCCCGAGGTAAGACACTTCTTTTTCGGGGGGATAAGGGGCTCAAACTTTATCAAAACCCCAATCTCTTAGAAATTGGGGTTAGAAGATTTTTTCGAATAAATGGGTTGTCAAGCAATCCAATGTAAACTTTATTTTTGCTCGAGCAATAAAGTTATTTTTCTCAGCATTGTTGTAATGTAAGCTTAGCCAAAACACTCTGTCCGAACAGAGTGATGGCCGAACACTCTGCCCGAACAGAGCGATCAACTTAGCCAAAACACTCTGTCCGAACAGAGTGATGGCCGAACACTCTGCCCGAACAGAGTGATCAACTTAGCCAATACATTCTGTCTGAACAGAGTGATGGCCGAACACTCTGCCCAAACAGAGTGTGTAACTCTTGAGTTTTATAAAAATACAAGAGAAGGCCAAACGGATTAGCTACAGATCTAAGTCCGTGAAGAAACAAAAGTTAATGGGGGCACCGTCACTCCACCAAAGCTTTTGCTTCTTCAAAGTATAGGCCGAGCGAGGGTGCTCGACTTCTTTGCCAACTCTTTAAGTGACGAATAAAGAGTTAGAGTTAAAGTAAAAATAGATAACGTTGTGTGAATGGTAGAATAAACCATAAAAAACACATAGTGAACAAAGTACCATCAATAGAACAAAAGATAGAGTACATACAATGCCCTTAAAAGGGCATCAAAATACTCAGTCTAAAAAGAAATAAAGAGCCTACAAGATGAAGACTAGATCTAAGGCTCGGAGGCAACGCCTGAAGGACCGTCCTTTGGAGGATGAGTTCATACGTGGAAATTGAAACCAACATTCTGTCCGAGCAGAATGTTGGCCGAACACTCTGTCCGAGCAGAGTGACCAAAGCTTGGACCAACATTCTGTCCGAACAGAATGTTGGCCGAACCGAATGTTGGCCAAGCACTCCGCCCAAGCAGAGAACCAACTTCATACCTTTTGTGCTCGGATGAAGCATAAAGGAACCGAATCATCATGCCCGAACAGATTGGGAATAAACCCGTTGAGCTTGGACAAGCCATGTCCGAGCAGAATGATCGCCGAACTCTTCGCCCGTGCAGACATCCTAACTCCATTTCCTTTATGCTCTCAAGAGCCCGTGGGTAAAACTCTACGGAGTTTGACTAAAGAAAGTTCTCGAGTGGAGGTCAAAGGAATTTTTTATAAGTAGAGCTTCCAACTGAAGTCTTTTAGAGGAAATGAGGTTTTCAATGGATAGAGCTCGGAAAACTATCCGAAATCAAAAAAAAATTAACCTCAAACGGATATCCGAGCAAAAAGTTATGGACTTTTCAAGTTCTCGAGTGATAGTACAAGTCTATTTTCTACTCGGATTTAACAAACGTGATCAAGCAGCCCAGCGGCGTTTCGTTTTCATTCCGGGCGCGAGGTCAAGGGTTCGAATCTGCTCGGACACATGAGTAATAAAGAGTTCTTTACTTTTTCCACAAAGAGTTCAATCGATTGGGCCTCTCCACCATCAGGCCCGCGTCCGCGCAGCAAGCCCGCACAGCATGTCCGAGCAGATCTTGGTCCGAGCCCAATGACCGAGCAGGGGAAAATGTTGGGGCTTCTCAGCTCTGGCCATAGTCCGAGCAGAACATGGTCCGAGCAGAAAGATCCGAATAGGCCCATAGTCCGAGCAGATCCGAACAGGCCCATAGTCCGAACAGAACATGGTCCGAGCAGAAAGATCCGAACAGGCCCATAGTCTGAGCAGAACATGGTCCGAGCAGAAAGATCCGAACAGGCCCATAGTCCGAGCAGAACATGGTCCGAGCAGAAAAAAAATCCGAACAGAACTCTGCCCGAGCAGAACCATGTCCGAACAGAACTTTGTCCGAGCAGAGCACCCTTTGAATATTTGACATGTCAAAAGTGTGCTTGTCAAAAGTGTGCTTCCACCCGCTTCATTAACGCTGGTAAAAGCAGAGGGCATATGATATAGCTAAAAATATCCCTCCAATCTACGGACGACACGTGGCGGTTATGACACGTAACCCGTACTGACTAACTACTGATATGGCACTTACCATATCAATCATCGGGCATAATCCTACCCGTACTGACTCACTACTGATATGGCACTTACCATATCAATCATCGGGCAGAATCCTAAAAAGGCTCTGACTCTATCAGCTCAGATTGACATAAGATCTTCTAAGATCCTAACTGGATTCTAATTAGAGTTGGTCAAAGCTCAGTCCTACTAGGACTCCTCCTTCTACCACTATATAAAGGGGTCATGCCCCTCAGGTAAACATAAGTTCACACACATACACATTGTGTAATACTGCTATTCAGAGTTCTACCTTGTTAGCCTTCTCTGACTTAAGCATCGGAGCGTTTCCCCGCCGGAACCCCACCCGACGGTCACTCCGTGTTCTCTTTTGCAGGCCTGATTTCTGGTGCTGTTCCCGATCCAGTTTTTAGCTGCAACAACTACGATTTCTAAATGAAAAATAATATAGAACAACTATATTACAAATGTGAGAGAGAGAGAGAGAGAGAGAGAGAGAGAGAGAGAGAGAGAGAGAGAGAGAGAGAGAGGTCGGGGACGGTATGATAGGCGTGAGAAATGAATTGTGAAGTTAATTGTTTGGTTGTGAAAAAATGATAGGACTTAGAGTATAAAAAGGAGATTGTAAAAAAGTACTGAAATATAAAAAAAAATTTACTCTAAAAACAAATAACTTTGTAATTGGAGGAATTGGGTAACCTAATAGAGTGTAACCTTTTAGTTACCATTTCATACAAGTAGAATAAGGTAACTAAGAATGATTAAAGAACCTAAAAAATGATTATGTCAACATTGTTATAATAATAATAATGCCCGATGTAAGGTCTTCTCACGATACTCCCATGTAATTCCTAACCAAACAAGCAAGTCAAACTAAAACATGACTTTCGTTAAATCATTGTGCTAGGGCCTAGGCTCAACTTAAAAGTACTTTCTCCAAAAGACGTATATTACTCAAAGTTAATCAAGCAAAGTTATTGCATCGTGCTAGATCATTGTTTCCGAGCATTTGAAACCGTTGATCAAGGGGATGCATGAGATAAAGAAGATGCTAAAGAGTACATCAAATGGTCGTATAGCAAAGCAATCTACGGTTAAATCGCATGTCCCACGCACGGAGCCGTGTGCATTTGACATAATAGAGGTCAGCATCATCTAAATTAATCATGGATAAGTTTGTTTTCACGACACTTTAATGTTGAAAAGGATATCCTTATTTTGTGTCTCTTTCTCAATAATAATGGATCAGTAAGACAGCATTAAGCCCCCAGCTGTCCAACAAAAGGAGCCGAGTCCGTTTAGATAAGATCCAATCACGTTCCTTCAATTATGAAATGAGCCGAATCCGTGGCTGACGCCCAATGGATCCAACAAACAATTCCTCGGTACAATCATTTCTCCCGCTTCTTGTTTATGCATTTCCATGTCTGTTCTTTTGCGTTGATGATGATTTCTTTGTGTCCGGTTTTGGTTGAATCTTGGGGCAGAGAGGGAGCTCCTTGACCATTGGCGAAAAACTCTGCGCTGCATTCATACCGTTCATCTTCATTATCGAGGCGTTGATATTCGCCGTCTCGGGTTGCTTCGATTGCCGGCGTTCGAACCGTCCCAAGAGGTGCCGGTACCGGTACGCAGAGCTCGCTCGGCTCGCGGACGAATCGAGATGTAACGTGTTATCTGTGTTCGCTCTAGTTTTGCGTTGTTCTTTCTGGATTTTTTTTTTTGGGTAAATGCGATTAAACGTGTTTTTTGGTTGGTGACGTGGCAGTTTCGGTCAATGAAGTCGAGGCATTGTACGAGTTGTATAAGAAGCTAAGTAGTTCGATTATCGACGACGGATTGATCCACAAGGTATTATACCTTTTCACTTCTCTTTGGTGATAGATTTTTGTGAACAATTTTGATGGTAATTGGTGAAGAAGATTAGGTCTTGGCATTCTTGCGCCTTGTGCTAATCGAACTGGTTTTGAGTTTAACATCAATTTTGGATTTGGATGCATAGTTTTTTTTTTGGCTAGATCTTAGGTTTATGTCCAATCGACATTGTAGAATTCAGTGTCTTTCTTCATCCACTTGGGCATGTTTTTTTTGCTTAACATTTTTAAGTGAATTAGATGACAGAGTTCTTTACATAGACTAATAGAATGAGTTCGTTATTCACAAGATCTGAGGGATTATTACGTGTTTCGCTGACATTGTTAGTAAGCCGGTTTTGATAATAGTACTCTCCCACTCTCTCCCGACTCACTTGGGCATGTATACTGGACATAGTGCTTTGATCGGAGAGGTACTGGTATCCCTTCCTTTGGATAAACAAAAAACTAATACTTCGGGAGGCATGATTGGTTGGGAGAAGGTCAAGCCTCATGTACTCCTAATCCTCCAGATATGTTGAGCTAAAGAGTGCTTAATGCCCCACCTCGAGTGTCTTGAGCCTTGCGGATACGCGCATGCGTGCAGACACACACGCACACAACAGAAACCCAATTGAACCGAATCGGTAATCAAGTAGGTTGGGTTTGCCATGGCTATCCAAGTGGGTATGTGATTACTGGTTGAGGCTACTGCAAACCTCAAGCAATTGGGTAAACGAAGGGGGGCTGCCTAGATCGATGATCGATCCCGCTGCAAGGGATCTAGATCATCCACTACCGTCACCGGCAACACCCTCAGCATACTTAAGCCAGAGTAATGGCCACCGTACCATCAAAAGGAACCCACTATCATGCCGAGATCTACCATAGTTACCAACATATCAAAGATCTACCTTTGATCCATCAGTTACCTGGCTTTTTGGACCTAGTCCAAGAAGATGCCTGAGAGGCGGGGTGAGGCATGGAAACCTACTAACAACAGAAATATAAGGGATTTTTGGGGTGGAGGGACATGATTAAAGAAAAAAGGGTGCGGCAGAATCGCCAGAAGTCACTCACCACCCTCTTTGTAACGGTTGGTCAAAATTTTACAAAAAAAGAAAAAAAAATGAAGTTGATCCAAGCTGTCCCGTGGTGACATTGACGACTAGATCTCAACTGGAAAAAAAGGGCCTTTTTCATGCGCTAGTTGTACACACGCGTGCACGAGCGCATACACATACACACATCTCAGCCAAGCTTTGATGCTCAATCTTGGTGTCAGAGCAAGTTAATTAAACCTTATCGTTGCCCAGTTCAATGTATCTGTATATCTATTATCTTCATGAAATAGAGTCTGTTACGTTTTAGGGGCATCTAGTGTTTCAAGAATGTGTAGTGACTCGGACCTCATCATGAGAGTGGTAAAGTCGTTCCACATTTTTGGCCAACTCTCAACAGGAGTTTGGTTACACGAGCCACCTGTTAGCGGTTTTTTTTGTGGAATCAGCACAACTTAGATGCTCCCCTTTTTATTATTGCCCCTTTTATATAATTTACAACAACTTGAACATCTTGGCTGAGTATGGGAGAGTTGATTGTGGTCAATTAACAGAAGACGAAGTACCTTAATAATAATTAGCATGGCATATAGCTAGATGGTTGAAAAACAGAAGACGAAGTACCTTAATAATCATGGCAGATAGCTTAATTATATCTTTGAATTCTCTCTTCCATGAATCTAATATCTCAAGTTTGGAACCGCTAAAGTTCCAAAAGAATATCAGTGGTGAATTTTCTTTGTTTCTTTTCAATTTGATGTCACATGAAAATTTTAAGCTTTGTATAGAAAGAGCATGGAATAACTTTGGGATCTACCTTTGTTATGCCATTTGAAATGTGGCACTTTCTCATCGAAGCACTTTAAGATCATCATATTTTCTTTAGTGACTTAGGTAGGCTGATCATTTTAGTTCTTAGATCAACGTGCCTCGCATATTCAAATAGGCAGCGTCATATTTTCATGCTGTAACACCTATACGGTTGAAAAAGTTTAAGTGAATTCAACTTGGAACAGAGGACTTTCTTTCGGAGACTATAGAGGATCCACATCCCCTTTCTGTTGTTCAATATTTTTTTTCTTGGTGTTTAAATCACAAAGACCGTGCTCAGTTTTCTTGCATGTTTTTTATTATGCAGGAAGAACTTCAGTTAGCACTATTCAGAACTCCAAATGGTGAGAATCTTTTTCTGGATCGGGTAAATGCTCTGCAAAACCTCGTCACTTGTTTTGGCCTATTTTTTTGATGACGCTTAGCGCTTTGGTGTATAGTTTTTTCTTAGTTCGCTAGATCTCATGTAGGAGATCAAATGATGAACCTGATGAAACTGCACTTTCATATGGAGGAAAATGATATATCAGATATCAAGTGACTTCTGGCCATGTGTTTGACAGGGTAATTTAGATGGAATACCTTGTATCATTTTCAGCAGAGTTCTCTTTGCTGAAAGAAAGGTCTTTTTGCGGATTAGGGAGCATACGAGCCTATCATAGAGCTGATTTTGATTTTTTGGATTGGCTCACCTTCATTAAGCTTTAATCGTGTCCCTATGAATTGGATTGTATATATTTGGCCAGCTCTTGAGCCCAACTCAGATATATTATCTTCTGGTACCTGAAATACACAATTCCCTTGACTATACTGGATTTAAATATCTTTAATGAGTTCAGAATTGGTAAATAGCAAATTATTGTCCAAAAAAAAAAAATCTAAAATCAGCCTCGGTTCTTCCAATCAATTTGATTCATTGATACTCAATTAAGCAAAGCTCTATCCCGTTTTTGATATCATGTCTTCTATTTCGGTCTTCACCTTTTTCCTTCAGCTTTTTCGCCAGGGCTATTGTTATTGGGATTTATTGCACTTCTCAGACCCTTTTAAAATGTATTTAAATCACAGCACTCTTATTGTCTCACAAACATGTCCTATGTATATTGAGCCTTTGAAGAGGCGTACGGTTTACTACTGACCTGTAGGCCACATGTTGAAACGTTGAAACATCCTTTTGGCTGTAGCAGTGCTAAAACTTTCTTTTTGCACATGCCATATCAGCATTCTGTTTACCTATCCTTCTTACACATGCCTGTAGCATTCTATTTCATTCACTGTCTTATAAACATCTTGTTTTAGCTACATTCTATCCTCAGGAGATGGTCTGTGTTGGTATGTTTTCATAAACCTTACTTTTCAGCTACACGTTTAGGGGTAAATGCACTTTGCCCCCGTACTATAAGCCGGTTGAATTATGGACCCTATTCTTTAAAAAGTTGCACTAAACCTACTTCTACTCGTCAAAATTGGGTAAATTGGACGGTTTTCACTTTCATCCAAATTAACACATTTCTTGGTCGGGAGTTGGTTGATAAATTTTAAAGACCAAACTACCCTTTCCATTTAACACAGAAACACTACGCGCACACACACTGAACCCACACACTCACAGGAACCCACACCCCATACACACTCCCAGGAATCCACAACACACACACACTGAACAAACACTCATACGAACCCAAACCCCACAGACACTGAACAAACAACTACAGATGTGTGGTCTGTGTGTTTCAGATCTGATGATTTTCTGTTTGTTTGGTTGTCGATCCAGAGACTGGGAGATCAAGGGGGTTCAGATTTGTGAGTTTCAAAGACGAATAGTCGATGAAGAAGGACGCGATCGAGGCGATGAACGGGCAGGATCTTGACGGATGCAAGATCACCGTCAATCAGGCCCAGTCTTGTGGTGGCGACGGCGTGGCGTTGAAGGTGGTTTCCGCAGCGGTGGGCGTCGTGAAGGAGGAGGTTGTGGTCATCGCGATGCTGGCGGCGTTGGGTATGGTGGAGGAGGGTACAGAGGTAGTCGTGACCGTTGGTGGGTATGCAGAGGTGGCTGTTACTCGAGAGGTTACGGCAGAGGTGGCCGTTACTCGAGAGGTAGAGTTGTCAAAAGGGCCGGGGGGCCCGCGGGCTGGCCCGACCCGGCCCGGCCCTCTCGGTGAACAGTGACGGCCCTAAACAGTTGGGCTTGGGGCCAGGGCAAGAAAATCTGGGAAAAAGCCTGGGCCTGGCCCGGCCCGAAAAGGCCCGGTTTTGGCCCGGCCCGAAAAAAGCCCGGTTTTGGCCCGGTTCAACATCTATCTTCTTCTCACCTTCTCTTCAGTACCCATCTCACAAATCCAAACCTGAAACCTTTCAATCAAAACCTCACACAGGCTTGCACCCAAGAATCTAGCCCGAAATTGGCCATGACGCGGTTCGAGGTTCCTCCACGAGTGCACCGCCTACCAAAGTCCTGTCGACCTCAGCCTCGACGCCATCGTCTCCCACAGCGCCGACCTCGACCGCCACCTCGTCAAGTCCGACTCCGACCTCGTCCTGTTCAACGTCGAATCCACCTCCGATCTCGCTGACCGCATCAGCCTTAAGGTCCGCGAGCTCGACCTCGCCCAGTCGCGCGTCTCCCACACCCTCCTCCGCATCGACGGCCACCCTCCATAATCATCCCTGCAACCAGCCACTACTGTTCCGGCCAACCATCACCGTACCCAATGCCAAACGCCACCATACCCACACAATCAATTTACAACCAATCCCCACCATGGACGGATCTGATAAAAGAAAAAGAAGGAATTGCATATAGAAGATCTCTTGGCGTCTTTGGTGTGGTGACGACGATGCTCACGAGGTGGTGACGGTGGTGCTAGGTGTGGGCATCGACGCCGTGTTGTCCTTTAAGCGGCGGCGGCCGGCAGTGAAAGCTTCTGCCGTCAGATCCCACCGCCACCATCGCCTACCATCAACCTCAGCCCTGTGACCATCTACCTCGGCCATGTAACCGCATCGCTCAAGAGCTAAAGGCGCCTCCTCGGATGAAGCCAGTTTCACAAAACAGGGGAGAACAGGGGGAAAGGCGAGAGAAATGTTAAGAACGGGAAGAACAAGAGAGAAGAGGTTGGAGAAGAACAAGAGAGAAGAGGCTGGAGAAGAACAAATCCAACTAGCTCCCAAGAAAAAAATAGGCCCGGGCCCGGCCCTAGGGCTTGGGCCTGGACAGGGCCTCCATTTCCTAGCTTTAGGCCCGGCCCGGCCCGGCCCGTTTTTTGGCCCTCTGGGCCCGGGCTGGGCCGGCCCAAGCCCGGCCCATTGACATCTCTATCGAGAGGTTACGGCAAAGGTGGGTACAGAGGGCTTGGGTTTGTGGCCGTGGATGGTGTTGTTGTGTGTGTGGGGTGCGCGGGGAGGGGGGGGGGTCTGTGTTGAACGTGTGTGTGCGGGAGTAGGTGGGTTGGTGGAATGGGGGTGTGTGGGGGAAGCTCTAAAGCACGGACACCTCTCCTAGGTGGAGGTTTGGTGTCCTAAACGGACGGACACCCCGACACCCTCCGGACACCGCCCGACACGTGTCGGACACCGCCAATCGGTGTCGGAATTTTTTTATTTTTTTTTAATTTTCCGACACCGTGTCGGACACTTCGTCGAGGAGTGTCGGACACGGCGTGGAGAAGTGTCGGACAGTTTTTGGGGGTCGTCTTCTTCTTTCTCACCTCACGATTGCTCTAATCTGTCGGCCGTCTTCTTCTATCGTCGCCGGTGTTGCCGATCTGTCGCTGATGTTGCCGGAGCCAACAGATCTGAAGGTCGCCGGCTACCGAAGTCGACAGATCTGTCCACTGTCGTTGTCGCCGTCGTCGCCGGCTACCGAAGTCGACAGATCTGTCCACTGTCGTCGTCGCCGGAGGTCCTCCACTGCCGTCGGCCCGTCGCTGACCCACAGGTCTGCATCTTCCATCTTTCCCTTTGTTTTTTCCTTTTCTCTTCATCTGTCTGTCGGGACAGTACCGAAAGACCCCCCCTCCCTCTTTTACTTAGTTTTTTTATTTAGTTACCAAATAAATGTTTTAAGTCTCTGGGACACTACCGAAAAACCCCCCCTCCCTCTTTTACTTAGTTTTTTTGTTTAGTTACCAAATAAATGTTTTAAATATGACTTGTATTCCTTATTTTAGTAGTATTTCATTATTGTTTATTATTTTAGGTTGTGAAATATATTTGGTATTTATTTTATATATATATATATAATAAAAATATATTAAAAAATAGCGGTGTCCTGCGGTGTCCAAAATCTAATTTTTTGAAAATTGCGGTGTCCGGTGTCCCCGTCGGTGTCGGACACCGACACCGTGTCCGTGTCCGTGCTACCTAGGGGGGAAGGGATAGCTGATGAAAAAAGGTTAGAAAATGGCAGGAGTTTGAAAATTTTGTGGATAAAAAGGGATACTTTTGACATTTCAAATAAAATTGTTACGCCCGTTATAATTTGCCGAATTTTGACGAGTAGAAGCAGGTTTAGTGCAACTTTTTAAAGAATAGGAGGTCATAATTCAACCGGCCTAAAGTACAGGGGGCAAAGTGCATTTACCCCACACTTTTATCTTGCAACATGTCAGAGGCACTATCTACTTAACTCGTTCTACATTAATTCTTCGATAAACATCATCTCCATTTATAAGTTTTCTGGGTTTAGTTTTCTTTAAGTTCAAATGCTTGAACTATAAGTCTTAGATTAAACAAAGTATAGTTGCACTTAGTAGTCAACCCACAACAGAATTAGTTGGGGCTAGTTGACGTAATTGTTTAGATGCTCCAAAGCTCGAAAGCTGAAGAACTGCTATTGATGCCAATTACTTCAATAGCCTCAGTCACTATTTTGTCATTTTCTCTACCATCCAACTGTTGCCCTTTAGGAAGGATACCATGAGAGTGCTAAGTAAACATCAAGTGACTTGGGTATTGTCTTACAGGGAACTCGAGAATGATTGAAGCATCATAAGTCGAACTTGAGATTCATGCGGATGTCTATGGTTTCTCAAGTTGATGCATACTGTCAATTTAGACCCAATGTAGGGTTCTTATTGTCAATACTAAATAGCGTATTGTTAATTTTCAGTTTTTGTTGTATCTATTGCTTGGAGTCCCCCTCTGAAGCACGGACACCTCTCCTAGGTGGAGGTTTGGTGTCCCAAACGGACGGACACCCCGACACCCTCCGGACACCGCCGATCGGTGTCGGGAATTTTTTATTTTTTTTTTATTTTCCGACACCGTGTCGGACACTTCACCGAGGAGTGTCGGACACGGCGTGGAGCAGTGTCGGACCATTTGCTTCTCTTACCTCACGGCCGATTCCTTCTCCCTCACCTCACAGGTGCCCTTCTGAGCCATTACCGACTCGGAGCTGTCGCCGGAGCTCAGTCGCCAACAGATCCAGTCGCCAGAGCTCAGTCACCAACAGATCCAGTCGCCGGAGAAGCCAAGGCCGACAGATCCAGTCGCCATCGCCAGATACCGAAGCAGCTGTCGCCGTCGCCATCGCCGGAGCTCACTTGATCGTCGCCAGAGGTCCTCCGCCGCCGTCGCTGACCCACAGATCCTTCTTCCTCATCCCTTCTCCTTTTTCTTCTATTCCCCGTCGTTTCTTTCTCTGTGAAGTGTGAACTCTTCAGTGAAGAGTCCTTCCTTTCTTCTTTTTTTCTCCTCCGTCAATAGTCTTTTGTCTCTTTTCTTTTTTTTTTTTTTTTTTTTTTCTCCCTCTGTTTCTTGCATTAGTTCTACTATTAAGTGAAGAAAGTCTCTCTCTTTCTTTTTTGTTTTTTTTTCTTTTTACTTAGTTATTTTATCCAGAACATTTCAGAAATATTTTTTTGACTTAGTTATTATTTTAGATTGTGATATATATTTGATATATATATAAAATAAAAATATATTAAAAAATAGCGGTGTCCTGCAGTGTCCAAAATCTGATTTTTTGAAAATTGCGGTGTCCGGTGTCCCCGTCGGTGTCGGACACCGACACCGTGTCCGTGCTACCTAGGAGTCCCCCCTGTAGAAGTGTCATTTTCTGGCCATATATCAGATGTACTGCATATCTGAAAACTTAACTATGGAAATAATTCTGCATGTTTGTGTTTAATTTTCATTGGTTTTAGGTTGTGCCTAATCAGCCAATAGATGTTTTGATCGATTTATATCTGTTGTTGAATTTATGTATACTTATATACTGTTTCTTCTGCTTTCTAGGTTTTTGATCTATTTGATGAAAAGAGGAATGGTGTCATTGAGTTTGAGGAATTTGTCCATGCACTCAGTGTCTTCCATCCGTCTGCTTCCATGGAGGAGAAAATTCACTGTAAGGTGCCAGAAGCAATCTTTTGGATCACACAATCGAATGCATCTCATGGACATATCTGTGTTGCGTTTTGATGTCTTGCAGTTATGTTTAGGCTTTATGATCTGAGACAAACTGGGTTCATTGAGCGAGAAGAAGTGAGTATATCTATCCAATATTGATTCCCCCCCCCCCCCCCCCCAATCCCACCACAAACACACGCATCTCCACAAAACATGTTTGAATATTATCTTATTTTGCATGCTGTATTATATTAAATGATCAAAGTTGTGACAGTTAAACTGTTCTATTCATTATCTTTTATTTCCCACCCTCTTTTTCCCTTCAGCCTGATATGTCATAAAGCTGTCACATAGGTTTTTTTTTTTTTTTTGTGGGGGGGGAGGGAACTGAAATTCTTGCGCATATATATAAAATGCAAATTGATGAGATGAGCCAAAACTTTTTCCAGTCAAGACAGTTTAAATTGGTTGCCTGATCTTCTAATAACGTGGTCAGTGTAAGCATGATATCTGTTGGGCCCATTTTTAATTGCTTAAACTTTTAGAGCATATGGTAACCTAACAGTCAAGCGGTCATGTAACTTTTTTTTTTCTTTATACATTTACACTCTCCCTGTGTCCACAATAGTACTCACCTTTCCTTTTTGGGAAGACCAGATGAGTCCTCAAATTTCTAATTTGGGTAAACTACACAAATGGTCCTTTATCTATGATGTAGTGTTTGAAAGGTACTCAATGTGTGATTTGTTTAAAGTAGTCTACTATCTTCACTTCTGATAACAATCAAGTCCAAATTTCAATTTGGGCAGTTAAATGGTCGATATGAAAAGCCCACGTGCCTTTGAACTTTTTACCCCTTGGTTTGACTCATTTCTGGCTCTCGGGTCAAATTTGCGAACTTAACTGTAGGAATTGAACTTTTTACCCCTTGGTTTGACCCCCTTTAACAGGCCAAACTGACGATTTGGACTTGATTGTTAATGGAGGTGAAGATAGTGGACTACATTGAAACATTTTATAGAACGAGACCTGTTGATCACTAGCCCCATACGTAATGGACCATTTGTGTAATCTACCCTTCTAATTCAGATAAACAAATTTTCACTCTCCCAGATTTGCCCTTAGATTCCTATACTGAAAGACACTAAGAGACTCTCTCTCTCTCTCTCTCTCTCTCTCTCTCTCTCTCTCTCCCTCTCCCTCCCCCCCCCCCCCCCTCTCCCTCCCTCCCCCCCCCCCCTCCTCTATGATTAACTATCTTTTTTTTTTTATCTCTATCTCTAGCTTTGACCTCTACCGTCGTCTTTGAATTGGAACCTTAATGTGTTGGTAGTGGTAGGATTTCGACCCAATTTAATACCCTGGCGCCATAATCATCATTGTCATCCAAGTCTTTGTCCTAAAGTAGTTGGGGTCGGCTACATGAATCATTTTCTTCTGCTCCCCCCTACCATGTGCTCATCAGAATTGTCGAGGGGGAGAAGAAATATTGGAAATGAAAGAGTTGTTCTCTGCATTCCCTCCTTTTGATATAGTAACAACCGCCTCCCTAGGACCACCACCATTATTGCCTTGACTTCAAAGAGATAATGGTCTAAAGCACTTATTTGGCACACGGTGGGGCTGCTGGAGTATTATATATATTCAATGTGCATATTCAGTAGAAGGCATCTAAATTTTGCTACTATTTTCAAGCCTTCATAAGTAGTAAAATGCGCATGATGATGGTATAACACCTAATTTGAGGCACTGGTGAAAAAGCAATTATTACTTGCACAATGCTATTAAGGTTGTATACGAGGTACCATATCTTGCGCTTAACATGTACCCTAAGGGTGCAATGTAGCATTTTTTTAAAATTGAATCTATTAGTTTTCCACGTTCCGTAGCCTATTTTTGTGTTTATTCATGAATAACTTCAATTTTCAGGTCAAGCAAATGGTTATTGCAATTCTGGTGGAATCAGATGTGAAGCTGTCTGATGAACTTCTTGAGGCAATTATTGACAAGGTAGTAGTCTCTACAACTGCTGCTTTTCTTCAAGTTTCACGGCGATAAATATAGTCTTATTCTTGACACAGACATTTGCTGATGCTGACGCTGATGGAGATGGTAAAATCTGTAAAGCTGAATGGAAGGATTTTGTTGTTCGAAATCCCACCCTCCTGAAGAACATGACTCTTCCTTATCTGAAGTACGTAATCCCTGTCCTCTCTGCTTATTTTTTTGTATACTCCATCTCTCTTACTCTGGAAAAGGAAAGAAAATGGCAACTGTGTTGACTCTTCATTCGTTTGTGTTCTGATCATCCTCAGGGACATCACCACATCATTTCCAAGTTTTATTTTCAACACCGAGGTCGAAGACACTCCTTATGCCTGAAATAGTCTTCCTGAATGTCTTTGATCAACATGCCCACGGAAACGAGTCTAGAACAACAGAATAATTTGAATCCTTCTCATCCAAGGGCCCCAAGCAATGAACACCCAACTCATTTATAAAAGCAGTTTTGACCCATTGGTCTGTACATAGGGCTATAATGCTTGTTTTGTTATCTAGTCGGAGTTACTGTTACCGCCGATCTGCGTTGGTCTATCTTCGTTCTGTATAATCCCTTCCCATGAAAAGTAAGTTGGTGGCTTTAGCTCAGCAAGTAACTTTCTCTCACAAGGCTTTCATTGGAAACATGAAGTTCACCTTAGAAACTGAAAGTATCATGATGTCAGCAGCAATCCAAAAGTATCATCGACTATGGTTTCTGAGTTCATTTCCTGTAGAACAGTTGATGAACATTAATTGACAGGAAGCTCAATATATTTGACTAGGGAAGACAACGGAGACAAGAAAATTTGCCACTTACAAATAAAGAAAAATTTGATTTTGACAGCAGGGTCAAAAAGCCCTTGGACCTTCGGGGCAGTCTTTAGCTTATTTTTAGACTTAGAATAAAGAGAACATTCACCTGCTTTGTAGAAAAGGCAATCTGTTGATTTAAATCTGATGCATAATAATCTCATTTAAAAACACTTCAGCGGTCTCTACCCAAGTTGCTCCATAAATTAAAGACCCGGGATATGGGCAACAAAATACATAATTGATGATACAAATCGAGGTTTCTGGGATCACAGCTTTTTTATGTCAAGCTTACGGATCGGGATTCTCTGCAGGGGTGCTGTACCAAAAAAATGCCGTTAAATGTTGTACAGCACCTCTGATATACAGTAAAGGATCTTGATCCCAAGCTTACGAGGAAAAAGTAACAGAAAATGGACAGAACTGCCAAGGGATTTTGTAAGGACTTATTGTGGATGAATGACCGGTGAAATACGTGGGAAATGGGTGTGCGTCCATCAACTAAAGGTTTGAGTCACAGAGAGAATATATGTTAGGGTTGGTAGGGACTAGGGAGGCTAAGATTTTTCTAAGGGGTTTAGGCTGCTTAAGAGCCCGTTTGAAATTAATTTTAAAAAGCAGATTTTGATTTAAATCTTAATCAGCTTTTGAAATCATATTTAATCTACTTTAACCAGAATCTATTTGTTTTTTACAAAAGTAGTTATAAACTATCTTAAATCTATAAAAAAAAAGTGTTGGATAAAAGTGTTTAAATCAACTCTACTATAACAAAATGACACTTAATAACTGGGGTATGTTTGAAATTACTTCCGGTTTTAGTTTTATGTTTTCCAAACAAAAACAAAAACTAGTTTAGTTTTTATTTTTTACAAAAACAAATGGGTGTTTGATTACCTAGTTTTTATTTTGAAAATTTTCTTTTGGGTGTTTGTGGCGGCGGGGTGGTCGGTGGCATCGCAGAGGGGGTGGGGGGGGGGGGGGGGGGGGGGTTTGTCTTAAAACAAAAATTAAAATTGGAAACCCAAAACTCCAAAATTGGAGTTTTCAAAAACAACAATGTTTTAAAATTTTGTTTTCAAAACTGAAGAAAAGAAAAATGAAAACTGCGTGCCAAACGCGTTTTTTTTTTCCATTTTACAAAACTGGAGAAATAAAAATGAAAACAGAATGGTTTTCAAACAGGACCTAAGTTTCTAACATTTATTTAAAAAGGTAAAGTTGACATAACTTTCATTTGTAAATAGTTATTATAAATAAATAAATTATCAAAAAGCTATTTCTACCCATCTACAAAGTTGTTTACTTTTTATTTTAAAGTAAAAACACCCACATCTCAAGATTCGTGCTTATAGTGCAATAACTTTTCCAAATTAGTTAAATGGTATAAAATTTCCTTTTATGAGGAATATGAAGATAGTGTGGTAAATTAGAAGATCAAACATGATTATGAAACAAGTTATTATTTCATACTCCTCATTTCCAGGATTATAGATTTAACCAGTTTTTAGCTTTTTTGAGACAGATTAAATCTCTTAATCCTTTTTGCCAAAACAGCCACATACGTGATTTAATTCATATTAAATAAGGTATGATCAATCCAAAATCAATCTCAAACACTCTCTAAATAGGATGACACATGGTTTAGGGTTGCGTTTAGTGTTCAAGTGTAGCTCCCAATCATCAATTGTGACTCGCATGTATAGAAAAATCACGGTGAAGGCCAACATGATTATGTATTCGAAATAATTAATGTACATTATTTCTAGTTTATGTAGAATCCAATATTCCCTAACTAAACAATTCTAGCTTATCGACACTATATAACTATTACACTCGAGACTTTTCAACGTCCAGTAACCCGATAATCTTTTTGGCACAAGGCAACCAACGCTTGTCTTCCCACTGCAAATCAACCGTACAATATCTCTTGTGGATATGAATACAAATCAACCGTAAGCTTTTCTGTTGTATGATTCTTCAACTCAAGCCTTATTTATGAAGACGAGAAGGTGGGCGTGTAAAGTTTATGGCAGATGTTTAGAACTCTTGTTCAAGTCTTTCTACGTCATCTCATATACTTAGAAATGACCCGAGATGTGTATATGTTACGTGGAAGGTTAAACTAGCTAACGGGATTGGCTAAAGATAAATTCGAGCATGTTTAACTAGTGGCGAAACCATGATTTCACTCCAGGAGGTGTAAAAAATATATCGAAGTCGCTAAAAAAAATTTATAAGTAAAATGATACATAAAAATTGAGTGCACTTTCCGATAATACACAAAAAAACATACTAAAAGTATTCAAATGTCTTATTCAGTTTCATGAGAGCCCTAAATACTCTTCACAACAAAAAAAAAAAAAAAAAGTGAATACAAGAATTGGAACCCAACCTCAAATTTCTAATTTGAGATGAAAAGTCATAATGTCAATAACCAACAAGCTCCCAAGTATTAGAACCCAACAGTATATTTCAACCTTCCAAAATAGCTAAATAACCAAACAAGCTAATGGCCACAATGCAGAGTTTTTTTTTGGTTTTAATGCAGAGGTTAAAGTTAGCACAATCTGGAGTTTGATTTGGTTCCTCTAGAAATGCAAAGGTTAAAGTCACGAAGATCAACTAAGGGCCACAATGCATCTTCACGTCAGCAATATTAGCCACATACAAGTGACCATGCAGCCACAAACAAAAAAAAAAGCTGATCACTACCGTTGCTGCTAAAATCTGGATCGGGAATAACAACCAGAAAATAGTCCTGCAAAAGAGAACACGGAGTGACCATCGGATGGGGTTCCGGCGGGAGAACTCTTCGATACTTAAGTCAGAGACAGCTAACATTAATGTAGAACTCTGAAAAAGCAGTAAGACACAGTGCATATGTGTGTGAAGTTATCTCATACCTGGGGATAGACCCCTTTATATAGGTGTAGGAAGAAGAGCCCTAGTAGGACTGGGCTGTAGACAAATCCAATTAGGATCGTATTATGATCCTCGAGGATCATGTGTCTATCTCTGACAATTGAGTTAGAATCCTTTTAGGATTCTATCCAGAAATCAATATAGCAGGTGCCAAATCAGCAATGACCCAGTGGGTGACTATGTGTCACAACTGCCACGTGTCTTCCACTGATTGGAGACGTATTTTTAGCTATATCAAGTACCACACCCAATACGAAGGCCACGTCATGAAACTGTCAAGTGACAGTTTTGGGCCAGAGACTTGAAGTACAACAAGAATTTTGAAGGATTTGAGAATTAATGGAGGACGAATACGTACCAAAATGGCAAAATGACAAAAGGCAGGGTTGGTCGGCGGTGGAGTCCTCATTGTTGTCATTGCCAGCACATGGATGTTGGTTGTACAGGTGGAGTCTTTGCCTGGTCACTCACCATCGTTGCTGCCTCGCCGGTCACATGCCATTGCCGGTCTTCTCTTGGATCTGGAACAAAAGGAAGAAACTTGGTAGATCTTCTCTCGGCTGTCTTGATTCGAGAGGGGATAGAGCCTGAGGCCGGAGAGAGCCCCTGTGTGTTGTGTCATCGTCCGACCGTCTCCTATCGGCCATAGAGAGATGCGAGAGTGAGTGGGTCAGCATGTGAGATAGTCAGCCAGAGAGAGAGACGATGGAGAGCCCAGAGGGAGAGAGAAAGAGAGAGGGAGAGAGAGAGGAAGAGAGAGAGAGAGGAAATGAATATATATATATATATATATATATATATATATATATATATATATATTTCTTTAGAGGGTGCTAATGCAGCCCCTTGTCATGATGTGGTTGTGCACCTGTGTCTAACGGCTCTTTTTCGTAGCTTCTTATCAGAACAGTAAACTTTGGTCACAAGGCCAAGCTACTTTTTTGTATGCATATCTTTCGTATAATTTCCAAATTCACCCTCTGAAAAGTTGGATTAACGACTCTCTGTTGCGCTGGGATTACAACAGAGGGTTATGCTCGTTGATATATAGCAAGCCTCTGGATTGTCCTGGAGAGTTATAGATTTGGCTCCATTGTCCTAACAATCAGCATCTTCATTAGTCATGCCTCTAATTGCCCAAAAAGAGTTGGTTTGTACTTTATTGCGGTGCGGTGACCAACTAAAGGAATTTTCTTTCCTAAGTTTCTCTCGAATCGAGAGTGCATCCACCCCTTATGTAAACACATTACAAACAAATGATTTGGATCTCCTGCTGTAACCATGGTTACAGCTAGACATGACAAATGGGTAAACCCGCCGGGTACGGGTAAAATCCGGTCAGGTCCTGATAAAAACGGGGCGGGTAAAATTTACCCGGTTTTTTCCGGGTAGAGCTTTTTAGTGCCCGTACCCTACCAAGGCGGGTCGGATATTACCCGCGGGTAAATTGTTATTATTTTTATTTTTAAATTTTTTATTTTTTTTATTTTTTTATTACCAGATTATTCACTGAACTAATTCTTTTGAAGTATTTTTTCCTTCTTTTTTTATTACTACACATTCTCTAATTTAATTTCTACAATTCATTTGGGAAGTGATCATCTTAGATCTCAAATCTAACACAATCATCTCAATCTGAACACAATAAGCATATACAATCATCTCAATCCGAAGCACATAGTAGAAAAACACTTAATACATACAAAACATAAACACAAATAGATCTGGAAAAAAAATTATCTACTAAACTCAAAAAGCGTAACAAAGTCGATCGGAGACCACTTTGGACTTTGGTGTAAGTTATGTACTATCCCTTTCATGATCGGACACGTGGCGCCGGAAATGTTGCAGAGACGTGGCGCCGGAGACATTGGAGGCGGATCTGCGACGGATCTGGCGTAGCTTGGACGTCGATATAGAGAGCGACGTCCTGAGAGGATCTGGCGTAAATCGGTCGTCGATGGAGAGAAGCGTCGTCGTGAGAGAGCAGCGTCGGGGTGAGAGCAGCGCCGTCGTGAGAGAAGGAGAGCAGCGCCGTGGGGAGAGGGGGAGAGAGAGAGAGAGAGAGAGGGAAGAGGCGAAGAGCGGCGCAAGAGAAGAGAGTGCTCTGTGAATGAAAAGTGAAAACCCTAACACTCATTTATATAGTACAAAATATGGGTAGCCCGGGTAAACCGTACCCGATCCGGACCGACCCGGAAATTACGGTCCGGTCCGGTCCGGGTACGGGTCTGATTTCAGCGGGTCTCCAAAATAAGTACCCGTACCCGAGTTTTTTGGCCGGGTACGGATCGACCCGCGGTTACGGGCCTTTTTTTGCCAGGTCTAGATACAGCAGGGGTGCTATCCTTCTGTTTGTGAGAAAGGGAAGAGATAGAGAATCATGGTTCTATCTCTCTTCCCTCTCTCTCTCTTCCCCCTCTTTCAGCAACACAGGACAGCATCCCTACTGTAACAATGATTACAGCAGGGAATCCATATCCCAAAACAAGGGATCACCGTCACCGCAACATCCACTACCTTTCACCTCAAGATCAATGCACCAATGCCCCCATCCTCGATATTATTACCCAATGAGAGACTGAACTACCTCACTCATTTTTCCTGACAATACGTGGAGCCTCATAGTTTATAGGGTTGGTATTGTTAGAAGTTGCGTATTAGCTCTTAGCACTTGAGTCGAGTCAGGGTACCTTTTCTACTGAGGTTCCGGTAGAGCTTGTTGATTAAGGAAATAATTTTTCGTCTACCCTTGGTCTCTCATACTTGGGTTTTTACAAATAGTCTCTCAATTCACAACATTTTTTCCCCTTTTTTTCTTATAGGTATCTAAACATGTTGTTATGATCAATACAAGATCAAGCCATGGATGATCGAAGCTTCACCGTCACCATTTATTAGCTCAAATGCATATCTAGAATAGGTTTTCAATGAAGCTCTCTCAGCTGATATCTGTAATCCGGGTTGGGCATTGAGTGTGAAAGTGGTCGATTAGAAATTCATTTCATTTGGTTATATAGAAGGACTAGCCTTAACCCATGCCATACTTGCAGGATCAGTTTTCTGTAAAGGTTAATTGAGTATATAATTTAATAATTATATAAATGTACATTAACCGATTAAAAATTAGTTCAATAGTTTACGTTCATTATATGGTGTAGTTCGCTAGAATCGTTATCCTTGATTTAAGGATTCAACTTATTTATTTATGAATAAAATATAAATGAGGATGTTGACTTTTGATTGACACATGTCAAACACAGTAGAGTAAAATTATTAATAAAATTCTTAAATAGAATATATTCATATAGAATAGACAGAAATATGAAATTAATTTTAATTAAGGGAAAATTGCGTAAAATACCCTTGTGGTTTGGGACAGTTGCAAAAAGACCCATCTTGTTACAAAAATTGCAAAGGCCTCCCTCTAGCGCTCAGTTTGTTGCAATTGTTAGAAAAGTCATCCAAATTAACAGGGCCTGCTTTTCACGATCTTGAAAAATCCATGTAGTAAGAAAACTATATATTAAAAAGACTAAAGTACCCTCCATCTTCCCAATTCCACCAAAACCTAAACCTAACCCTAGCCGCCACCCTCACCACAATTGTTCCAGTCTGCCACTTGGGCCACCCACAATCGGCGCCGCCACCGCCCCGGCCCTGTGCGCCTAGCAGCCGCCAGCCTCGTCACCATGCGCCACCGATATGATGTAACCCACCACCATGTCTGCCACTTGACCCACCCACAACCGGCGCCACCCTATTTCTCATACAACCCTGCCGCCGCCAACTTGTGCACACAATCACATCACCGCCAAACTTAATCACACAGGCGAGAACCTTACCTTTCCGGCGATGAAGTAAGAACAGCAGGCAGTGAAGGAACACTAATCGCACAAATTCAAATCTAGGGTTTCAAATCACAATGTGTGATTTGAAACCCTAGATCTGATTTGTGCAATTTGGGTTTCAAATCGCAATTCGGTTTCAATTCGCACAAATTCAGATCTGATTTGTGCAATTCGATCCATGCTTGCGAACCCTAATCGCACAAATTTGAACCCTAATCAAACTGATTCGAACCCGAATTGCACAAATTCAGATCTAGGGTTTCAAATCGCAATGTGCGATTTGAAAACCTAGATCTGATTTGTGCAATTCGGGTTTCAAATCGCAATTCGATGTCAAATCGCACAAATTCAGATCTGATTTGTGCAATTCGATCCATGCTTGCGCCGCCGCGCGCCCGCTGTCGATCCAAGGCAGTTGGCCTTCGTGCGTGTCCAGATCTAAGAATCCAGTGGAGGAGAGAATCAGAGGAAGAGAAATGAAAATGGCGTGCCCTTTTCATTTATATAGAAGGGCAATTTTGACATTTCTGCTATTCTGTTACGGAAATTTTACGGTGGAACACCTTTGCAATTTCATATGTGTTTATGCAATTTTTGTAACAAGAGAAGTCTTTTTACAACTGCCCCAAACTACAAAGGTATTTTACACAATTTTCCCTTTAATTACATCTCAAATATCAAACTAATAAATATACTAAATTAAAAAATAATATTAACTTTTTTTGGACTTCCAACTTTAATTGGATCTTCGGCGCGTGTCTCAAGATGAAATGGCCATTAACCTTGTTGAGTGGCACAAAGTATAGTACAGTACTAATTTGCTGCAATCGCAAGTAGTGCGATTCGAGTTCGGAAAGGCCAAATAGTTAGATTCCCTCTCTCCTTCGCCTGGCCCTGGAGTTTCAGCTGCGGAGAGAGAAAAATGGCGGACAAGCCGAGCAGGGGACTGGTGTTGTACGGTGACGGGTTGGCCCGATTCGTGAACCCAACTCACACCCATCTCCATTCCCTTGCATCTCGTGCCTCCTGCGGCTTCTTGTCCCTCCCTCACGCCCCTCCTGCAGGTTTGCCCCATTTTTTCACTCTCCCAATCATGTCTGCTCATACGATTGCTTTACTAGTAACTGTTGGTACTTCAGTCTGTTTTGCATACTGATTTGAGTTTCATACCCTGTGATTGAATCCACAACAGGGAGAAACTTATATGTCCCTATGCCATTGAAAAAGTATTCTATTTCGTGGCTCCTAACAGACGTAGTCTTAATTAATTATGGGCGTGAATCCACAACATTACCAAAAAACCGAACTCACATTGGATGGATCAGCTGCTATGGGAGATTCTAAGAACCCCAAGCCCAGGAAACTACCTTGAAACTGGGTAATGCAATTGGCATTCTACCTTCTTCTACCAAATGAGCGATTTACCTACCATTGACGATTTAATGAAATCACAATAGCAATGCTATTAATGAATGGATCAAAACTACGTAGCATTCAAGGCGTAGAAAGTGATTCTTTGTCATAGCAAGAACTAGAATTCCCCTTTACAATATTAGCTTGAGAGAAAGTACGCAAATGACCATTGTAGTTCACCCAAAGTGTCAACTTGGTCACTGGACTCACATTTGGGACTTAAACAAAGGGCAAAATGGGCAATCAAATTCAGAAATTATACTTTTCTTCCTTCAGATCACTTACCAGCCCACCACAAACCCCAGTACCAACCTCTGCCACCGCCGCCACCAGTTCACAGCTGACTGCTACTGAATCATGATACCCCAGATTGAAAACATCAAAGTTCAGTTTGCTGGTTCTTCCATCACTGACCCATAACCACCCCCACCCCAACAATCAGAATCGGAATCCGATACCCACGTCCGCTGCCACCACCACAACCTAACCCATTGTTAAACCAACCCAACCAGTTCACACCCACTTCTCCTGTGTGATCCCTGACCACCCATCTCCACTACCGTAATATCTTCATCCAGCAAAACCAAGTCACCGCCCCACCCAACCCTTCCCCACGCATCACCACGACACACAATTTTGTTTTGAAAGATAAAGACACAACAGACATAAATGCAGTATTGCAACTGGGGATTTAACGCACTAATTGTTATCAAAAGTGAAACACAGACACACACACAAAGGAACGAACGCTTGGAAAGTTGGGGATTTCATGAGATATTACATACTGACACACTAAAATACTGAAGTTCAAAACTTAAAAAATATGATTGAGGCAGAAGTACCCCAAAACTCAGTTGTGAATTGCAGCTCATGCTGAATCTGGGGTGATGGGTATGGTGATGGGGTTGTGTTTGGATGATGACGCGTGGGTGGTGGTGATAGCTGGCGAGGGCTTGGGTGGGTGGTCACTCCGTTGTTATTGGACATGATAGTGTGATGTTGGGTTGCGAGGATCCAAGTGTAGCAGTGGGCTGTAAAATGGTGGTGCTGGCGGTGGAA
Source organism: Escallonia rubra (assembly GCA_033065855.1). Taxonomy (NCBI): domain Eukaryota; kingdom Viridiplantae; phylum Streptophyta; class Magnoliopsida; order Escalloniales; family Escalloniaceae; genus Escallonia; species Escallonia rubra. Next base: position 386,523 of record JAVXUO010003130.1, on the reverse strand, counting down.
TTAAGCACCATATACTTAATGGGGCTTGGTATTGATGGATGGTAACAGAAGAACTCGAGTCGAGTCCAATGACCATTTTGACACAATTGTGAATCCAATGACCAAGACACTTGGAGTTAAGTACAACAGTCATCGCGTATTTCGGTCAAATTAAGAAATCAAAGTTCAAGAATACGACTTCCTGGTCTTTATTGGTAAAATGTTGAACCTAAGTATCTTATGTGGGGAATAACATGTTGCTATACAAAAGTTTCTTATGGCGTGACCCAAAACGTAGTTTAGATTAAACCGTTAATGGATTCTTGTCATTTCGTTTTATCATTAATTGTACCTTCGTAATCTTTCACACCCAAAATTAATCCAAACTACATCATTTTGGAGCCACGCCATAAAAAACTTTTCTATGGAATATCAATATATTAGTTTTCATTAAACATCAATAGCAATGCGCCATATGCCTCTATATGTACCATAAAAAGTCGAAGGTGTCGCTGTAGAAAATAAAAGACTTTATGCAACCATTACCATGCTTAGAGAGACTTACGTGACATTTTTCCTGTTTTGCACTGGTATTTGGTGCCAATGACCAAACTAGTTTAATATCAAATTTATCTGCATTTTGATCGTGGAGAGCCATATAACAACTCGGTGTTCTGTGATTTGTGGACCCCCTGTGACATGTTACCGAGTTGAAATGAAAAAAAGGTGATGTAACTCACAAAGGATTTACTAATATCCTGTTCTCAGCATGGCACGCTTACATGTTGCGGGATTTAAAGTTTCTTTTTGGCCTCTTAAGTACCCCTCTGATTACCTTGAGGCTTGATGAAAGAATTGAGAGTACAAGGAATTTTCCTGTTGGTATGTTATGCTTGTTGACACTAGAAATATATGAAGAAGGTCAGGCGGAGGAAGAATAAAGGGGTGACCCTCTTAGTACTTCATATACTCTAGTGTTATGTGCAATATATAACCTTGCATACCTGTACTTGGGTTGGCATTAGGAATGTACAGAGTTGCAATGTGGCTCGATAATGTGGTTAATGTTACTCTGAGCACTTTAGAGGACTTCAATACTGTACCAATTGTTACTTATTTTAGAAGTGTTGTAGCAAGTGGTTTGACCTCGTTATAGAGGTTTTGTGCCAAGCTATGAAGGCTATGACACCTAAAGAGACAACACACTTAGATTAAGTTTCTTGCCCTATTGTATCCGTGGTTAGTGATGCCAATCATGCTTTACAAAGTATTACAGTTTGAACTATATTCATGTTTCATTTGAAGTGTGGTAGACTCAATCTTCTCGCACAAACTTTGGCCGCAACCCTTCTTACCCTCGATCATCGGCCACACTAATGTAGTCATTATTGGCATCCCATTCTCTTATTCTATTTACAAACAACATAGCTGTTCTTTGAGGATGGAGAACTCTATCAAACAAACTTCCTACTTTTTCTGTTTGGTTTCTTGTTTCTGTCCTCGTGCGAGGCATGTGTCAAATTTCTTTATCTGTTGTCTCTACTATTAAATTCTCTTCTCTTCAGTTACACTTGGTCACCAGGTTTATGTGCTATAACATTGTTTCTGAAAAAATGAAGAAGTAATTGTGACTTTTTTAGCAAATTGTCTCCATGTTTCCTTCAGTTTTTGGGCATTATGCTCAGTATATCTTCCTATTTTTCTCTGTTATCCATGTTTCAGTAGACATTCATACATATGCGCTCTTTTACATGATTACATGAACTGCATTGTCTAGTAGTTGCTGTGCAATAGAGAAGCTTTTTGTCGTCCCACCTTTCAATCGTTATAGGAACTCCCCTATAAAATCTTATTGGCTTTCTTTTCAATTCACTTGGATACTATTAGAATGCAGAAAGCAAAGATGCAAGAACAGTTAGAGAGGCTGCGCAGCTACTGGATGCATGCGGACCTTGTACAAATATGGTAAGACTACGTTTATTCTACAAGTATGACTCTGGGATGATTTATTGTTCTGACAGCTATGCTTTTGACTATTAGAATGAGGTAGACGCCGCTAAAGTAGAATCTCAAGAGAAGATCTTGATACCAACTATATCAGAGAGGTATTGGATTCTTTTGCAGCTGCGAGCATTGGTGATTTTGAGCACGTAATGGTCTGTTTATCAATCATCTCTACATAAAATGTTTGTATAACTTCAGGTTTATGGGAATGAGAGCTGCTATGGTTACTAACCACTCAAGTTTGATGTCATTCGGAGGCAAACTTGGCTTCTCTAAGTTGCAGTTGTACGAGTTTATGGATGGCAGTCATCCTACTGAGTCACCACTTGAAGTTGCAACCTCCAAGTTGCTGAAGTTGCTTGGGTTTCAAGAAGGGAAGACTTTAGAGACGAGCCAGTTTGATCTAGTTTTTGTTCATATTGGAGCTTCTGAAGAGATAAATGGTCAGAATGACATTGAATATGTGAATGCTTTGGTTGGTGGGATAATGCACGTTGCCCAACCTGGATCCGAGATAGCTTCTCGTCTGCACCTGTCTCTTGTGTTGAGCTATGGGGCCGTCTCAGAGGACGATGCAAGTTTATCTGTTTCAACCACAGATTATTATAAAGAGTCTCATCTTTCATTGCTTGTTCCTCGTCAAAGTTACACGCTGAAAGCAGGCAATGTGCGGAAGAATGTCAGGTTAGTTGAAGCTTGATCGCTTTCTTGCAGCACTTACGCATGCATTATTGCTTCAGCTTATCTGCTTTTTAATAGGGATGATTGTCCGATGCTGCTTGCTCAATGGCAAAATGCTGTAACCCGCAAGGATATGGTGGAGACATTTTCTTTTCAAGATTTTAATGAGGTATCAACATTAATAAATTATTGATCATAGATCTGTAATTTGTGAAGTATATTGTAGCAGCTCTTTTTGTTTAACAACTTAATACTCTGGGTAAAATATGTTGACCTACCTTGAGTTTCAATTTGTACACCCGGGCCCCCTCTTGTTTGAAAAACACTCGTTGTTCTCCTGATGTATAGTTTCGTTGACATTTACCCACCCAGGCATTACTTTGGCATTCGATCATCGGTTGGAAGACAGTTTTAAGTCAGATTTCTCTTTTAGCCATTTAGTTATTTGTCTTCTATCTCCCTTCTTTTTCTTCACCTTCATGGCGTACATGGTTTCCAAATGGATGTATACCCCAATTCAGCCACCACCAACATTTCTGCTCAATCTGCAATCAACTCATTGGCAAATTGACTCATCAGTGGAACCTGCCACTAAAATCACCCTTACCGTCCTCGATGGATGGGAACATCTCAGGCGATCCATCTATCTGCAAAACCATCTCGATCTAATCTCACGCCATTGGTCGATGAGTGGTTGATTTGCGCAGATTGCAGGGTGTTCATGGATTGGTGAAAGGTGGCTTACATTGATTGTGGGGTGCCAGTGATTCACAGGAGTGCTGGGACATTTTGCAATGGTCTTCAGGAATGCTGAGGTGGTTGAGATGAGAGAGAGATCTAAGGGGCAGCATCAACTCTATTTATCCCTCTTCTGTTCATTTTGGGATTCTTGTCTTGCTTGCAACATGTTTCTGCTATCTTATATGTAACCTGATATGGTGGAGGCATTTTAGCTCTGTATAAATAATTCTGTTATCATCCATCTGCAGCCTTAGTAATATAGATAGGTACTGACATCAGGTATCAGTGTCCACAAGCTTAAAGATATGTTTTCCTTCTCTCCAATGGATGATGAGCTCTGAACCCGGCATTTGCTCCACCGTGCGTCTTATCTTTTTGTGGTGAAGCCAATTGTTCGCGAAGTGAATTTTGAGATTAGGAACTTCCTGCAATAGTTCTGGCATGGGCAAACCTTGTCACAACGATAAGTTGCTCCTGTAGGAGCTTCTTGGTTAAACTTATTTAACACTCGGTTGTGTTTTCTCAACATTCTAGGTTGTCATGCAAGATTCGGAAGCATATATGTGCATAGAACATTGCGCCGCTGAGTCATTTGAAATGACAGCTTCTTAATGATTTTGTACATATTCCCGTCCTAATTTTATAAAACAGTTCAGGGAGGCACTGGCTTTATGCTTATAATAATGTTTGCGTGGTGTTCTGACATTTCTCTCTCTCTTTGCAGCTTGGTGGAAACCTTACTATACCTGCAGACAGATTTCTACACGAAGTAGCTTTCAAGCTATGGAAGGCCCCAAAGTATGGAGCATGAGGTTCTTTGGAGCTGAGATGACCAAGGGCTTACTTTTCAACATAAGATAGTTGCCCACTAGGTTTGTGATCAGGTTGCATCATGTTTCTCTTGCCATTTGTCTTACCAGGTTACCAGAGAAACAATAACGACATTATGGTGTTAATCATGGGGATATGCACAAACTAATCCTTGGGTACCCATATGGCTGTACTTCTTATGACCTGTATCGCTACTTTTTTATCAATGCAATTCTCTTATTACCAAAAAAAATTGCTTGGGTACTCAAGGGAGTAAATTTAGGGGCTTCCGGTTTCCTCAACTTCCACATGTTTTCTTCTCTCTTTAGCTTAAATTGATTTACGCAACGGTGGTGTTAGTGGTACTAGCAAGGTCTTATTGGTTGTAGTGGTGGTGGCAGCCACAGCCGTGGTGGCGGTGGAGTCAATGGTCGCAATAGTGCGAGTTATAGCCATGGTGTTGGTGGTTAGTGGAGTGGTAAAACTAGGACCGTGGTGGTGGCATCAGTAGTACTTGTTGGTATACCACAAGTTGCACACGGTAGTCGTCTACTGCGGTGACAATGGTGATAGTGGTGGCAATGGTATTAGTGACAGCCGGTGGCTGTAGTAGTGGTGGTGGCATGCAGCGGCGGTGAAGGTGTGTTGGGTGTGGCGGTGGTCGGACTATGGTGTTTCTAGGTTCATATATGTTACTCCCTCCGTCCCTTAAAGAGTGATTCATTTCATTTTGCACGTATATTAAGGATTTAAGTTATATATTGTGTGTCTTTTCCATTTTACCCTTTAGAGAAAGGGGGGAAGAGAGTGAGCCGTGAGAGAAAAAATTGATTGATAGAGTGTTAAATGTGGAGAAAAAAATAAAATAAAAAAGTGTAAAGTGGTGGGCCATAAGAGAGAAAATGAGTTGGTAGAGAATTAAATGTGGTGAAAGAAATAGAATAAAAAAAGTATAAAAGGGGTAAATATGTAAAAATACTTACATAATCTTTCCTAATTTGGAAGTGATCACTTTTTGTGGGACGATCCAAAAAGAAAATATAATCAGTTTTTTAGGGACGGAGGGAGTATGATTGATCAGGAAGGTGTAAAACAGTAAAATAATTATTAGTATAGGTAAATCAATCTTCATGAAATTCAACCCCTTTTTTTATCGAATTTATTATATTAAAAGAAAATCTAGTCAAATCCTATCGAACCTTGACAAACTTAAGATCAGTTATCGCAAATTTAGAAATGGACAATAAAACAAATTCCAATTATGTAACTAAAGGCAGAATGACTTCAAAGTATTTTAAGTTGGGTCTCAAAGACTATTTCCTAACCAGATATGCTTGTCTGCACATTAGTGCGTGATATAAATACACAATCAATTTGTAGGCAATTGTTACAATAGATTCAAATGTGTAGGTTCTTTTTGGCTTTTTGATGGGGACTTCTTTAAAGCGTTTAGAAAATTTGAAACTATGAAAATGAAAATGTAAATGTAAATTGTAGAAAGTGCACCCAGACGTAAATTGATGACATTTAATTCTAATATATGAAGTCTAAGAAGGAAGACTTCTCTTTGAAAAAAAAAAAAAAAAGGATTTGATGATGATGATTGATGTCCCTTGCAATGAGTCTTGCATCTAATCTATAATCTCAATAATGAGAACACCCATTTTAATATTACATAATTAGCTATTTAGAACGGTGACAAATGACATTATAAGAATTTTTTTAACAAGTGATACAAAATAAGTATTCTAAATAATAAATAACTACATATTTAGTTTTCAGAATTTAAATTAGTTATATATCATGCTTGATTTTTTAATAAATTTTAATTTAACAACTTTATTTTTGCATATGGGCATTTAAAGTTCATTAAAAAGTGCATCAAAACATATTCTAAAGGCTAAGCTTGATATTATAAAAATATTATATCACTAACTTCATTTTACACACGTATCGCGTCTTCCACGATATTTAAATAGCAAAATATAACATAAAATACTTATATTAAACATTAAATTAATACCTGAAGGACATGTTTAATTGTTATATTTTATAACACTTATATCATGCTTAATTTTTTTTTAATAAATTTTAATTCAACAACTTTATTTTTGCATGCCCATCACGTGTGCAATAGTACCTTTTTGGTGTTAGCCTTGATATGAATACCAGTCATAATCGATTAATGTGTTATCAGTTTATATGTTATCATGCATATACATAAAATTGAATCTAGTATTTATCTCCAGGGTGGACTATCAGTGAACATATTGATGATACGTTGTATACTACTAATTTATATAATGAATGAGTCTCACACGCATTGCGTGTGCACTACAGCTCGTATTTCATAGTACAAACTAAATCTAAAAAATAATTACCACATTGCGTGTGCACTACAGCTCGTATTTCATAGTACAGACTAAATCTAAAAATAATTACCACATCAGAAAGTGACCACCAAATAGAAAATAACTACTACCACTTAGAAAATAACTAATTATTCTTATCCTTTATCAATAGGATCACATTTAACATTTTAAAATAACTTCTATTTTGAAACTTGAATCCATTGTCATCTTCTCTTACAAACAATAATCTGAACCTTAGAGCCATTTAATGGCAGTTACTTGAAAAGAAACCATCAACTTTAATGACCTATCTATTGAGAATTTATTTCTTTGGTGTCAACATTCCCCTTCCCCCACCCCCCCCCCCCCCCCCCCCCCCCCCAGCAAATGAATATTTCAAATTTGTGAAGAGCAATTCTTATAACCAAAAGCCAAATAAATTCTCCTCAAGAAAATAGTGACCAATGGTAACACAATTTTGCTAGATTTTGGCACTTCGCTTTCCATAAGTGTAACAAATTATCTAATACTTTTTGCGTAATCAACTTCTTCAAAGTTCCTTTTATAATCAATCAAAGCATCAAGATCATTGCATGGTGAATTTCACATAACCAATGTGGGTATTGAATCAGTAAAACTTTAGAACTAACGGGTTCCACGAGTATATAGTCTTCACCAGGATTTAAAGTGTCGAAATCAAAATTCTCAAATTCAATGGAACCGGAACCTTTTGTTGTGAAAGCGAGAAAATGCTTGCTCAGACACATTCATTACCTACACCATTTATAATTTTCTTTTAGTGTATATATACAATTTCATGGTCTTGTGGAGCATTAATATGCCTCCTATAACATTACTGTTATTTTCTTTTGGTGTAGAGACCATTTTATGGTCAGAAACATCACTCTTTGTGCCTTTTCCATGAAAAGATACATTATCCATTTGTTTTGCTATTTTTGGCATTCCATTGAGTTTATATAAATTACTTGCACCATTTTTTGTGTAAGTTTCAGTCAGTTGACGTAATAACTTCGTATGTCTCTCAAAACAAATGCATAATTCACAAAAAATCTGCAACTCTGAAAATTTTTTAATGGGCATTTTCGAACACTCTGGATTATATGGTCCCACTAGCGTAAATGTGTTGATTCTTTTTGGTCTCTTGATGAGGACTTCTGCAAAACGTTTGGAAGATTGAAAATTCCGGAAATGAAAATGTAAATTATAGAAAGTGCACCCAAATATAAATTGGAGGCATCTAATTCTAATCTATGAAGTCTTAGTCTTCCAAAGAAGGAAGATTTCAAAGAGAAGGCAAAGAAAGGATTTGAGTGATGATGATTGATGTCCCTTACAAGGAGTCTTGCACCTAATATTTATAGTAAAAACTAAATCTAGAAAATAACTAGCATATCAGAAAGTAACCACCAAATAAAAAATAATTACTACCACTGAGAAAATAACTAACTACCCTTATCCATTATCAATAGGAACACATTTGACATTAGAAAATAACTTCCAATTTGAAACTTGGATCAATCATCATCTCATCTTGCAAACAATAATCTGAACCTTAGAACCATTTAATGGCAATTACTTGAGGACAAACCATCAACTTTTAGTGACTATCTATAGTGTTTGAAGGAAATATAGGGAGAAAGAAAGAAGAAGATATTGAAATAACATATTTATCGCTAGTCTCCGCCGTTAAAAAGACAAAACATAATGTACCCTTAGAACTCCAGATTGATAGTGGTAAAGTGGCGTCGAGCATAGGAATTCGAAAGGCAAGGCATCGGCTGATCACGGCTGTGGTAACGGGTGGAAAACCTGATGGTGGTAGCGATGGAAGGGAGGAATTGATGGTGGTAGGACATGATGAAATGATGGTGTTGGCCTAGATATCTAGATCTAGGTAGCGACGATGGGTTTTGATTAGGTAGCATCAGTGGTGAAAATAGGTGTGTGTGTGTGTGGGGGGGGGGGGGGGGGGAGGGGGGGATGTTGGAAGGGGCATTGGTGGTGAATGGTGGCAATAGTGAAAGTGACCACCTAAGCAATGAGTTCTCGTAAAATGTGGCTTATGTATTGCTTCTAACGAAGTTCTAAGGCTAGATCTATAAAAAAAACCAAAACCGAATGCTTCAAAATGAAAATTTCAAAACAAGGCCAAATTAACAACTGGTTTAAAAACCACAAACTGTAACAAATGTCAAAACATAAAGAAGAATCCTAGTGTTTTCTAGCATATTAAATATGAGGTACACGTGTTAAGTTACTTAATTGCACATCAAGTATTTATGAAAACAACCTAAACAGAGCTGGAGAACTGAAAGTTCTACGAGTACGAAAGTGAGGAGTTGAGCAGAGGGATGATGGTCACAAGTTCAATGTCTATGGCTTTGGTCCCGCCAAAGCATTGCTTAAATTGTTTACGCTTTATTTCTATCTATTGAATTGCTTAAATTGTTTTCATATTGCTTTAGCTTGAATTGAGAAACTTTTTACAATTAACATTAAAAAGGAATGCTAACATCAATCCAGTCAAGTAGCTACACGAAGATAAAGCTGAGAATAACAAAAAAACCTTGATCTATGGGTTATGGAGATGGCGGAGAGCAACTGATGGATGAGACAAGAGAACGATAAAAACTTAATCCCCTATTATCGAGGAATCCCTCCAACTCGTTGAATTCAACCAATCCATTGTACAACGTCGTTCCTTCACCGTTTATAGAATAGACTTCCTCGAGGAGAACATGATCAAGCATGGCATTGTTGATTACCTATCGAAGGAAAATATCTGCACACATTTCTCCAAGTATGTGACGATACACGATCAATGCAATTCCCAGAATCTGGGGTCAACCGTCACCAGAGGGATGCGTGGAATGTAGCTCACTGGAGGGATTCACCGAACTTACCATCCCATTCGTCTTATTGCCACTCAAAAGGATTTTGTACCAGAGACAGAATTTAGCATTCTAACAGATCTTTGACACAGTAAGTACCCAATAAAAACCACCCAAGGAGAAGGAAAGAGAAAGATAGCAATCCAACCAAGAACAGCCACCCAACCACCATTACACCCAAGCAGGCCACAACAATGAAAGGCAAAAATGATCTTAGGACTGACAAGCTGTCAACCCACCGCCCCTTGAACCACAAAAGAGCTGCTATGTTAACCATGTTCCAAGTCATTGATCCACCGTAACATAGCCAATTCAGGCAATTGGCAGCAAATGAGTGGCAGTTGCATGTGAATAGGTTGTAGGATTTGTGCTCGAAGTGGCGAGTACTTGACTGCAGGGCATCATCCCAACTAATTGCAGTCCCATATTCTCCATGCCTGTAGCCATGCTTGCATGTGTGCCCAGCAAGGTTCGGGGGAAAGCAGCACTGCTCCAAATATTTCAAAACAATGATATCAATAGGGGTTCTGGCAGTCGCTCCAAAATTTTACTCTTCACTTGAGTAACTTTAATTTCAAAAAATTTAGAGAGAGCAGCTTAACCCTTTGATTTGCCATGAATCTTGAAGTGACAATGGAAGAGTGTAGCATCTGGATGTCCATATCCATCGTGTGTGGATTTGTGTGCGTGTGTGCGGGTCCGAGAGAGAGGAGACAGACAGATAGAGAGAGCAAAAGAAAGCACAAGTACTCCTTAGAGCACTCTGTACTACTGTACCTGTTCTCGGTCAAGTTGAAGGTATCTGGCCACAGCACCAAAGGCAAAATCATCAACATTAACAAAGTTGGATCCAGAGAAATCTAAAATAGCTCCATCCTCCCTGCATATACCAACATGTCCAATGAAAGGTGCTAACCATGAGACCACTGGGAGAGGAGTCCAAACTAAACAACAAGGGAACTTTGCTTTCTTCAGGTCAATTTCATCAAGTGGCCACTGCTCATGCTGAATGCTTCGTGAAAAACTCCGATCTTCAATGCTATGAGAAGGTTTTAGCTCCATCTCAGGTTGCCTTCCTAAATACACGACTCTGTATAGACTTCCGCGACCAACATATACATCAAACAACACCCTCCGACACAATATGGATACTAGAATCAGCTGTTTCTTATGCAAAATGATGGGGCTTCTCTGCGAAAAAGAAAAAAGAAAAAAAATTTCTTTCATCCTTCTCTTTATAGAAAAACCGCCAATATAAGATAAAACGTGGATGTTATAAAAATGGAGGGTCCTACATAAGAAAGGGCATAGAAAAATGGCATTCATTTTGATCAACTAATCAGCAACTTTGCAACTCTCGTGCTCTGGAGCATGCCCAATTCAAAGTTTGTGAGCATACATGCTCGGAAACACAGACACCTCTCCTGGGTAGAGGAATCATGTCCGATACCTACCAATACTCGGACACCCCGAACACGTGTCAAACACCTCTCGGAGGTGTCCGGATATCTTTCAAATATTAAACACCTTGTCGGACACCTTATGCATATCTGTTGTATACCATATACAGAAGTGTCCAGTACCTATGGGGCAGAACTGCAAATTTTTGACTTAATTTGAGGGTCATGATGGAGTATTAGGGGAAGTTGGGGTGGCTTATAAAGTCAAAAGACTAGGGCAACCCCAATGATATATTGTATTCTTATCTTTTGTTCCAATCGACTTTTGCCTAACCGAGAAAGAGTTGGGGCTCTTCTAAAAGGGCTATCTAAAGTTGGAAAACGAATCTCTTAATTGACGAGCGTGTGCAAGGAAGAGGTTGATGATGGAGGTCCATAGGACGAAGAACGCGATGACGCAATTGATTTTGATTGAATCTTGATTGATGGAAGCAATGAAAACCATTTACGTTTTCCTTTAGTCTTGTTCTTATGGGATTTTGGACTACCTTATTATCTATAGTAACATGATTTCAAGTATGGCTTTTATTTGCTTGTTCATTAGTTGGTGTTTTACTATTCAATGAGTGTGGAATGTGCTTTAAACTTGTATAAACATGTCCACCCGACATAAATATAAAATGAAACTTAGCAGTGTCCCATGGCGTCCAAAATTTTCTATTCTAAAAATCTCGTTGTCCGGTGTCCCCGTCAATGTCGGTGTCAAACTCGGTGTCCTTGCCCGCGCTACTTAGCAAACATATCAGACGGAAGGGCATTGGAGCTCAACATTACTCCTAAGTTTATATTGTTCAACAAAATATGTAAAAGCAGTATTATCTTACCACTACCTACTTATTCAAATTGTATAGCACGGCATTAAAGAGTCCATTAAGACTTTGCCTTTGTTCGAAACATAGTTGACCATCTTTTCCTATGAATTTGCAATATCATTCCGGAAAAACATTGCATTAGCCCTTGCGGAGTCGGTTTCATACTAGAAATAGCACTAATAGTAGTATACTTCTTAAGAAAGAAATTGATGCATCAAGTATAAGCAAGTTCATCAAATGATCTCCAGCAATGTTACTGCCAAGTGCCAACTAGTAGAAGTTATTTGAAGATTCTCAAATCCCTTCCACCCCCCCCCTCTTTCCTCCCTTTTTCCTCCCTCTCATCTTCCCATTTTCTCTTTTCCCCCTTTCTCAGCTTAGGCTCCTCTTTATTTCCCTTTCTACCCAAATTTCCTCAATACATTACTAGATGAAATGCAATTGGAAAATATACAATTAAATGAACTGGGTCATCCTGAGAAAAGAAAGATCTTAACCTTACAATGATGACAAACTGAGCTAATTACCCCTGACAATGCAAATTACGGTGATACCTAGATACATGGGGTTTAGTTGTTGCTGTTGGAAATTGCCTCTCTATTTCCCTTTCCACCCAAATTTCCCCAATACATTACTAGATGAGAGGCACATGGAAAATATACGATTAACGCACTGGATCATCCGAAGTAAATAAGAATTTTAACCTTATTTAATCATGATAAGTGAGCTAATTATCAGTGACAATGCGAACTGCCGTCCAATAATCGACAGCAGAAAATCAACTGCCCAAACATGAGATTGGAATAAAAAAAATCCTGCTAAGCATGACATACACTTTTCGGCCCATTAACTAGTAACTTAACATGGTATTAGAGCTCTAGATTCGAAAGGTCTTGGGTTTGACTCTTCTCGCATGCATTTGGTCCCCCTTTGCATAAGTGCTATTTGCACTCTGTTTAGATGTGCCGTATTCTATTTGATTAACTAGATTATTCCAGGATGTCTAGAAGTGAAATTGAACAGACCTAAAATTATCATAGAAATTTAAGGATTAAGCCATAAATTTATGACGCAGTCTGAATATCAATCCAGATGAGTTGGATGGGAGTGTTCTAGCTTCATTATCTTCATTCCATCCCATCATGACCACACCATAGTTCTTTAGCCACAGTCCTCTTGCCGTCAACCTTACCACCATGATTTTCCGCCCTATTCTAAGGCGAGACTCCTCAAGCCGATGAGATTAGATCTGATATTGAGCTATTTCTTGTTAACCATGGATTAACTAAGGTTAAGAGTCTTGCGCTTACCTGGAAATATCTGGTCCTCTTAATCCATGTGTCATTCATCAAGTGATAATAATACATCGGAGGAAATGGAAGGAGTGATGGAGAGGAGCCTAATACCTCGTTTATTATGGGTTAGTAACTCCTGTAGCTCATGGTTATGACTCTTGCTAAAATGTCAAGTACCTCCATGCAAAACTTAGCTTTCTCTGCTGTTAATCTATCTATCACCAGGTATCTATAATTTCCAAGAAGGGAACACATCAATGGAGCAAACACAGGCGCAAATGGAAAATTGCAGCAGTTCACCACACAATGCTTTTAAGAGATCCTGAAATATTTTTGAAAATGGAAGATTTGAACTTTCATCCTTGATCAAGAAATTATTGTCTACATCTGGGACGAATGATCAATATCAAATGATAATATGTAGAATTAAGGCATGCACGAGTACGGAGATGGTTGGCCAACAAATCATCTAGTCTACTACCTTTTTGGTGGACCACAACTTTTATGAATTGACTACTTCTTTTTCATTGGACATGATATGACTGACTGTGGGAGTGCAAGATAAATGAACAATAAACCTTAGTTGCAGGAAACTCCTAATATGGTGACGTTTCTCTCTCGGAAACTCGCTTTGAAGTTAGGAGCTCCATGGGATCTCGTCCCAAGCTAATATGGGAACTCGATCCCGTTAGCATGCATGGAACAAGTGAGAGAATACCTGAAAATCAAGCCCTTTTCAACTCAATTCCTTGTTTCTCTCTTCCTTCAAGTCCTTAAAGCCTCCTTGTTTGTTGTTGCTGGCTATGTAAACTATACTAAACAAATGATAATACTATTTACGCATTTATTTATTCAAGCCGCTCCCAACCTCAGAATGCAACTAAGCAATAAACTAAGGTTCTACAAACTAAAAGTTAAATTCATCACATATAGCAACAAATTAACCCACAAGTCAAAACCGTAGCTGCTGTTATTAGTGACATTCGATATATAAGCATGCTCAATGGGTGCAAGACGTACAAGAAAGACACCCTTTTGAATGTGTTCATGCGGATGCAAGGCGCGAAATCATGTTGCTCTGAATTTAAGTCAGGCGACCAGTGACTTATTTTTTTTCGATTATTATTTGACACATTAAACATTTTAAGTGTCTTGTTTGACAAAAAAAAAAAAGTTAAAGAAACCACATCAAATGTAGTGCCAACTGATAGAATTTCAACCTTTGCTAAAAAAATTACCGATGGAAGCACAATTTTCCACTTGTACTACTTTTTAAGGGTAAGAAAGGAAAGTCACAAACTATTGTACATATATTGCATGGAGTTGACATAAATTTTTGAACGGTACAAAACTAAAAGCAAGAAACTCAAAATGGACGGAGAGAGGACCCCATGAACATGAAGACAACGGGGGTTCTAGTGGTGATCTGAATGTAAATTTAACCCCAGTTATAGTCCCCGCCTACATGTAAATTAATGCCACAAATTATAGTCCCCGCCACATTCACCCTAATGGGATTAGCCTACACAGGTACTCTTAGGAAGCCACATCTCATCATTTACCAGATGTCCGAGGTTGATGAGTGACAAGCTCCAACTGAATTAAGTAACCACTTATAACCATACAGCTACTGGCTCTAAGAATCCCCATTATGGAGCCTCAGAGCTCCATCTCTTCAAGGCTCCTGTCTGTGAAAATCTCCTCCCGCGCCCAAAACACCACTGGTTGTTGTCAAGCCTTCTTTCCCCTTAGAACCAATGACGGATCTACTCCTCTTCCATGTAGTGGCATACCCCTAGTTGGTCACCTATCACCTTGAGTAGTCAGGATAGGCTTTAATTACCATCTGCAACGCCCCAAACTGCAGCCTCATCCATAGGGGCTAGAATTATGACCTCATAAAGCCTTGAACACCTTTTTCTCATTCTGAAGTGGGATATTTATGTTCTTAAGTACCTGTGCGCCTCAAAGGAACTCTAGATACTCCTAGAATAAATAGCAACAACCAACTGATAGATAACTCTTGACATGATCTAGTCTCAGCCTGCATGCCCTGAGTCGATTACATTATCTACGAACAAATGACATATAACCCGGCGTGTTTGGCTAAGATGAGCAGGTTATACCAATAAACCTTAATCGCAAGATTCTCTAATTCGATCAACGCTCCCCCACCAAAAGTAAGATTCTCTAATTCGAAAAATTAACACCCCCAACCCCCGCCGGAACTCCTCGCACCAGCTCCAGTTCCCACCTGAAAACCTACTATACTAATGAGGATCCCCGTCTTGCACCCACATCTGCTCCCGCCCACACTTCTTGTAACTAAAGTATTAACTACAGGGAAAAAACATTTTCACGTCAAGTACGAATTTATCAAGGAATCAAATCTAAGGAAGCATTTATGCGGGTTTAATTTCCTTTACATTTGTGTATCTAGTCTAGTTGGCTGGTCAGTATGAAGCATCTCCCTTAGATAGATCCTAGGTGATATCATGCTCCCTGTATATAGACCTAAATTTCGGTTGTGAAACACTGTTGAAGGTTACTCAATGGAGACTATGCAAACGAAGCCTGTTAGACCACATCTAAGCACACTTTACCCGTCATTGCGTAGTTTATATTGTCAGTAGACTGTAACAATAATGTTTTGAACCAAAAAAAGAAATAAAGTACTCCCTTTGTTTGATTGGATTTCCCCGACTTTTTATGAATCTGTGTAACCATTGACTTTATTTATTGATCTAAACTCGATAATTGTTATTTTAGTTCGATTCAATGTACCAAAACCGATCATGGGCTATTTGTCAATGGTTCATCACAAGTTCAATTACCAAGAAGACCTCAAACCATGTTGTTTACACATTTCGGGTTTATAATCTTGAAAGCTAAAACCTAATTCGTAGAGTAATCAACAACTTGTCCACTATACCCACAAACTAAAATGTACTTCCGCTTTTACACGACTAGGAGGTGAAAGAAAAGGGGGGAGAATCATCATTACATAAAATGCTCTACTTGGTTCGTGAAAGCCACAAAAAGACTAGAGAAAACCGAAACGAAGGGTAGTGATGGAATGACACGGACCTGTACAAAGAGCTGATGGCGGCGATGCTGAATCCTGATCTCCAAGACGCGTTTCTGCACATTTTCTGAGAGAGCGAAAGAGAAAGAGACGGGGAGAGAGGGGGACGAGAGAGAGGATTTTGATGGGTTCCCCTTCGATCTTCTCTCTTTTCTTCACGAAAAGACAGACAGGGCAAAGGTGCATGAACCTGCTCCTTACTCATACTACCAATCACCGTCCACAACATTTTTTATGTATTTTTTGTTGCTAAAAGTATGTGTACCAATTAACTTTAAACTTTAGCAATGAATACATTCAGAAAGCGTGGTGTAGCAGACCACGGGATACGTGAGGGAAAAAGGAAGTTGTGACTTCGTTTTTCATACCGAATCTAAGTAGCGCTGACACGGAAGCTGCATCCGACACCGACAATGTCCGGACACCACAATTTCAAGAAAACTTGATTTTTGACACCGCGCAGGACACCCCTAAATTTCTTAATATATTTTTATCTTTATATATATATATATATTAAACATATATAATAAGGGTAAATTACACTAAACACCCCTGAAGTTTTATGTAATTACACTCCACTACTGTTATCTTTAAAAATTACACTCAGCTCAAAAAGTTACTTTTTCTCTTACGGTGTTAATGGTGCAGTGCAAAAAGACATGAATGCCCCTCAGACTGTTTTCTTGAAATTTTTGGAGGGAAAACTTGTTTTTGGGAATTATTGAAGGGAATACCCTAATTAAAATTGAATGCCCTAATTGAACCATAATTTAATGCCTTAATTCACTTAGACACATAATTGAACCATAAATTAAAGTAATTAAACCCTAAATTGAATGTCCTAGTCAAATCGAACCCTAAATTAAACTAATTGGACCCTGATTGAACCCTAAATTGAATGTCAAAATCCAACCGAACCCTAAATTGAATTTATTGAACCCCCTAATTGAACTCTAAATTGAATGTTCTAATTCAACTGAACCCTAAATTGAAGTAATTGAACCCTAAATTGAAGTAATAAAATCCTAATTAAACCCTAAATTGAATGCCTTAATCGAATCAAACCTTAAATTAAACTAATTGAACCCCTAATTGAACGCTCTAATCCAACTGAATCCTAAATTTAACTTATTGAACCCCCTAATTGAACCCAAAATTGAATGCCACAATTCAACCGACCCTTAAATTGAACTAATTGAACCATAAATTAAAGTAATTGAACCATGATTAAACCTTAAATTGAATGCCCTAAATTAAACTAATTAAACCCTAAATTGAATGTCATAATCCAATCGAACCCTAAATTGAATGCCCCAATTCAACCGAACCCTAAATAGAACTAATTGAACCCTAAATTGAAGTAATTGAACCCTAATTAAATGCCCTAATCGAATCGAATCCTAAATTAAACTAATTGAACCCTAAATTGAATGCCCTAATCGAATCGAATCCTAAATTAAACTAATTGAACCCTAAATTGAATGCCCTAATCTAATCGAACCCTAAATTGAACTAATTGAACCCTGAAATGAGCTAATTGAACCCTAAATTGGCCAAATTAAACTCCGTTTGTGGAGTTGATTGAAATTTTGAAAAATCACACAAGTGAGTAAAAGACAAAAGGGGTATTTTGGGTATGAAAATTGCATAAAGTAATGTATCAGGGAATCTTTTCACGGAGTTGGGCCTGCCGTTAAATGTGTAGTTGTGTGTAATGCGGGTACAAACCTTGGGGGGTCGGAGTGTAATTTTTAAAGATAGCGGTAGTGGAGTGTAATTACGTAAAATCTCAGGGGTGTTTAGTGTAATTTACCCATATAATAAAAACAAATATAAAACATAATTAATAGAAATAAATATGAACCGGAGCAGCTATATATCATTCAAAATGAGAGAGAAAGAAAGACATCAATATGAAATAGTCTCAATAATAACAAGAAAAGAAGTCCATAACAAGAAAACAGCTAAATGGCTCAACAGTACCAATGTTAGAATCTCAACAATAACAAGAACGAAAGAAAAAAGACATGGGACCAAAGGCATAAAGGGAGGGCCTTATATAGTCAGATGGATCTATAAATGAGATCGGAGATGTTAATCTATCTTCCTCTAAACTGATAAGCTTGGACGCTTTTGGGGCGTAAACGGGGTGCCATGGGACCACACCTGGGCTTAACCAGGGTCTCCTGTCTCCCCAACTCTCAAATATTACTATAACCAGAAGATTAAGGTTCAGAAGAGGAACGTTAAATTCAACACAATATTTACCACGAACACAAAACGGGAGAATATACATATACTTGGCTGTACAGAAATCTGGTGGTATATTACATTGTCTTGCATATACATACTAAACACCGTGATGCAGTAATAGCCGTCTACTTGCTGTCAGCTAGGGAAGACCAGGTTCACCGCAAAACGCCTCCGGTTCAAATGATCTTGCGGACTCGTCATTGTAAACTCCAGGTACTGCTCTACCACCGGCTTCCCCGGCTGTGATGTAAGTATCCTTGTGGGTGCTCTGAGTATTGATGAGCAGAATAATGCACGTAAATAAGGATAACCCAAGCCCCACCAAAGTGTTCTTTAATCTGCTCAGAACGGGCTTGACCTGTATGGTAAGAATAATGAAGACGGCATTACAGAATGAATTAAGATTTGCCCAACACAAAGTTACTCATTAGTACACATCCAATGAAATTGTGTGCTATGGGGTGCTTGTGATATTACGAGTCAATAAAGTACTCAAGATCTCTGGTAATAAATCTTCTAGACCATAAGTATCAACCACCCCAACCCCCTCCGTCATCCTCTCTTTGTTCTCATCTAAGGTTACCTTTATAAATTATCATGAAAGTCATCTTTTAAAAACAACCAAACCATCAGATTGCATAGTCTAACCATTTCAACCATGCATACCACAATTCAAGCTAATCAGAGGTCAATAGTGCCTCATCCAAATTATGTTCAAACTATAGCTAATTTTTCTTCTTTTTTTTGCCCAAAAATTTAAATTTACAAATTGGACATGTTTTGACCTCCATTCGACTAAAAGTTTGATACGCATGATTGGAATAGCTAGACTAAGCAATTCAACGGCTGAGTTTTGAAATTTGAATCTCGGTAAGTAGTTCTTAAAGTCACCTGATATAAAATATATAAGGTGTCACCTCATACTTTCTTTTCCCACATATTTATGTCTATTTATATGAACACATACACAAGAACTTCTGAATATCAGTCAGGCCAAACAGGTCATTGAGGTAATCGATCGCGACTAAAACAAAGAGGCAACAAGGATCCAAAGTGCGAAAAATAGCAGCTGTAACTACCAAGAAGTAGCTGCAGAGTACAAGCTCAGAAAGTGATACCCAAGCTCCCAGTTTGTCTGCATTCTATTTGTCTTTCATGACATATCATATACACAGTTGCAAAGATGTGTGTCCCCTTTTATGGCACAAACCATGTACAATCATCCCATGCAGCACATACAAATTAAGCAATGACCCTGGAAGATCATCAATGTTCCAGGAATGGCAAGTAAGGTTGCAACCTCCTGGTAAGGATAAGCATGGAGGGCACTAGGATTTGCCTCTATCTCCCTTACAGCGGGTGATAATCCCCGTTATAGGATGAGGTTGACCTCAAGTTGAGCCAGGCAGGGCAGGCTACACTAGTCAAGTACTCAGGATGACGTCCTTTTCCTTATCATCCCCAACCCTGCCCTGCTTACTTGTCGGGCAGTTGCAGGATCCTAGTTACTACTTTGTGGCCCTCTAGGTTTGAACAAGATCTATCTGAATTCTTAACCTCTGCATAGTAATATAGCTCTTTGAGAAGATGAATATCATTATGGAGATATGATATTGAGGATGTTGGCAATTTCTAATCAAGATTCAGCCAAATCAGGACTTCAGAAGTGAGCCCGCATTACTGTGACTAATTTGTTTTTCCCATTCGTTACATGTTTGTGTGCAAATCCTTACCTACCAATGTCGTAGATCAACAAAGAAACATTGGCATAAATGTTATTTGGAGATTCAGCTGCGTCAGCAGGCAGCTTCTGGTTTCAGTTAATTGGTAATATAATAGCCATTGCCATGAAGGAAAACATTTAGCTAGACATGAAGGAAAACCTGAGGTGAGTAGGCACATCTTTAATTAACAAGGGGTAGCATAACTATTAGCGTTTCTAAAATTTAGCTACTGCTGCTTTAATTCGATAAACTACAAGAACATTATCAGACATGAATCAGAATTTAATACTTGTTATTTCTCATTAAGCAGGTTACTTCTTAGTCGAATGATGAAATGCTCAAATCGGCAAGCGCGAGGATGCAGGTTTAAAACTGGAAATAGCCGCATACTGCAAATATAACATGCTAGGCATGCACACACCACCCATATCAGCAGCCCGTGTAAGGGGGACTAACTGGATAATGGTTTTGGCTTTTTCTTTATACACAAGGGATACCAAAGCCATAACCGTAATAAAAGTTCTTCTCGGAAGTTGCCGATGGTCCACAATTTCAATCACTTTCTACATCAATAATGAAATATCACAACTAACTGTCCTGAATAAGACATGGGTCTCCAGCATAATCACAGTCTCAGAAAATTAGTGCTTTAAAGGGCAAAAAACACTCACAGAAAATGAACCTAAAAGTCGGTCACGAGCTAGAACTTCAGCAGTCTTCACCCACATCTGTCAACGGAAAAAAATGTTAAGGTCCCATCATTCCACATCTATGCTTGTAAGTTACAGGTACTAGATGCATAGATCGTTTGCATAAAATGGTACGACTCAAAACAGCAAATGACAAAAAAAAAAAAAAACCTCCCTTTATTGGTTGTTAGGAAGAATTGCTTACCAAAAAGCTTCGTGATGGAGGGTGTTAGATTCCCTCCCAATAGTGCAAAATGGGTGCTTAAACGTGAAACCTCTTCAACCTGGCAAATCTCGTCCCCGTCCTTACGAGGCATTCGAAACCTTATGATGAACATGTTCAATCTTTTCCTCAATTGGTCATCACCACCTTTTGCATACGTATATTTCTGATCTTACCCTTTGTGGCTCATCCATTTGGGGATTCTCATTTCATTACCCTCCTCTTGGCTGTGTTGCTCCTTAGTTGCCAAACAATCACACAACAAAAAGCTGGCATCACCATCCTCCTAAACAAATCTTCCTTTAACTCAAAAGGAATATTGTGATCGTGCAGCACTTATGAGATACTTCTCCACTTCATCAAACTATTCATATGCAATGAGTAACATCAAGAATTTCCCTCCTTAAGTTACAGAGATCCCACATAATGTAACATATCCTTTTAAGGTGTCGTGCCAGTTCTCCATCCATATGTACTTCACTGAGTCCTCTTTAGTCTTGTTGAAGTTGCACCACTTTATTCTGTCTTAGTCCTATATAATCTAAAGCCCTTGGATTATATTTCTCCACAAATCCAACTACGCATTCAATCTTACTCTCACCGTTAGGCACTATTACAGCAACTAATCCATCAAGACCTCATATGGGCATTCTTGGTAAGCTCATCAATACCTTAAGTAGATATATTAGAGCTTAAAGCTGATCTCTGTGAAAACTTACTGATCATGCTATTAGTAGTTCTCACATACCTTAATCTATAGTAGGCACTTCTTTCTTCTCCAGAGCCCATCTCATAACTTTCGTGCTACCCCTCCAATCTATCTATATATATATATATAAAGAGATCCACCTTTTCACCAAATCTTTCCACTAATTTTTGATTGAGAAGTAGCTTCAATAATGGATCACCCGGAATTGAAACTACACTGATCCTTACACAGTCAACCAATTTAGGCCCAGATCAACGAGCATCTCCAAACCTAATTCACCATTGTTCTTGATTACTTTGTAGTGCCAACAAAAGTTTGCAACTACTTTTATACTCACAACACGAGAAAAGCGAGTATAAGGTAAGAATTAGTTCATACCAACCTTTCCCTGCTTGTTATGCGAAGACGATTGCTTGCATGTCTTTGGACTAGAACTATGGAAGGCGTTACGCCACTAACAGAAGTACAAAGTCCACCACTGTCGGGAAACTACGAGTAAAAAGCAATTTATGTAGGGAGAACGGTGGCTGATGGTATCAGGTTCAGAAACTGAAAGGCGAATTATGGTGACCAGGGTTGGTAGTTACAAAAATGAGGGGTGATTGATGGCATCAGGTGCAAAAACGAAAAGGTGAATAATGGTGACTCATGGGGGTGTTTACGTAAGAATAATGGTGCTTATTGTCACGGACTGAGAGTTGTGGACCCTGAACTCTAGCACAACCGTGCGGCGCGTAGCAAGCAAGCCCATATGCTACCTAAACCTGCCTTTCACCCCACAAAGTTTTTCCTATCTCCCGGCAAGCACCACGCGAACACCCGTTGCCTCCCTCTTGGTGTGTAGCTCAGAAGCCCCCACCTGGCTCTCACACACACTAACGCAAAGTTGGCTAAAAAGGAAGTATATAGTACAAGGAATTGGATGAGGACTTGGAAGGATGCTTTACACAAATGACTCCTGTGTATTTATAGGCATCCACCTCCACAATAGACGAACTAGATCGACTCGATCCTACGACTAGAATTTATCTTCCAGAGTGTTCTCTAACTATCTTTAAGTTTCTAGAATTCCACTTCTCTCTAGAACACTCCAGGATACGGTGTACAATTCTATCGGTTCTAGACTCTTTTGACACACAGACACTCCATGCAGACCAATTTCGCCCAGTCATTGCGCACATGACAATCCAGTCAACCTCTGCGTAGGAAACAACCTTTCAAATTGTCCCTGGAGGCGTTATGTTACGCTTCCTAAATTGATGGCATAAAACACCCAGTGAAAACCAATAGTTTCCTCCCTAGCTCTGGATATTAATAATTCGTATTAATTTTAGTCAAAAAGCTAACAGAAGTCCATCTTTGTCAGCTCATTGTATCTAAATTTGCAAGAAATTAGGGAATATGGAGGGAAATGCTATTTCTACCCCCCCTTATATTCTTTTCCACCCTTTTTTGCTAAGAAAGTACTTTATTGAACATGTGAACATAGGTAGCACGGACACCGACACCGACGGGGACACCGGACACCGCAATTTCCAAAAAATCAGATTTTGGACACCGCAGGACACCGCTATTTTTTTAATATATTTTTATTTTATATATATATTTAATAGATATTAAGTACATTTCACAAGCTAAAATAACAAATTAATTAAGTCAAAAAAATATTTCTAAAATTAAAGTACTGGACAAAATAACTAAGTAAAAGAAAAAAAGAAGAAAGAAGAAACGAGTCAAACGACTCTTGGCAGATGGAGACAAAAAAAAAGAAGAAAGAAAAAGGAGTCGGGCTTTCAGAATAGAAGGAGACTTTCAGAGAGGGGAAGGGAGACGAAGAAAAAGGAGAGGGGATTGAGGAAGAAGTACCTGTGGGTCAGCGGCGGAGGACTCCGGCGAGACTCTGGCGACCACGGCGAGACCTCTGGCGACGGCGACTGTAGCCGTCAAATCCGTTGGCTTCGGCTTCGGATCTTCGTCGACTGAGCTCCGGCGACAGCTCT
Organism: Escallonia rubra; assembly: GCA_033065855.1. Taxonomy (NCBI): domain Eukaryota; kingdom Viridiplantae; phylum Streptophyta; class Magnoliopsida; order Escalloniales; family Escalloniaceae; genus Escallonia; species Escallonia rubra. Next base: position 362,795 of record JAVXUO010003130.1, on the reverse strand, counting down.
GGCAACACCAGCGACACCGGCGACAGCCTTGATGTGGTCGGTAGACAGCAGACTCGAGGTGAGAGAGAAGAAGACGGCCGTGAGGTGAGAGAGAAGAAGACGGTAATAGTTCAATAAATCTGAAATTGGCCCCAAACGTTCCGACACTGCCGATTGCCGTGTCCGACACTCCTCGGTGAAGTGTCTGACACGGTGTCGGAAAATTATAAAAAAAAAAAATTCTGACACCGATTGGCGGTGTCCGACACGTGTCGGGCGGTGTCCGGAGGGTGTCGGGGTGTCCGTCCGTCTAGGACACCAAACCTCCACCTAGGAGAGGTGTCCGTGCTTCAGAGATGTGAACTTTTTAGCAACAAACAAGGGGGTGGAGTAGCATATTAGGGGGAGGAAATAGCCTCTCCCCATTCAAACCCTTGCTACCATATAAGAAAAACACATGAACAAATATGTGCGGATACAACACCAATCATATACGAGGATACATCATTTTTCAAAAGAAAAAGGGATATGGGTGCCGAGGGGAACGACTAATATTATATATTTACAACCATGTGTAACAACAATATATTATCTTTCTGACTTGAGTTGATGGGCTGTTTTGGAAGTATTAGAACTGTATAACTGACTTGAAGTATTAAGGGTAGTTTAGATATAATAAGCTAATAGGGTACATTAGTGAAAAATTAGAAAATGATATGATTTGCATACAGCTGCCATACGTGACCCACATCCAATATAACTTATGGTTATGGGTTTAAAACCCATATCGACAACAGAGCCCCCCTTCTTCAGAAATCACAAATCCTGCGGATGGCGGATATGATTGCTGCCTACATCTCTTCCCGGTTACCCGTGCTACCTACGCTCTCAAGTGGTTGCTTCTTCTTCTTATATCTCTCTCCCTCCTCTCTATTTAGAAAACTAGGTTTTTTCTCTTTCGATTTCGACTTTGACCCCTGAAGTACCTGGTGCGCGTTCCAGCCTTGTCCAAGCAGAACCAGAAATTCAGAAAATTTATCGAAAAATTTAAATAACTTTAGACACGCACCCAGTCGCAACGCCACCAAATCCACAGCCAGTGCAGGGTACATCAGCCAAAATGAAGCACCCATGCTTCATACAATTACAGCATGAGATCACATGGCATAGTATTTTGTTACACATCGAAAAGGACAATTATGCCTTTCGGCATCCCTTTTAGGCAAGACTGATAAAATAACTATGAAGTAAATTACATGATTATTTGCGGGAAGGAAAGCACAATAGACAGTCATTTGAAGCCTGTCGCACTCGAGGATCAGAGATGACAGTACTGACGAGGTGCTTGAGCACCACAAGCATGATTAGCACACTAAACAGAATGATCTTCTTCTTCCTTCCTATCAGCTTCAATGTCATGCGGGATCGACTTTTTCCTACCACAATCAGTGCTTTATATAGGCATTTAACATGGATAGTGCATTTTGTGGACAGAGGTAAGAAAACACTTCTGTACCTTAGAGCCACTGTCTTGTAAGGTAGCTACATATATTTCTCTGCAGGAAGAGTCTCTCTTCGTCCTGTTTTGAGGTAGTTACATTTCTCTCGGTCATGGTCTTTGTTTGACCTGTTCGGTTTTTATGGTACTTAGAAGGATTTTTGTGCCAAAGTCTCTTTTGACTGTTCTTTGAATCCATCTACCATTGTCTTTCTATTGTTAAGCAAGAATATTTTATCCAAAACGCATGTCTTACAAAAAAACCTGTTAAAAAGTGGCCAACCTATACTATAAAACAAAGAACTGTTTTCTTACCTCCCCAAATGCACTATCCATGGCATCGGCAGGATAAAGTTGACCCGGTCTCTGTTTTAAAGACTTTCATGTGACATGGCAAGGAAGATAATTGGAAGAACGAAAAGAATCTTCTTGTTTTATGTGCTAATCGTGCTCAAGGAGCTCCACCAGTTCATTAGTGAAGTGCCCAAGCGCCAGAGACTTCAAGGCACGTACAGTGCTGCACTTCCTGCAGATTATATCGTTGTCGACAATTACCACAGTCGGGTTCCTGTGGCCCAAAAAGGTCGCCGAAGGGCATATTGTCCTCCCATTATGCTTTCATCCATGCTATGCCAGTGTCATCTCAGGATGGAATGTTGTTTGTTTAGTGAAGTTCTTGCATTTCAGTGGACAAGATTGAATATCCCAATAAGATACAATATTAGCCTAGGCTAACATTCAGCACCTTTACAACATCCTCGAATAAGAATTATGTAGGTTTAGGGTATTAGATATTAGGTTGGCGTAACCCGACAGATAGTCAGTGGTCCTATACAATGATGTCGAGCTTCTAAACGAAATTTAGTCACTCAAATCTCTAGAAGTCAAATTTAACAAAGATCGTTGGTTAGCTTTCCGGCTAGAAATTAATCAGTATCTAGGACAAGGGTGGAAATTTTCAACTTTCACTGGGTAGTTTATGGCACCAATTTGGGTGCATAAGCACAACTATATTTCCGTCAACACTACCCTGAGTCAGCATCAATCACATGTGTGCTTTTGTACCCGATGCCACCAGTCACCCCTCGTTGCTGTAGTTTCTGTAACCACACCCATTCGTTTTTCTGTCAAAGTCCACCTCCTACCCTTCTCCTTTCAAAAGGTGCTTTGTAACTCACTCATAGTTTCTTGACAGGTGGACTTTGTACTTTTTAGCTCCCTCCAAAGTGGCAGTCTCAAAACATGCAGGAGGTGTTGAATCGATGTTCCAAAATGATCTTTTCTGTCCTCAAAAGCAGCAGGTAGATATTTGCATGAACTTTTGCGCAGGAAACACACAGAGAGTACTTGTATCGAAAGAAGAGGTTTTGCGACTAATTCGTAGCGAATAGCAATCAAGCTTTTCTCACTACTTATCCCTAATCAACCTAACACCAACCCACTTTCCTGACCGGAGCATATAAAGACCAGCGTTAAATAAGACCAAACAATATCAAGCGACGTCCCGTGATCTTATATCAACTGGTGCCACCCTAGGATATCTCTTCCGATGAAACCCACATTTTTTAATAGTCAAACACTCTCCAAAAGAACCTCACCAATTACTTGTAAAATTACCATAAAGCATTGCACGTAAAAAAAAAATTCGAGCAGCCATCAATTTAGACATCACTAATAAGTTGAACATGAATCAACAATTAGCTAAAGGCAATAGTATGTACCTGACCATCATACCACCCTGTCTCTTCATCTGAAACAAATAAAAGAAAGCCATTTACTCCATCAAGCTTCAAGTTCAAGGTGAAAGCAACTAACTAACCAGAAGAATTACATTCAACGGTGGCACTGAGCAATCTGTTGCCGACATAGGCCCAGCCCAGATACATCCTGACAACAGCAAGCGTCACCACGAAGAGCCCACTAGACAGGGCTCCTAACACCCGCTGCAACGGGGCCCACTCGACCCCGACCGACCCGTACCACGAGACGGGCAGGCCGACGAAGAGGGCGAACGAGGCCCCGGTCGCAAAGAGCCTGGAGCAGTACTCCACAAAGTCGCCGGAGGCCCATGAAAACGGGGACGAGGTGGACAGGGCCTGGTACTCGTTGATGGGCTGCTGATCCAGAGGGACGGGGCACTGCGCTTCCGGTGGGGTGCTGCTGTAGTTGCCGTAGGATGATGAGAAGGGTACTTTGGGGATGGATCTGTGGAGTTGACGGTTGAGATGGGTTCTATTAGGGCATTTGATTGTGGGTGGAAATGAGGTTGGTTTCGGGCAGAAGAGGAGTGCAGTAGCCATTGCTATGGGTTTTTTTTGTCTGGCTTCACTTGATTTTTGTTCATTTTCCTTTTCTCTCTTCTTCCTATTTTTTGTCGAAAAAATATCTACTACTGTTTTCTTATACTTCAGGCATTGAGTTACTCGACCCTTTTCCATAAAATTATTAGTCGAAGGATTGAATTCCCTCCCTTAGAGAGGCAAAAAAAAGCGATATCCTTTTTTTGCCAAAACTCTCACTCTCATACCTCTGTTTCAGTCATCACCGTCGGTTTTCCCGGCGGGTGGTGACGTGATAGCATAGATCGCTGTTTACTTAGGGCTTTTCGTAGGAGATCGTGGTGACTACTGTGAGTTGGACGGCAGCATCCTCATGACGGCTTGCAATCGGTCAGGGGAATTTGTCCACATTTTTCGGGTGCCGAAGTTTGCTTGGAGATTGATGAGGGGTTAAGTTGTCGGGATCCTGAGATGCTCCACGATTGGGTTGGGGTGGGCTTCAGGTGAAGATCAGATTTGCCATCGGGGTGGTGGGCTTCAGGTGAAGTCATAGTTATTAAAGGCACAGACGCACCTAAGGCGCAAAGTGTCCTTGCGCCTTACACCTTATTGAAGTGAGGCGCAAAATAAAATAAATATATATTAGTGCATTAAACTAATACAATCACGTAAAAAATTTATAACATGACAATTAAACAAATTTTCAACACTAGAAAAAAATTCAAATCCAAATTAGAAGTAGTTTATCCTAAGCGAATGTGACGTCGTCATCCTCATTATCAGTGATGGTTAAGGTAACAATATTTTCCTCAAAAGAAAATCATAGGCTCCCAAGTCTAGTTGAGATTCATCTTCAATTACATCTTCTTCATCTACAAGGTAAAGCGAAGGAGTATATTTACTTAAAGGAGAGTAACAGTTGGAGACAAGACGCTAGCATAATGAATAATAGTAACATAATCGATTGATTAGGGGTTTGGGGTTTTAGGTATTTTTATGATTTACATATTGATTTATTATGTTACGAAACAAAGAATCAAAAATAATGAACGGTTGAAATGATACCACGATGCAAAAATAAAAAGTTAGGATCTTTGGGCTTTTTTTGGCACCTCCACCACTGTCTTGTGCCTTACGCCTGGGCACCTAAGCGCGCAAGGCGCGCGCCTTTTCGAAGGGGCAGCACCTAGCTCTAGGCGAGGCACAGGAAGTGCTTTGATAACATTGGGTGAAGTTTAATTTTGTCGTCAGGTTTTGTGGATGTCGCACTGCCATGGGTTGGAGAAGAGTTGGTCAATCTAGGTTAAGGTTATTTCTTCGAGGGTTTTTTTGTCCCCCTTCCCCCCAGTTGATCCACCTTGCCCTAGAAAGGTTTGTTGTACGTGATTGTAGGTGGTGAAGATGCACCGCTTATAGTTTTGTGTTAGGTTGGCTTGGCAGTTGATGGGTTACGATGGTTACGGTCAATGGTTGATGGTTGTCCTACTTGGATCTTGGTTGGTCCGATGGTAATTATCTCCGAAGGTGATATAGTTTCGATGATTCCGATGGGTGTGAAGGGCCTCCGATGGTAGTGTTTTGGTTTGATATCCTCTGGGGCTAGGCAGCAGGGTGAAGGACGGAGAAGGTGGTGTTTCCATCGCCGGAGTGGTGCACGGGGATCGAGGGCAGGCTGTAGCGACGGGGACACATGTTTGGAGTTGGGCTCGTGGTTGATAGAGTGTTGGTATTTTTTGATTGATTATTTCTCTTAGTCTTTATCCTGTTTTAGGCTATAATTGTCCAGTTTTAGTTGGTTTTTATCTTGTATTTGGCTTGTTATTTTTAGATGGTTAGTGCACCTCCAAGAAAACGAAATAGTTTATTTGTTTGTAGGTTTTTTGTATGTCTTTTTCTTTATTTTATTTTATCGCCTTTATTGTAGGTTTTATAATTTATTGTTCCTATCAAATGGAGATATAATATGTGAGTCTTTACTTGCCTATTTGGGCCTGTTATAACTCTTTTTCTTATCATTGTTACATATTTCTAATCTTCACTAAAAAAAAGGGAGATTGATTGTTTGTTGAGACTCTACACAAAGTTGTCCCCATAATTTATACTCTCTCCGTCTAAAATAAGTTGATCATATTTTTTTTTTACTGTCCCAAAGAAATTGATTACTTTTTAAATTAAGAAAATTTTTGTACATTTTTTCATGTTTACTTTTTTACACTTTTTTTTTTAATTTAGTTTCTCTTTTCACATTTAATCATTCACCAATCCTGACTCAATTTCTTCCTCATCTCTCTTCGGATAGAATGCAACACTCTTAAAATATGATTAATTTTCTAAATAAGCATCCAAATCAAATATGGTCAGATAATTTGGAACGTAGGGAATATATTTTTTTTACATGTCTCTCATATGTGCAATAGTATCCTCTATCCAAACGCTGACGTTCGTCCAACTTAGGGTGTTAATTGAGTACGTATACAACACATTCTCTTTTCTTAAAAGCAAATTAATACACTACCACCAATTACAACCACCTTACCACCAATGACTACCAATAGACGGGCATCAACTTTTGAATTAATTTGTAACTCTTTTTCGAATTAAAGTGGATATTATTGCAGAAGTTGCAAATACAGGGAGAGACATGCAAAAACGTATAAATTACTAGAGACAATTTTGTCATTAACCTCACGCCCAAGGAACTTCCATGTTGACCTCTTCACTCCCCCAAATCTCTTAACAATATCCATAACCTTCATCGATGCATCTTCCACAAAAAACTTTTAGCTCCAATTCTCATTGAAGCAATTTCTTTCGATCCTTCTTTTCAACAACAAAAAGTTATGGCTAAAAATTTTGATAACAATTTTGTTAGCACTTTAGTAGCATCATCGTCGTCTAAGCCACCATTTGTGTTAAACGAATTGCAGTCAACTATATGAACCTCTGTGTGTGTGTGTGTGTGTGTGTGTTTAAACGATTCCTTACAATACAAGAACATATCATCTTATAACTTTCTAGCAAATTTAAAATTTGATAAAGACTAGTTTTAATAGAAAGGTTAAGCCCTCACCTCTAGATTACTTTGGTAACGTTAAGAATATATGTTGAACCTACATGTTATCTCATTAATGAAAATTCCAAGCAGTTTTTGTTAAAGTGGTAATATTATTTGCCTGGTTAAAAAAAAGAGGTTAAGGAAAAGGTAATTATATCGTAATAAAGAGTACAATAGAGCCTTTATTTAGCTATGAAAAGATTATCCTACTATAATAAACTGAAAAGAGAGTCGTACAGGAACTATGAAAGCTTAAGATAATAAAGAATATGTTATCTAATAGGAAATTGACATATTAGTATATTATCTAACATCCCCATCATACTCAAGTTGGTAGTGAAAGACAAGCTTGAGTTTGGAGGATAATTTCATAGCGGCGTCTTGATGCTAGTTGTATTGTAGTGAGATCTAACACTATGGTCATGACATGTAGGTCTGATGCATTAATTCCAAATCCAAAGTGAGGTCTAACGACCCAATAGAATGAAGGTCTTGGGCATAGGCTAACACTGAAGGTCCAAAAACCTACGATAATGTAGTTGTGGGGAGCAAAGCTCGGCGACACAAGGGAAAAAAGTCCAACAACACAAAGGGTGAAGTCCAGTGAGGACATAGCTAAAGGAGTCCTGCGGTGAACTTCGATAACCATGAAGGTCTCGGGACGAGGTCCAACGACTAAGGAAAAGGAGGTCCTGGGGTGAGGTTTGACGACCATGAAGGTCTCTGAACGACGTCTGAAGACCACATAAAAAGCAAGACCAAGTTGATAGGACTAGGGTGGTAAGGCAGAGGCATACCAGTGGAGCAAGGATTGACAAGAATTGACATGAGATTATAAACCATCAAAAGAAGGAAAAGAAAAAGAGTGGACATAAGATGGCGAGGATAACTGAAACTCTAAAGCACGTGAGTTGGCCAGGGGAAAGTCATCCGCCGAAATTACAGAAGCGATTAAGTGTTTCAAAACGGCAGATTGTACCAAAACCATGACAAGAAAAAATGGTGTAGTAAAAGGTGATTAAATTACCGAATATAATAAAAATGAGTGCAATAAAGCCTTTATACATGCATGAAAATATTTTCATACAATAAACATAATAGAAAGTCATACATGAATCGTGGACCTGCCTGTTGCTTTTGAACAGAACTCTTGGGTCATGGCAGTTAGGCCTGGCCCAAAGTTTCCCATCCTCAATATTAATCTCAATAATATCCTATTGGGCCTGTCTGCTTTTGGGCACCAACTACTATTAAGCCCACCAATTCCTTTACACCCATCGGCTGAAATAATGCCTCATGGGCCAAACTCCAATTCTCTCGTGAGGCCTTGGCAGACTATACACGATGAAGAACTCAGTCCTGCATCTCCTCTACAGGTGGCCACCATGGCTGAAGGACTACACAAGGAAGTTAATCTGACTCCATTAAAGCTTGATGCTACACCTCATCTGCTCCTGCCTCCACAAGCGCTATCGCCACAGATGCCGTTTGCCACGAAACCACTAATTGTTGACCGCTGCCGTCATCTGGACAGAACAACTGACGAGCAAATGATGAAACTTTTGCACTTGGACCTTGAAAAGATTCGCAGGGATCTCACACTTGCCATTTATGCTCCATCTCTTATTAAAACTGCTCATTGTGTAGATGATATTCCCTTGTAGGAAGCTGGTGACATTAATTTTCCTCATGCTCCGGTGGTGACAAATGAAAACCCACTGCTAACCGGAACTCGATTCTCGGCTCCCGACTATGAATCTGAAGATGACAACAATATGGAAGGCCATATATCTGCTGATTTTCAGAACAACATCATGCCTTTTGCTTACCATCAGGAAACGACATTCCAAGCAGGACCTTCCGCTAATTTTCAGCAAACTAAACGCTGCTATGAAAATGATGTGAACCCTGATGACAGCGCCAAAGGAAACAAAAAAACACAGAGCCTCTAGCTCGGCGCCACCTTCTCATCTGCCAGGTTTTGCCTTTGATCTTCACTCTCTTGTTACTGCTAATTATTCACTTGAATCAGCATGCTTATATTCCTCGGTAGTACCTCTCTTTTTGCGCATGGTTAACTATAAAAAGCGCACATTCTGTCACTTATTGGAAGATTCTAGTACCTGTGCACCTCGTCGTAAACGGACTAGACTAGGGGGATCCCTTTCGACCGCCCTCGATTTTTTATGTAAACCTTGGCTTCCTGCCTGGAAGTTTCTGCTTGGCGCGGTGCGGTTGGACCGCCAAGTCTTTTACCGTCAGGGACTGTCACCGTGGCTAAAACGGCGTAGAATTAATTATGGCCGGACTTCTCATCCTGGCTTCAACGATCTTGTCAACCGTGAGTTTATTGACTGTTTAAAAGTGGATCAGATTCCCTTTCCATGTTGTTTGAGGAAACGATCTTGCTCGTCTCGGGATAATCCCTTCAGCTTCCACGCTGTATCTGAGACCTCTCCGCAATGGTTTTCGGGCGTTGTACAGCAACAACCCCTTCACCATCAATGATCCATCTTTGCTGGAACTGCCGTGGGCTTGGTCACGCCCTATCAGTTCGTACAACTTTCAAGATGACCCGGCTTTACAAGCCCTCATGTATTTTTCTTCAAGAAACTAAAACTGATGTTCACTTGGTTTCGCAAAATTTTTTGAAATTAGGCTTCACTTCTTCCACGGGAGTCGATCCTTGTGGGAAGTGGAGTACGAAATGTGGTTTTTGGGTTGGTTGGACCGACACCCTTTCTGGAACCATCCTTCAAAAAGATAAGAATTGTATTCTGGTTCTATTCAAGTTAGGCACTGGAGAGTCCTGGATCTCTGACTTTATCTACGGGCACCCTAATCTGGCCAAAAGGAAAATGATATGGGACCATATCTCAGCTGCCCTCACAGCCTACAACTACCCCTACTTCTAATAGGTGATTTTAACCAAGTGTTACAGCCGACAGACAAGACTGGTCCTCTTTCCATCTCTAACCCTGGCCATGGGAGCCTGATGGACTTCATTCAGCGTCATCAGTTGATTGAGGTGAAATGGGTAGGGCCCGTTTTTACTTGGACAAATAATAGAAAGGATATGGTATGCACTTATGAACGTATCGATCGAGGATTCACAAATCCTGCTTGGCTTACATTGTTCCCCTCAGCCACACTCACTAACCTGGGAATTCAAACATCGGATCATGCCCCCATACTTCTTGACTCAAACCCGGCTCCTGCATATGGTTTTCGGCCCACCCGCTTTGAAGCCATGTGGCTGAAGCATCCAATGTGCAAACCCCTCATTCACAGATCTTGGCTAACTCATGTTAACGGATCTCCTTTGTTTAGAATTGCTACATAGGGTTCTCTGATGATGAAAGAGCTGGTGTCGTGGAATAAAAGGTGATTTGGGCAGTTGGAAACCCAGATTAAAGATACCATGGCCATGGTCCAGCACTATCAATCTCATCTCCCGAATCTGGAAGCCCAACACATGGAACAACAAGCTCGACGTCGGCTTGATTGGCTGATGGAGTGTGAGGAAGTATTTTGGGCACAAAAAGCAAAAATCAAATGGCTCCAATTAGGAGACCGCAATAACAAGTTCTTTCACACCTCCACGCTTATACGCCGAAACAGAAACTGCATCTCCGCCATTACAGATGAGAATAATTGTACCCATACCTCTGAGCCTGCCATTACCCACTGTCTTGTTAACTATTTTAAATCAATTTTTGAACCGCCACCGGGTACACCAGATTTGACCGAACCTGGATCCCTGGTCCATGGGCTTACAAGACGGTTATCCGATACCCAACAAAATTTCTTTGACCGTCCCTTTACACCCCGAGAAATTAAAGAGGCCTTTTTCCAGATTAAACCCCTTAAAGCCCCGGGGCCCGATGGCATCCCAGCTTTAGCTTATCAACAATGCTGGGACTTCATGGAACGGCCGATTACTGCTGCTTTCTTATCATTCCTCCGATCAGGGCAAATGCTCAGCATTACAAATAAAACATTCCTTGTACTTATTCCCAAGTGCCACGATCCGTGCACCCCTAGTGACTTTCGGCCTATCAGCCTCTGTAACACCATATATAAGGTTATCTCAAAGACTCTGTCCAACCGTTTAAAAGGAGTGCTCAATGACCTCATTTCCCCATACCAAAATGCCTTTGTTGCTAATCGGCATATTGTGGATAACATTCTTATTGCCCAAGAACTGACAAGCAAAATCAGGGGAACACGAAAGGCCAAGGAAGGAATCGGGGTTTTCAAAATGGGGATGAGTAAGGCCTATGACAGAATTTACTGGCCTTTTCTCGAAGCTGTCCTCCGTAAGATGAACTTCCCAGAACATCTTTTAAAGTTAATCATGAGCTGTGTATCTACCGTTTCTTATGAAGTTCTTATCAACGGCTCGCCGTCACCACAATTTCAACCTCGGTATGGTCTCCGACAGGGGGACCTTATTTCTCCCTACCTGTTTATTCTCTGTGCTGAAGCGCTATCTGCTGCCTTTATTCATGCTCAGGAACAGAAGCTGGTACTTGGCATTAAAGCAGAGAAACTCAGCTCGCCAATCAACCACCTCTTTTTTGCAGATGATGCTATGATATTTACTCATACCAATGCGCAAGCGATATCAATAATTCAGAGTATTTTAACGCGCTACTACCAGGAATCAGGCCAACTCGTCAATTACAAAAAATCAGCTATAACTCTGAGCCCCAATACTCCCCTCTATACCCACATAAATCTCCGCCGAACTTTGGGCTTCACAATCAGCTGTGATTTTGGCAAATATTTAGGCGGAACTCTGGATGTCATTATTCACAAGAAAGCTTTCTTCCGGGAACTGGTTGACCGCATCCGTGATCGGTGTGCTACCTGGAAGGGCGTACTCCTAAATAAAGTTGGATGAGCTACCCTTCTCAAGTCCATCTTAAATTCCCTTCTTATCTACCATATGCATGTATGTATCTTCCCTTTACAGGTCTGTCACCAGATTGATACGCTACTAAGAAATTTCTGGTGGGCTGGCAATGAGTCCTCCCGAGGAGTCCATTGGATTAATTGGCACGCCTTATGTGGCCCTCGAGAATAGAGAAGACTCGCTTTTAAATCTACGAGACTTCTAAATTCTGCATTACTTGCAAAGAATGCTTGGCGTATTTGGGTCTCACCTAAGTCGCTCCTGGCACAAGTATTCCAAGGTAAGTATTGTGTAAACCAGGATTTTCTCCACTCTCCGAATACGGGCAACTTCTCAAGGGCATGGCGGGGCATCATTCTCGGCCGCCAAACCCTCCAAAAAGGCATACGTTGGCAAGTGGGCAATAGTAGGAACATTAATATCTGGAATGATTGGTGGGTGCCCGACGGTACTAGAATCCCCTACCCTCAGGCCACTCTAACAGAACCACAGTCCCAAAAGGTAAGCGATCTTATTTGCAATGGCACATGGGATTCTTGGAAGATTGCTCATTTCTTCTCCGAGACTGATGGACACAAAATCATGGTTATTCATGTGGCAAACAACGATTTTAAATACCAACAAGTTTGGGGGCTGGAACTTTACTGTCGCTTCGGCCTACCGTATGTTGTACCACCATATGGACTATACCCTCTCGCAATAACCCAAACCACCCTCCAAATCTCCGGCTTATCCTAACCAAGTGTGGCGGAATATTTGGCACCTCAACCTACCGCATAAGTTTATTTTCTTGATCTGGCAAATTTTATGGGACCGCTTACCCCTAACCACCAATCTCTTTCAACGCCAAATCATTCCTTCCAACCTTTGCTCCCTTTGTCACACTCTTCCTGAGGATTCAAATCATGCCTTCCTTAAATGCCCCATGGTCCGACCTATTTGGTTTGGTCTACCTCTTGGTATCAAGGCCACTGATGTGGAAGGATCATTTAAAGAATGGCTCATTGCTTGGCTCAACCCACCCGCTTCATCCCCCTATACATGGTGCACTATTATATATTTTTTTGCCACTATCTGGACTCATCGAAATAATTTTGTGTTCCGGCAAATTCCATTCCAACCCATCGATGTGTTACACCAAATTCGTCAGCTAACATATAACATTTCACAATACTCTCACAAATTACCCTCCTCACCTAGACAATTGCCGGAACCGAACTGCTCTCCGGAGACCCTGCCTTTGCCTAGAATTTGCACCAATTAACATGATCATCCATGCCGGTTTTGACCAACGGAAACTTCGGGCCGGCTTTGGTTTAGTTTGCTACACAAATAATAACCGATGTGGAACAACATCTTTTTCTTTTAGTTCGTCTGATCACTATACTGTTTTTTCACCTTACCTGCTTCTTACATCACAATGGGCGTCCTTCAGATATGATGGGGTCTTTTGTAGAGTCCCTAGTGAGAATTATCTCTTTCTAATCGTTTGCTACTATTGACTGTTTTTTATTCTGACGCTTTCTTATGCTCAGATTGGTTCCGTAAAGCCATAAGGCTGAAAACTTTGTCTCTTGTACTTTTATCTCTATCATGCAATTCTTTTATTACAAAAAAAAAAAAAAATTGGAGAGAAATCTACAGGCGAAAAACATTTTTCTAATATAAGAGGGGGAAGAAGGTAAGCTGTGCATAGGACCCATAACATTCATATCAGCAATACTTTTCCTTTTATATTTTTGGACAATTTCTTGCAGAGAACACAATGTTTACAGTTCGGAAGCTGCAATGGTACCTCTACAAACGCAGAATGGAAACTACTTTTTTTTTCTTTTTCTTTTTTCTCCTGTATGCATTTTTCTTTCTTACATTTGGATAATATTCTCTTTTCTGTAACACCCACCCCCACCCAAAAATCCACGCCATCTTTTTTGCTTTTTCTGGGACTTATTACACAGAAGCTACTACCACTGGGATCCCCTCACTACACTTCGTGTAGCCTGCGAATTGGAGGATGCCCACTGCGTTCTGGAATTGGCTGTGCTTAGTCCCCACTTTGAATGAACCAACACTTCCCAATCCAGTGTCCTCTACAATTTCTTTTCTTCTACAAGGCCTCTGCGACTGATAATTCTGCTTCTCTGGCCCCCTTTTGAGTCCAGGAATCTCAGCTATACATACAACAAACAAATTGATGCCACCCCTATTGTTGATCTGCGCTGGTTCCTCTTCTCCCAACAACTAGGTGCTTAAGGCATCTCAGCCGGGAGATGATCTGTCCGAAAGAGGGTCGCAATTCTGGATTACTGCAGAAGAACGAGTCGATGAATTGGATGGCGATCAACATGGGTGATATAAATTATTGCCAACAAACAGAGCACAATTTAGTACGCAATATGGCAAAGCTATGAGATAATTTCAAACCTAACAAAGTAATGTCCAACATCCCACAACCAGAACAGATAACAAGCTGGTAGAAAACTTACGGATTCCAACAATCAGTAATTATCCTGCCAACCATTGGATCAACCTCTTCAGGAATTTGAAGGTGTCTGTGTTGAAACCCAACTGCTCCAACGACCTGCATTGAGTTCATCTCAGTCCACGGGATGCGCAAAGTTACCAACTCCCACAGTACTACACCGAAGCTGTACACATCAGACCTGCACACCAGCTCATCCTGATTCTTTTAGCGAAGTTTCAAATGAGACATTGCAATTCTATACACTGTCCCAAAGATTTAAGTTGGTTATAAAGGATTCACTCACTTCTCATTTGATCTTTCATTCCTTAAAACTTCTGGTGCCATCCATTCAGGCTGCAATTCAATTGCACAACTTTTCAGCATGCTACGATGCAATAATTTCATATTTTCACAATTCCTTCTAAAATTTTCATTCTTCTCTTTTTTCATCCTACTCTGCACGTGCTTTTTTATTCGGTGTTTTGGGGGGGGGGGGGGGGGGGCGTGGTGGGTTGTCCAGAAAACAAAACTTCAGCATGCTTTACCGTTCCAGCAGTTGACGTAGAGGAAAGGAAAGTGTGGTGCTTCATGCGCGACATCCCAAAATCACAAACCTGGAAGTATATGCAAGACATAAGATTGGAAGTTAAAGAGTTAATTCATGAAAACCGATGCGGTACGAAAGCATGTTTGTCATAACATTACGTAAATGACGATTTTGAATCGACAAGATCCAGTGTTTAAAAAACACCGCGAAACAGAGTGTAAATCCAAAGAACAAAATTTTATTCATCAATTGATAAAGTCCCGCAGTTACAACTAGGGCTACTTTGATAGGCCTCATGAAACTTGACAATCACTGCAGAGATTCTAAAATTCTACCTAATTAATACACTAACCTAAAACGAGGTTATCTTGATTAAAAAGACCATAAGAACCTTTTAAAGAAAGGATATATATACATATCCATCGAGGTAGAATCCAAGAATTACCTAACAAATAAAAATACTTCAAAGCTCAAATTCCAAAATTACCTAACAAAATAAAAACAATTCAGAATAAAACATCTTTCATATTTTTCTCGTCCCTCATCATAATAAACTCACGTGGATATTAGTGCAAGTAACCTCAATCATGAGTGAGTGGATCTGTGTTTCTCCACAGATAAATCCTGAAGACAGCTAAAATGCAGATTATTAAGCATGATATACATTGTGGGATCATTATAGCTAATAGCTTAAGCTCTTTAAAGCAGATGATAACTAAACATTCTATAAGAGCTCTAATTTCTGACTAACTTGTCCCTCCACGGGCAACCAGGGGGCTTGCACGCAAGGGGAGATACTACGTTACATGGACTCGGTACGAGTGTCCGGGTCGGATACGTGTCCAAGTGTCGGATTCGTCTAATTTTTAATTCACAAGACAAGGGACACGGAAAATTATTCACATATATAATACTTTTTTTTGCACCAAAAAAAATATATATAATACTTTAGCTATTCCTAAGGTGAAATGGCGTTTTTTTGTGACGCAAATGGTTTTAACTGATAACTTGTCTCAGCTCAAACTAATAACAAATTAACAGAAACACTATACAATATTGTTCATAGCGGCATATCCTATGAGATGTATCGGGTACAGATCCCATACCCATGTCCAAGTGTGGAGTATCCGACACGGGTACTTCAGGCATTCTAAAGAGTCCATGTAACACAGGGGAGATATACATTGTTGGGCCCATTCAGTAATAGGGTAAGCTTTTAGAGTAGATGGCAACTCACCATGAACGCACAATTGGGAACTCTATAAACTATGGAGCCCAAAGGAGTAGTTGAAAGAGTTAAATGTCAAAGCTCAACAAACCTTAACATTCCAGTTCTTATCCACAAGGAGATTAGGAGTCTTCAAATCCCGATGCACAATAATAGGATGACTTGTATGCAAGTAATTCATTCCCTTGGCCTGCAAAATTACTAAAGATTTACCAGAAGAACGTGAAACACAGAGCAACAAAAAGGCAGCATAATTCTCGAACTTATACCACGTCAAGAGCCATTCTCAGTCGCCTCTTTTCATCAAGTTGGACGTTCGGACGATGTAGCAGCTTAAATAAACTCCCCCTGAGTGCAGAACAAATTAGAAAAGAAGGACACCAGAAGAAAGACATGGGGGTCAGGCACAATTTATCTGGTTTTAGACAAATATTAATCCATGAGCTATGTCAACAATAAATCCTGAAACCCTTCAGATGAACCCAACATAGATGAGAACATGCAACTCTGTTGATAGTTTTTCATACATTATACAAGTCCAAACATCCATATGAAGATACCAGGAAAAGTTGGAATTCTACTTCTAGGTAGAAAAGGGCACAAGAGGGACATTAGTTGTGCTCTAAAGTAGCTTATCCATTCTACTAACAATTGTGATTCTCTAGATATGGGGGAAGGAGGCCTTCTGGCCGCTAAGAGGCAAGTAACTGGTGTTGATGCTAATATATGTCTAATAAGACAAGACTAGATGCACGCAGATGCGCTGACTAGGTCCTTTTATACTTGAAAACATCAGATATTTATCAACAAAAATGCAGGAAAGCTGCTAAATTTGATATTCTAATAAATGTATTCACCTACAGAAGGACCTAAACCAAAACAGATCATAGTCAGAAAAATACATAGGTCACTAATGAATTGATAAACAATCGCCAACCCAAATAAGATCTAATAATCTGTAAATGCCCATAAAACTGAAAAAGATATCAACCTTGGCAGAAACTCCGTCAATATAGAAAGATGAGGGGGACGAGTTACTGCTCCCATGAAAAGAACGACATTAGGATGTCTCAACCTCAACATAATTTCAACCTGCAAAAAGCAAATTCATGGGGGCTGAATTAAATTTGTATACAATATACTACTTTTCTGATAAATAAATAAAAAGTGAATGAAGTAACATGCAAATATTCTGGTACGCACTTCGCATTTAAACTGAAACAGTGCATCGCCTGAGATGTCTTGATCCATGAACTTCTTGACAGCAACTTCCTGTCACCCAAAAACAGACTTTCCACTTAAAGTGCAAAGATTAGGTCATAGATTACATACACTGATTCTACTGCAATAAATCCTACTGCGACAGCTACTGTCAGCTTCTTGACAGCTGATCTATCACATCGCAATACATAGTACATTTTGCCTATCATAAGATAAGGTGTCAATTTAGAGATAGATGCTGGTACATGTTGTTGCATGCCAACTATGCTTACCTTATAATGACATACTTATTGGTTTTCTATGACAACCATGCTTCGCTTACAAAATGTTTTACATCTCCAATTTGGTTCTTTCACACAAACAATTGTGCGATTTATCATGGAGTTTCTTGGAAAAATAATGTACTCTAGTAGCAACTAGTGAGGAGGATAGAACTTACGGTGCCATTCCATTCTGCACGATAGACCTCACCATATGAACCTGGAAGATAAAAGTTTATTGCATTATTGTTAGGAGTAAACGTCCAATGCCTGAGCAAACATCACACTGGTACAAAACATATACCTTGGGCTATGAAAGGGACACACCAGGAGTTTAGTTAAGTAAAGTTAGGTTTTCTTTATAGTTGGCAATAGAAAATTTGATTGAAATATCTTTTTGGTTTCATCATACAATTTATTGGCAGTAGTTATTTCCGTAACATTACAAGAATCATTAATCATGTGCTAGATAAAAAGTAAAGGGTTAAATACACTTTAGTGCCCTAAGAGTAGAAATTTCACTTAAGGACCCAGATGTTCGATTTTTACAATTAAGGGTCTGGAATTTCAATTAGGCCATTAGTAAGTATGTCCGTCCAAATCCCTAACTTTGGAGACAAAACCGTCAAGGGCAAAATCGTCCGTCTACCTCCTCCTCCTCCTGCTGCCAACCTACCTCCGCCGCTGCCACACCCGCCACTAGACCTGGCAAACGGGTAAAACCACCGGATACAGGTAATACCCGGTCGGGTCCGTGTAAAACTAGGTCGGATAAAATTTACTCGGTTTACATGTTAAATAATAAGTACCATAAACCATTCCCCAACCACAATCTAAAATAAAACAATTACATTTCAACAAAAATACAGATCCCATTCCCCACAAACAATCCAAACTAGAACAATTAAATCCCACCGACAATCCAAAATACAACAATTAAATTTTCACACAGATACAACATCACATGCTCTCGATCGGCGGTGGACTAGAAGATTGGCGGCAGATCTGGGGAGTAATTCAGCTGACTAGTAGTTCAGAAAATCTGTGGAGTAGTTCGGCAGATCCGTGGTGGCCTTGAACTGAGGGGTCTGAGTGGCTGACAAGTGGCGGTCGGCGGCTATGTTACATGGACTTGGTACTAGTGTCCGGGTCAGATGCTTGTCCAACTGTAGGGTTCATCTAATTTTTAAAACACAAGACATGGGGACACGACAAATTGTTCATATCTATTATAACGTTTTAGTAGTTTCCTAGGTGAAATGGTGTTTTATGTGAGACAGATGGTTTTAACTGAGAGCTTGTCTCATCTCAAAGCAATAACGAATTAACTGAAACACTATAAGATAGTGTTCATAGTGGCATATCCTATGAGATGTGTCGGACACATATCTCATACCCATGTCATAGTGTCGAGTTTCCAACAAGAGTACTTAACGCATTTTGAGAAGTCCATGTAACATAGGTCGGTGGTGGCGATCGGCAATGAGGAGATCGAAGCGAGGCGCATCGGCGGCTTGCCGCTTCTTCTGTGGCAGTCGGCGACTTGCGGTGGTGAGATTTGTGGCCTACGATGGTGGGTCGGTTTTGTGGTGGTGGGTTTTCATAACGGTGCCAGGTCTCCGGTGGTGGCGGTGGCCGAATATTTGTGAGGTGGAGGGCTTGGTTAGGGTGGAGGTCAAAGGCTGATGAACTGAACAGAGGTAAAGGCGGTAAGCCGGCGACTGAGAGAGAAAGAAAGGGTTGTGGTCGGGGTGGGAGATGAGATGGGCAGATCTGGTGGGCGGCTGAGAGACTTCGAGTGTGTGTGTGTGGGGAGAGAGAGAGAGAGAGAGGAGAATTCTGTGGTGGGCGGCTTAGGAGAAATGGAGAAAGAGAAGTTGAATGAAACCCTAACATTACCTTATATATTTAGTAAGTCATCACCTAACCCGCACCCAACCCGGACGGGTTCTCTCAAAACGGTCTGATCCGTGTACGGGTTAATTTTTTGTGGGTAGTCATTTCTGCTAACCATACCCGCGTTTTAGGCAACGGTCCGGGTCTACCTGCGGGTGCGGGTAAAATTTTGCCAGCTCTACCCACCACCACTGCGAGAAGATGCCGCTGCCACCTACCTTCTTCTACCTAGTTGTATTGGTTGTAAGCACGCAAGTGAGCTCCAACCATCACCAACCAAAACATGGCCACTAATGATGAATTCTAAGAAACCACATCTCATACAAGCATTTCATCAAACACCTTCTCTGCACACTCAATACACCCCACTTTGGCATACATTATGATAAGAGCCTGGAGATATAGATATCTAAATTTAATCCAACCTTGAAAATCCTGGAATGAACTTTCTGCCCTCCATCAGATTCAATAGCTCGTCGTACGCCTTTATTACAATGAGTAGGTGAAATTATCTGCATGAACCCTTTCGAAATGTATCGGTTGATAAAATTCAATTGCTTCGAGCAAAGACCCATCGTTGGTTAATCCTCTGATAATGACATTCCACCCATAGGTGTCAGATTTATTCATAATATCAAACAGGAGGAGTGCATTATCCATGGAACCTGTTTCACATGCTAACAAAGAACTTCTGATAGGGAGAGATATTGTTGACCAACTGAAGCTTTTAGTGTCTTGTTCAGATGCCTGTTAATGCTACCTGACTAGGGAATTTTTCGCATGATCGTGGGGCGATGGGTTTGGAAAGTTTTTGAAGCTTTTGCTCTTCTCGGTGAAGTATTTTCATGAACATTAGCAATTTTCAGCTAATGTTGTGGCCATCTCCAAATGGGTATGCTCGGATTTTGAAGAAGAAGAAGAAGAATTGGCCCCTGAACATTTGGGTCCTCAAGTGAAAATTCTGCGTACTTTTGGGGTACGAGAACGTATTTAACCCAAAAGTGAACCAGAATAAGAAGCTGGTGCTAAATTATGAATAAGTAACAAGAATTCATAGGTTATTTCAAATTGGCTTAGTTGATTACAAGTAGCAGAACCCACCCACCCCCACCCCCCCGCGCGCCAAAAAATAAAAACAAAAATCTCTCTTCCTTTCCTTCCTCCACACCCGTGGATAAAGCTAAATTCCAAGAATGCCTAAGCTAGACCTGATTCCATTACTCTCAAAATTGCTGCTCCAACACTTACTTACAATCTTATGAAAATTAAATCTCAGGCAGGAAAAGACATGATATGGAAGTACAGGAAAGAACTGTTGAAGATTTGTCAAATTAGTAAGACTAGAGTACCTGCAGAAGACAATTTGAAGCAATACAGAGGTTCTCATTTTGAGATTCAAAGTCCAAGAAATTCACAAGCCTCATTTCCATATTGATTACCTTCTGTTCAGCACTATTTTGAGAATATTATCGGGCTACTTAACAAAGAATTTATTTGCAAGTTAAGAAGAATACAATTTAGGGGAGTAAGTTCGTACCAATACCAATGCGCTCTCCAATTTGAAGATGCTCCCAGGGAATTTCCCAGTCTGCAACGTCACCCAACGCTGGGCTAATCTTATCGTTGTGAGGGATGCAAGCATTAGACTGGCCACAATTTTCCATTTCCATCAAACTTTCAAATTCTTTTGGTTGTTTGTCAAAAGGGCTGGCTGCAGAGAACATGGATGATTCATGAGTTCTCTCAACATGAATATCACCAAGACCTAATTCATTAGTCTGGACCATTTCATTACGCCCACCATACACAAACATAGAGCCCTCACTTGCAGTATTAGAAGGTAAAGAGTGTCCATGATTAACAATAGCAGACTCCCATTTCTGTTGTTCAGGTGATCTCTGCTTGATTTCAAAATGAAAATTGTTAAAGGGCTGAAGTTCAGTAAAGGGTACAAGAGACTGCTCATTGTTAGACAGGAATGAAGGTGGATAACATTCAGCCCCCTTGCCCACTGTTTTCCCATTCAGCATATCAACCTGTTCAAGCACTTTCTGCTCTCCTAGATCCAGGAGATTTAAATCTGAAAGCAAATCTAATGGCGGGGATGCACCACTTTCTAGCAAGACAGCATGGAGTTTGGAAGCGAACTCAGGGTTTTTTGAGGCACTGATGACATATTTAGAAACATCTTTGACTTGCATCTTTTGTGCTGATGATTTCCCGCCAACAAGTGAGGAGCCTTCATGTGATCTACACAGTGATGGAAGAAGCTTCCCAAACTCATGCTCAAACTGCTCAGTTGGATTCTTCTCCACAACCTTCCTGTTATTCCCTTCTGAGGAAATACTAATGATAGATGTTACTTCTGAACTCAAACTGCCAGTTTTGGCAATGCTGTCGAGATCAGCTGAAACAGCCAGTGGTCCAGTTTCTTTCTCAAGCATCGAACGTGAATATTTAGAACTTTCAGCAAAGTCTGCAATGAACCTTATATCTAATCCAGAACTCTGAAGACTACTACTGGGTACCTCAGCAGGAATAAGAGTGCCTGGAGCCCCCATTAAATCGATAATGTATTCACTGTGCCAATCCAAGAAACAGCTAAATCAATTCAAATTGTTTCTCTAAAACTGATAACTATAAGTGAAGCAAGTATTTGAGAGCATTAGACATAATAAAATGAAGCATGACGAGATAAAAGCCAATCATAAACATCTAAGGTCTACTTTCCTGGTTCATATACAGAGGTTATTGCAATTCGAGTTAAAAAGCAGAGGGGTCTAAAGCCAAGTAAACTACCAAGATATGTATATATTGTGGCTTCAAGCTTATGTTCATACAAGAAAATGACTGGCTTCATCTTTGACCGATAACAGACAATCATGCCTGACAGAAGACAAAGATTACATTTAGTTGAGCTAACATATTCGAACTAAGATGACTTTTGGTTTATGCATGGAGATTGGAGACCACTATGGACGTTGTTAAGGAGAGATTTTGAGTAAAACAAAAGGATCCTCACGCGCTCTTTATAAATCAGTAAAAAAGTGATTGATATGACACCAAGGGAACTTATGTAATGAGATTTAGAGCAGAAAGGAGTGCGTAATAAATGACTTTCCAATTACGATCAGACTTCACCAGCAGCAGCCTTAAGCCCCCCATCATTTTGCCTTGGTCATAAACGAGCTCACTAACAATATTCACTTTGAGGTCCTGCGGTGTATATTTTTTTCAGATGAAAGTGTTACTTGATGAGACTACAATAGGAGTAAATGCTAAATTAGAACTAATTGGAATTCTGGCCTTAGGTTGGCCAGGACTGAGACAGTATTTAAATTGCAAATTTAGAGGTACTATAAAAAAGGGTCTGGATGGAAGTACTTATCAATGGGCTAGAGGTTTCTAATGGGTTTATACTTAGGTATCTTAGAATGATATTGCATGAGGGAAGAGGACGAGGGTGCTGCCCATAGGATAAGAGCAGGTTCGCTACAATGGAGGTGTGCCTCTAAAGTTATGTGCCATTGCAGTAAATTGTTCTTAGCACAGTGGTGAGGCTAGCAGCGAAGTCGTATGGTTCAAAATGTTGGGCAACTAAGAAGCACCGTACACCCAACCCTTGAAATGGTCTACTGATATTAAACATAGGGCTTTATATGTGATGGTGAGATAAAGGGACTTGTGTCAAGTAGATGGGGTTAGACACGGTAGACGAAGATCACAAATAATATGCAAAGAAGCAATGAGAAAGGACTAGAACTTGATTGCTAGGAATATATCTGAAGACGAGTGTTTAAATGGTAAGGATTCATGTAGCCAGCCACAACTACTTTTGGATAAAGATTCCTGAGTTGTAACTAAAATGTAAAACAGAACATGAGATTGATGTTTTTGTTAGCACTACATGATGCTACGGTGCTTGGAATCCCCATGATCAAGTACAAAACCACAGAGCAGCTAACCTTTTTTTGGAGTTTGGACTAGTAGCTCAGGGAAATGTGAAGAAGATTAAAGCGGCATCCAATTTCCATATTTTTTTTTTTTTAGGTTCCCTTCAAGATATTACATAACTATCAAAAGCATGGCTGCATTAGGCAGCTAAAACCGAGCAAAGCTTGAAATATTCAACCTCATTGAACCGACTTTTATGAAACAATCACAGGTGGATGCTACTCACTAATGATAACATTAACATATGAGCTGCAAGAAGGAAGTATATGGTAGTTGCATAAAGCCTCGATTCTCTTAAGAGAGTAGTCCTCATAATCACGAGGGAGACACCTGGCCGTGTCATGGTTATGTGCGTATTTTTGCACTAGTTAACAACTTTATTAAACTCTTATTGCCACGGTTGCAGGTAGAAGCTATTCGAGAGAAGCTTTGAGAGATAAGTACTAATAACAATTTAGGAAGGCCAGACATTTGGCGGTGTTAATGAAATACAGAAGTCTTTACCTTCCATTATCAAATTTAATCAAGTTGACAGCTCCCTCGTCGGTTCCTGTATAATAGCTCCCTTTGACCAGCATACATGGAAGGTTCATCCTATCAGCAAGTACCTAATATTCAAAGTATAGACCAGTATGCTTCAGATAATAGTGCAAGGACCATAAAGATTATGACGGTTAAAGCGAATGTGCTTTATGGACAACAATCATTCAGATTAAGATCACATGATGTCTTTGGGAAAAAAAGTTTGTAGCCTAAACATGATTACGTGACAAGTAACAAAAGTTCCTAATACTTCACTTATTAACTTGATTAAATTTAACTGTATGCTTGCCAAAAGAAGGTATGACTGGTATTGGGATCTATAAACTCGTATATTTTCCGCAGGTGCATAACCTTTTGGGCCTTCAAAAAAAAGGAACATAATTAAAAGCATGGACTCAACAAGACAGCCCAGAAACTTTATAAGAGGCAAATATAAGCAGAAAGAGTCTTCAATGCTACAATCATCTGGAAACAAAATACAGATATTCTACCTAATAAGCAAAGGAATCCAAAGAGAGTTTAAAGGTTACAACCTTAAAGAGCAAGGCCCTGTGCCGTGAAAGTCCAAAATCAAGACAACCTAGTGGAAGAATGATCGTGTTCAGGCAGTTCCGCAATTCATTTCTCCTTAGAGTCCACCTCTTCAACATTTCATTCGCATCACTAACTGGACCACCCATTTTATCAACAACAAGATCAGCGATTTTCTGAATCAAACTATTGACAATCAGACCCTTCTCCACAGCCTGACCCTCCAATGATTCTTTACACAATCTTTCCTCAAGCTGTTGCAGCTCCATATCGGTGGTGCGGTTCACCAAAACTACTTCATAATCAACGTCATCAGAAACCGTAACAGTTTCAAGATCCACCAACAATGGCATTTTCCCTTGCGTGACTAGATTTGAACTAGTTCCATACACATCATAAAAGCCATCCATCACTTTCTCACCATAATTTATGACATTATTACTCTGCACATACCAAAGGTAAAACTTTCAATTATTAGTCAAAATGCTAAACCCCCCAATCAACATGAAAGTACAAAACTTGCCACGTCAGGCTCAAAACTATAAGCGAATCGAGTGTTTTGTGTATGCGCGCGAGTGTGTGTGTGTGTGATGAGTGAGTGAGTGAGTGAGAGAGAGAGAGAGAGAGAGAGAGAGCAGCAGCAGCAGGAGGAGCAGCAGTTGCTATATATACTTGGACAAGGAACAAACTCAACCCAATTTCGCAACCATTTCAACCAAATAACATTAAATGCTACACTAGACATACCCAATCTCAGGTAGAAAGATATGAGAGGGCTCCCATCTTGCATCCTATATACAAGCACGTGAGATATCTAGAAAAATTTAAACCCATATAGTCAACAAACACTACAATTGCTTCACCATTTATCATAAAGCACGCATTCGAAGATTGAATGTACACAAACTCGACATCAAATATATAAGCACGGGAGACAACATCGACATAAAACCCTTATCAATCGAATAATTAAACCCTCAATTCGTAAAATTTGCTCAGAAGTCGCACAAACTTCACATGGGTAAGAGTATTGAAAGGAGTGCATAAGAAAACTAGCAATACTCAAGAATTATAGCTACATTGACTAGAAAAAGTAAGTACCGCTTGAAATGTAAGCAATTAAATATATCTTTTAATACGGGAATGAGACGCAATAGTTATTAGTTACCATCAATTCAACAAAAACACCAATTGTGCAAGAAAGCAGCAGTTCAAAAAACTAAGTTGCAGTGAACGAATCTCAAATTACGTTAAGAAACGCAAGCAATCAATACTATCTACGAAGGCAATACGATCTAGAGCAGACAAATTACACAAACTCAACCTAATTCCCAACCAATACAACTAAAATCAACAGGAATCGAAATCCATTAAAGGAGGCGTTAAACGTACCCAATACCGGACGAGGGTTTCGGACGGCGAGCACTCCAGGCTCCGCTCCTTGGCGGCCCTGATCTGCGCCGTCTCGGCCTCGTCGCTGTCCTCGTCACCACCGCGATCCGAGGACACGCTGATCGCCAGCGCCAGCTGCATCTGGAACTCATCCTCGAAGAAACTGAAGTCCACGGAGCTCTCCCCGGCCGCCGCCACCGCATCGCCCGCCCTACCCGTCGCCTCCGCGTGCGGCGGCGGCGAAGCGGCGCTGACCGGCCGAATCTCGTCGTCGGAGGCGGCCATGCGGTGGTGGTCGTTGCCGATGTGGAGCTTCCGCAGCAGGTGCTTCATTTTCGACATCGGCGCAGTCGATCGAGTGGCGCATGGGGTGTCTCCCTCTCTCTCTCGGAAGTTGGGTCCAATGCTTAACCTTGCAACAGTGGGATTGAGGGCATATTCTCTTAATCTGCTCACACTTCTTCGTCAAGCTACCACGCCCCACTGGAATTAAATTAACAACTGCTTTCACCCTCTCCCCTTTCCCTCCAATAAGCTGCTGTTTACATTACAATTACATATATAAAACATTTTCTCTGTTCTCTCTCTGTTCAGTGTCTGCTGCAAAGTCAAAGCGTTGGGTGGGTAAAGATCCCGGTGCTTTGGTTTCGCATGGTGTTTGATGGGCTTTATTTGATCTAGGCCGTTTGATGAATGGGTTGGGGTTTTGATTTGATTGTTTTTTTGATCGAACGGATGGAGTCGAAATGACTCTCCCGATCTTGATCGTGAAACTTCACTTACAAGAGCGACTATTGTGACGTGATATAAATGTCGAATTAGATCAAAGGATATTAAATATCACAATCATTATTATCTCTTGAAAAGTTTAACACTCGTTGCATTTTATTCATTGGTTGAAAAACTCGTTGTTGTATCTATAGCACTAAACATTATCCATTGCTATGATTTTTTCATTCATAGAATTATTACAAAAGTTTCATCATATACTATAGAATTAAAAAAAAAACACATTATTTTTACTCCTTTAATGCCTTTTCACCTCTTTTTTTTTTGGTAAAAATATAAATTTAGTGACAAATACAGTCATTTTGCTTTCCTTGTGATTTGGAGTTTTTAGTTTGCAAAAAAAAAAAAAAAACTAAACATCTCTTTATCTTTTTAACGTTTCTTTTGTTAAAATGATGTTCATTTTTTTGCTTCTAACAAAGTTTGAGAGTTAAATCTCAAAACAAAAACAAAAACTGAAAACCCAAAACTCCAAAATGGAAATTTTTTTTTTTTTTTTTTTGTGGAATTATGAGAAGTATATACCAATAAGTTAATCAAAGACACCAACATCTCTAGCCTCTGGAATTACAAAGCAAAACAAGTCTAATGAGCCACACAAACACGGATGACAACCACATCTGATAGGTACAACCAAATAAAGAAAGATAAAAAGACAAGAGACTTAAAAATAGACAAAAAATAAAGAACCAAAAACAAAGTCCTAACAAGCTAAACTTTATTTTTTAACTTTATCTTTATCTCTTTTTTTTTCCTTTTCGGTAAAGAAACAACAAATAGATAAGAACCAAAATAAAATAAACCAGCCTTATGACCAGACGTCTGCCCTCCATGTCAACAACAGGACACATGTCCATGCCAAACCCCAAGCTCGAGGCCACGGCTCGAAGCCCGAGGCCAAGCCACGCGTCACTTCGCTTCACCGTCAGCCAAGTAACCCCAACCCCTTCCACTGCCGAAAATCACCATCGTCCACCTTCAGCAGCCGCATGAAGCAACTGAAGAAACAAACACCAAGGAAAACCCACATGAGAGCTCCACCACCGGACAATCTAACACTCTACCCAAGCACACCTTTAATCTTCCCACTGAGTATAACCCATAAAAATCCGTTCATCGATCGATAGCCAACAATGCAGCGCCATCAACACCAAAAAACATCCAACCAACCTTTCTGAGAGGAAGAGGGGGAAAGGATCTACTAAGGGGAAGGGGGAAGAAAAACCTAGTAGGAAAGCCATTCCTAGCAGACTCCCCTACCTTCTCCCACCCATGACATCACCACGCCAAACAACAGTAATTTTTGGCTGCAAAAAAGACCACCAACCCAAGATTGATAGTCCTAGCCCACCTGCCACACCAAAATCCCGAGCTTTTCGAGTTTCACCCGTACCTTAGGCAACAGATCTAGCGTTACCAAACCAAATCCGGCATCCTTCATCACAGCAACCCTTCGTTGCAAGACTCAATTACAAGGATAATCAACCAACACAAATTATAACATAAAATAGGAACAATAAAAAAACAAAGCTACGCTACCACGCCACCACCCATCGGAGGAAACCAGTGGTGGTGGCGGAGGACGAATGAAAAGGATTAAGGCTTTTTCTCAAAGAGGTTTTTTTTCTCTCTCTCGGGTTTTTTTCTCTGATTTTGGTCCTACACCAAAATGGAAAGTTAACTTCTTGAATTTCGTCCATGTGTTTGTGCAATGTCATATCTATTACGATCGTAAGGATTATCTTGTGCATGTGATGGGCTTCCTTAAGGTTATTAGATTTTTTGTTGACCCAGCATTCAACTCAAATAGTGAGCTACAATGTTATTGAACTCACCATTAGCATTTGCATCTACAAAACATAATGTAATGTTCATTTGCGCCTTATGAGTCTCCAAATTTGCATGATATACAACATATTACTATTTCAGCAAAAAATGAGGTGTGAATTAACACATGAAATTAGATTTAGGTTCTTTTAGCAAATCCTAAAAGTGAACAAGTTAGTTTCAAAGTACTGGCAACCTTTTTCAGCAAAAGCTTAAATCTTACGCCTCTTAAAAGTACATCTAATATCCATATAATTGTTTTTGCAGAACTCAAAAAATTTAATCCTGAATTTTGAATCCTTATAGCTCATTAATTTCTAAAGAAATCCAATTTGAGATTGAGCCATAGTAAACTTTTGTCTTTAAGCCAAAGTTGTGCTTAAGACAATCTTTATGGTTACATGTGCTTGTCACCCATGTTTACAACAAAATACACTAGAAAAACATGTGGCTAGTACAGTATTAATGACAAAAAAAAAAGGAAATAAAAGTACTAGAAAAAGCATAGAGTTAAACATCACTTGGATAACTTGTTATAAATCCTTATGCATTGCATTTAAAAATCTTACTTTTTAAGTTGTTATAATCATGAAGTTGCAATCAACTACCTTGTCACTAAATGAATCTCACAAAGAATAGATGACAAGACCTAATGTGGTTCAGCAATAGCGTACTTTACATGAAAAGATTGAACAAAATTCACTAGTCAATTAAGAAGAGCCAAGTGTTTGGCTCACTATCCAGCAATCTCTAAAAACCTTAACATGTCAAAAGCCTCTTAAGGATCTCTAACAACATCACATTTCTAAAGAATCTCTCGGCAAATCACCTCACCAACTTAGACTACGAGGCCTCTCCTAATAGGGTGCAAAAAAAGCCTTCATAAAGTGGTACTAAGATCAGGTCAAATCTCGGAGCCGCCCTCACACATTGGGCTGACATACAGATTGACAAAATAAAGCATTGATCACACTACTTGTCAAAGGGTCGATCAACGATTGGAACCAACGAGTTTGGAGCCTTTATGTTGGTTGGCACAACTTGTTGATAATAAGAGTCGCACCACAACACAAATCCACCTTAGCTCGAGTTCTTTAACACAAGCCATAAACAGAAGCTAAAACTATCTTCGCGACACAAAAGCTCCTTAATTACTGTCAACATCAAGTCCAAGGAAAGCTTGAACTTGGCAACCGAAATAGGCCTTGTCAACAAGACAAAACAATCCTTGATGCTTTTATGTTTCAAAGGCAAAAGCTACAAAATAAAATATAGTTCCATGATACAAAAGTATCCACTGCACTGGCTTCTAACAAGGTTTAACCATGTTAGTTGTGTATCCAATAACAACATCTACTACCTGTGAAATATCTACAAAAGCAGTAGGCACAAGAGACAAGTGTTCATTATAACAACCTTCGTTAACACTCATCCAAATAACAAACATATGGTATATATCCTGCTGAACTAACATGCAACATCCATGGAGTAGCAACCTACAACAAAGATAACTAGCACTAACAATGCATATTCCAATGCCAGTATTTGCATCAAAGTCTGAGACTTTCAAATCTTTAAATTCTTTTGAGCAATAGTAGACATATCATAGTCACTACTACCACGAAGCAACAAAGAATCATAGGAGAATTTCAAGGATGACTCCACAAATTCCCAAAATCAAACATTACGCATGAGACTTAAACTGTTCGACCATAGCAACATTACTATAAGAAAATTCCACTCCTATGACAATCTCTATGGAAGGAGCTTCAATCGTAAATAATGCAAAAGCTAGCATTAATATCTGCAAAACCATATCGAGATGATTATGTCTGTTTGTCATTCATGCTCTAAATCCTACTTTTGTTGTAGACATTGATATCGATCATCTTTCTTTTTGTTTAAGTTGTACAGAAGTATGACTGCCTTGTAAAACAGGAGCTGAAGTTTCCGCATTAAATTCTGCCTGTTGTCTGACACCCGCAAACATGCTTGCAATGACTTTTTTTTCTTGGGGAAAGGCGCTAACTCATCAAACACAATCTCACTACTGAGCAAAACCTTCAGTAAATTAGAGACAGACACCACATATGTATTTATCCATCGGGTCATTATGCACTTCTTGAATTTATTCTCAAACTCGTCTCTATCTTAAACATAACTAGGATAACCAAACACCCTCAAATAGAGTAATTAGCATATTTACTAGACACTTCTTCTGAACTCCAACATAGTTGGTGGGGACCTATTCATCAAAAAATAAGTTTTTCTTAACAAAGTCGATGAAGACTTATTCACCAAATAGCAGGTTGTTCCGAGTGCTTCATCCTAGACATATTCAGACAAACTGGCATGAAAAAGCACACAATGGGCTGTCTCCATATAATATACCATTAAAACATCCTATTAGACCGACTTGCCCAAGAGTCACTCACAAATGGTGATAAACATTAACAACACCTTGGCTTTACTCATTGAACTCATCACGAAAAAAACCTAAGGCCTTGATTAGTCTTAGAACACACTTGATCATATTCCATATCTACTTTATCTTTTCTTCCTTTTGCTGACTCAAATCGAAAACCAAGATCTCTCACAAGTAGTTTCGAAAACCATCGCAGTTGTCACCTTACACTTCTCAAACGTATCTACATGTCATATTTGTTCTTCACAATATAATATCAGAATTTTGGAGAATAATCATCAATAATGGCCAACATACATCTCAGACTACTGTGTGAATGAACATGTGAAAGAACTTAAATATTAACCTCGATGCAATCCAAAATAATTTTAGCCCTATAGCTAGGAATTGTACAAATCATGACACACTTATGCCTCAAAAGAATATAAAGTTTATAGAAAATGGGTATCCACAATCTTTAACCACACACCCCAAATCACATCTACAAAGATATGTCATTCCTTTTTCGCACATATACACTAATTGCACAAGCCATAATGTAGTAACATTTGTATCTAGTTCACCTGATGAAGAAACCAAAGCAACATTTGTATGATGGAACCCTACAAGAAATGAAGGTCATTACCCCTGTAGCTTTCATCACCATAGGAGAACCTCGTGTAACTCTAATAGCTCCACCTTCAGCTGTAATTTTATAGCTGCATTTTTCAACCACACCCAGCGAGATCAAATTCATCTTAAAGTATGGAACATGTCATACAACAATTAAAGTCCTTACAATCCCATCATGCATCTTAGTCTGAAATTTACCTACCTAACAACTTGCATGAGTTGTTATTTTCCATTAAAATATTAACATCTGTAGTACAATAAGTATTAAAACAAACCCTTTTAGGCCACATGTGATAAGAGCATCTCATATTAGAGATATACTTAAAATCCATATCACCGTTACCAAGACTAAAAGGACATTGATTACCTGAATGTGGGAGTATCTCATGAATATTACCAACTTTTGGTGAAGTCTGATAATTTGAATCATCCCCAACTCTCATCTTTTAGACCTTCTTATGCTTCTTCATGAGATCAGAACAATTCTTTTGTAAGACGCCGTTTTGGTGACAATAGTGACACTCTTACACCTTCATCCACCTTGCTCCAAATCCTACTTAGAGTTCCCTTTGCTTCCATAATTCTTATTTTGAATCCTTCATCTAGCACATAACCCTTAGACTGTTTCATTACAGCTACCACCAAGTACATTTTTTTCAACACTAAAATCTCAAATCCTTCATACTAATGGTGCCTTCATATCAACATAGTGGTAGCAAGAAGCTCATGTAGAGCATAAAACTCAAAAAATGGTTTGATCTCCATGGCCCATTTTTACATATTCTAACATTAACAGAATTACAATTTAACTCATTGATATGTTATATAGTGGGTGTACATGGCGTCATAAGAAGCGTGTAGAACTTCTGCTTCATGTGTATCCGACTTGCGATTTGTCATGTACAAGCTTTCAAGATTCAGCCTGTCACACCCCCCCCCGGAAGGGGTGCAACGCTAAACAAGAAGGTTAACATATATACCTTAAGGATAAACAGAGTTTTACTACAACCTCAAAAGAAACAGCGGAATATGACTTAAACGTTACAGTCGTCCATAAGTGGAAAGACTGAACATAACATTATATTACAGATTAACTCTATCATATACAAGTGCTACACTCCAAAACAAAAGAAGAAGAACTAAAACTTTGCTCACCCAGTGTAATACTCTTGATTCTCACCAAAGTAATCCTCTTCGTTCCCTGGCAGATATTCCGACTCTGAACCTAGAAAAAAGTATCGGGAATGGGTCAGTCTGATGGCTCAGTAGGGTATCCGGTGCTTTTAAGTCCAAACATGAAATTATTATATTATAAATAGTTAGTATAAAAATGCAAGTCACTTGAACAGACGATACCTACGTACTTAAGAATAATTTAACATATCGAGTATCACATACAACCATCTATTCACACTTGCCTTCAAAAGAAACGAGAATAGCATATCGAGCAAGATTTAAAATTTTGTAGAACATATACGAGAATGACAAGCAAGACCTAAATATTAACTTGATCTCGCCAAGTATAACGAAACAATATAAACAAGTTCAAGACAAATATAAGCCAAGTACGAGAACATCAATATGCAAATATGCCTCTCATGCACAAGCCAACCTTCCCTGAGTGCGAGAAACTTTTCGTATCGCAACCAATTGATATAGCGGGTTCGATAGAAGAAGTCTAACGTCATCATAGGCACGCCAAAAATTCCTTTCGGGAAGTAGTACGCATAGCTAGTACGTACTATCGAAACATGAACGACAACGAGAACCCTGGCCGGATAACTTCCAACCTCGGGAAATAACACCCTCAACTCACTTTTTCTTCCTCATTCACGTGATATGCATAATCATGTACAGATATCAACAAGATGTCATCAAGTACCTCAAAAGAGGTTTAATCCCCTGTCAAGTCATATTTACCATATTATCAACAACACATGCCAAACATGTAACCTAACCTCTAATGCGCAAACTAATTCGGTAATCAAGCAATAAATAATTTGAGGTTCTTCCTTAAGTACCCTACTCATATATATACTTATATTATTATGTAGATATTTGAGTGTCCATTTAAGATCTGAAATTTACCTAGTTATTCATCATTAAGCCGAACACAAAGAACTACTAGTTTAGGTTACATAATCTGCCCAGTATTTCAATTGGCAGCAGGAGTAGTCTGTACTCCGAAAATCATAACAATTTAATTACAAGTCCTCTACAGTGAAACTATATATTTCTGGAAACTAGACTTAAATAGATACATCTCAGTATTTTATTTGGCACGAAAATATTATTTTAAGGTCATGTTAAGCCCTTCCAAAGACAGATTTCAGAATCTGTCCAGCAACAGTTTCACAGGACATGTTTCAAGCCACGAATTTTAAAGCATAGTAATATTGCTTGAAATAATCTGAAATTTGGTGTGTGTACTCTACACATGTAGTAGTACAACATATAAAATAAAAAAATGCATCTCTTAACTAAAACTATACATTTATAGGCACCAAAGTTATCTCATTTTTATGACTGTTCTGCAGGTTTTGCAACATATCTCACTTAAGATCATTACAAGCAAGTTCATAAGTATTTCACTTCTCATAATACTTCTGAAACATGATTTAAAAACCTAAAAGCACAAGATAACCTACCTTCAATAAATTAAGGCCAAGCTAATTTAAGAAGGTTGATTCAAATCTCTCTCATTTATTCTTCCTTCTCTTCTTCTCTTCCTCCCCTCTCTCTCCTTTCTTTTCTTTCTCCTCCTTTCTCTTTGCTTTTGCGCTTTTCTTAATCCTCTCATCCTTTCTCTTTGTTTGTAGCCGAATTGAATAAGAGAAGTCTCCCTCCTTTATTTTATTTCTAACTTATCCACTTACTTCACTTCCATTCCTTTTTTTTATTGTTTGCCTTTGATTACTCACCACCAAACATAGGTGGCACACCAAAATCCTTTTATTCCCACACCTTCACACGTGACCTCTTATAGCTAACTTATGATATTTTGAAATTGACCCCAAAGTTTTACATAATTACTTTTTAACCATAAAGTTTTACATAATTATATTTTGGGCCCACAACTTAATTTCAATATTTATTTTATGTAGACAAATAATATAACACGATCATATTATTTTAATCAAATTGAAATATGTTTAAACTTAATAAAATGATTAAAAGCAAATTAAGATTGGGGTCTCACACAGCCAGAACTTTACTTTCGTGTTTTTCTCCACAACCTCATAAGGTTTGAACGAATTGTGCTGCATTGGTTCTAACTCATCAAGAGACAATTTTGCAGGTAATTTTTCCATCATAAGAATTATGTTCAATAAGTCATGTTGAATAAATAAAAGAGTTAATTACTCGGTTAATCACTGTACTATTAGACAAATCAACTTTGGTCACTGGACATCGATCTGTGTCAAAGTGACCACTAATTTGAAATTCGTTTCAATCGGGTCACTCTGTTTACGGATAAAACCGTCCTTTCTCTATTCCCTTTCTTCTTCACACACCCCCCAAATTGTCAAACACCCATATCTCTCTCTCTCTCTCTCTCTCGCACACACACACACACACACACACAATCACACAGCCACACCCACACACACAGCCACATGCACTCATAGAGTCATAACCCCCCCCCCCCCCTCAAACTGAGTCACACCCATCCACGTCCATGCACACACACATACACGCACATGCGCAAACACATGCACACAAGCATGTGCACACACATACATAGTCACAAGCACACACACGCGCGCGCACACACACGAACACACACAAAGTCGCACGCGTGACCACGGTGGCGCGCACACACGCCCCCTTCTCCCCACACTATCACACGCGTACGCGCACACACCCACACCCACCACACAGAGAGTCACACTAACCCACACACTATTACATGCACACACACATTGTCACACTCACACACAGTCACTGTAACACACAATGCACACATAATGTGTGTGTTGTGTAATGTTACAAGTTGTTGCTAGTCCATCATGGCTATGCACTTTGGACCACTCTTGGGTCCCACTATGTCGACACATCAATGAGTATTCGACGGTTAAAGTTCATATCTACCAAATCGGTCAACCCAAGGCGCATACTCAAGTTACGTGTCGCGCCTCCGACATAAAACTTATTCTAAGTGTTGGAAGCAACATCACGTGTCGCGCCTTCAGCACAAAATTATTCTAAGTTTTGGAATCGAATGTGCGCCTTCCCCCGGAGGGGTCAGGCCATGCCTTCTGCCAAAGGGGTTGGCTTAAGCTACTTCTTCTTGCGCTTTGGGGGTCGATCTTCCCTCCTAGATCTTTAGAGCCTTCCTTCCATTGGGGTCTTCCATTTCCTTGGCCCTTAAAGGCTCCCTATCCTTGGTCTCATTTCCTTGGGGACTTCTTTCTTCACCCCTTAAAAGTGGGTTGGTGGAAGTTAAATGTGGAGAGAGAAAATAGAATAAAATAAGTGTAAAAACAATAAAGATGAAAAAACACTTACAAAATTTTTCTTATCTTGAAAAGTGATCAAATTTTTTTTTGGCACAGCCAAAAAGGAAATATGATCAATTTTTTTGGGACGGAGGGAGTATTTTATTAGAGACTGTCATGTGCAATGCTTAGTTTATTGGCTTTATGTCTAACTACGTGACCGTTCTGGATAGTCTTACTAACATTGTGTTTCTGCACATACCACCCGCTTTGCAGGATCTCTATCTTTGTTATCCTTCGACGTGGCTCTGTTACTATAAAGGTGATGATGTCGATCGTGGGCTTTGGAAATTTTAAAGAAATAAACTATGGACTTTCAAGGGCTATTTTTGTGATTTCTAGATTGCACGACACCTGTTATAATACAAAGGATTTGTAGTTAAAATAGTATGAAGCTTGTACCTAGATTTGTATGAAGGATTGTTAGTTTTCGCTTCTATTTGTATTGATTTGAGTGAGTGAGGCCTAACAATGTTCATGAGAAGTTGTCAATGTGCTTACGACTCTTAATTTCGTTGGGCTTAGAGTGAGATCGGGTTGTGACAAAAACCCACAAGGCAGTCTGCACATAGGTGCTTTTGGATTGATCCATTTCTGTATGAAGCTATTAAAAAGGTGGGTTTCGAGATAGTGAAGTTGATGGAAGAGGGTGATATCGTTTGTTTAGCTTCAAGTCATGTTCGTGTTCGTTTAATCTTCAAATTTTGGTTTGTTCGTGTTCATTTAATCTTCAAAATTTTGTTTGAACTCGTTCGCGGTTCGTTTCACAAAACTCGTGTTCGGCTCGAGTTCGTTCGTTTATTTATACGCGAACTCAAACTTGACATCTCGTGTTCTCGTTTAAAACAATTATTTCCAAACCAGAACTACACATTTCTTGATCCAATTGTCTAATTGATTTTAGGACTTCCAAGTTTAAACTAATTTATACTATAATTAAGTTATATGACTTTTGGGTTTCGAACATATTATAATTAAGTTATTATCCAGACGAGCGGTTCACAAACACATTCATGAACAGATTGGAATGTTCATGCTCGGCTTGTTTATTAAACGAGCTCTAATATTTTGTTCATGTTCGGTTCGTATATTAAACAAATGAACATGAACGAGTAGTTCATGAACAACTCGGTTCATTTACAGCTCTAATCGTAAGTGGTGTTTGGGTAGAAGGAGGAGAGGATGAGGTGGCGGATGAGGAGTTGGAGATGCGGAGGTGGTGGCCAGGGATTGGGCAAGGATTCCTCGGTTTTAAATAGGATTGACAATTTAAGAGCCTAATTAGAGCCCCGCCCCGCCTCACGTGGAACTTATTTTGGGAGACCCTAAATGAAGATGGGGCCAAAGGTGCGGTAAATGGTGATCTAATTCATTTGTGCCTGTATAAATTTTCCACATCCTCAACTTAACATAAATACAACTTGTTTTGTTTCTCATTTCTCTCGCTCACACGCAAGCCCACTACGATCGGCACTCACCATTGGCAGCCATTGCCGACCACCTTCATCGACAGCCACTGCCTATATCGCCACCTCCGGTCACTATCGCCGTCCATCACCACGAATTAAAGAGGGAAGTGCAGTTTTGAAAGTGTAGGGCCCTTGTAAATAAAAAAGGGGAGAAGTAATTTGGTAGATTGAGGGGGTATTACTTTTTAGAACTAAACGTAATTACGACGTACTCTAACAAATGTAGTTTACATCATATCATCGATGGTAATTTTGTGATTTCACTTACGAAATAGTACTTTCATCATTTCACATCAAAATTAAGTTTGACTACATTTAGAATCACGTTATAGAAAACTTTTATATGGCATTTCAACATACCGTATTAGTTTTTGCCATGTAATTATTAGAAAGTAAAATCCAAACTTTGATTAAAGGGCTTCCCATTTCAACGTGTCTACAATTTGTGTCCTATTATCAAAGCCAAGTTATTATTATTTCTTTTGATAAAATCGAGAATTGCATAGATAAAGAGCTCAGTGATGAGCATATTACATGAAAGAAAAGAATCATGACAGGCCATGATTAAACAGAGTTTTGAACAACCAAAAGAAGAAACAAAGCATATAAAAGGACCCCCCATGTGTTGATTATCATTATACATTACAAAATTGGTGGGGTCAAGGGCAGGCATCACGTGTTAGAAAAATAGTATCAATCCAGTCTTGATGGACATCAATTCTGGCTTGACAAGCAAACGAAGCGAGGGCCTTAGCCTCCTTAAGCTGTGATTTACTGGCTCTGCAAATACTATAATAATGGAAAGTAGAGATTATATAGCAAAAGTCATAAAACATGGCTGCCACCGAGTCCGTAATATCTTCAGTGTCCGAAATCTGCATGTGGTATATAAGAAGAGCCGAGAGGGTCGATTGAATAAGAGTTGCACGTCCAGCTTTGTTGAGAAGGATACTTTTCCATCCAGCGCATTTTTTGCGAAGCTTTTCAATAAGCTGATGAAAAAATTCTTTCCGGTGTGTAACGATATCCAACGTACCACCCAGATATTTACCAAAGGAGTCCAAAATTTTGAAACCTAAGTATTTGGAGACATGCTGATAGAGTACAAGGGTGGATGATGGACTTAAGGTGATGGCTGATTTTTTATGGTTGATCAATTGTCCTGAGGCTCCGCAGTAAATGTCTAAAAGCTTTTTGATAGCTTTGCAAGACATGGAATTTAGCTCTAAAAAGATCAAGGTGTCATCAGCAAAGAATAAATGGTTGATTGGAGGGCTGCGAGGTCCTGCTTTGATGCCTTTGATGGCTCCATGTGTCTTAGCTAAGTTCAATGCTGCAGATAGAGCTTCTGCACAAAGGATGAAGAGATATGGGGAAATCGGATCTCCCTGACGTAACCCACATGTAGGTTTGAAAACTGATGAAGGCGATCCGTTCACTAAAATTTGGTAAGAGACTGAGGTTACACAAGTCATAATGAGATTGATCAAATGCCGAGGGAAATTCATTTTTGTGAGCAAGGCTCTCAGGAATGCCCAGTTAACACGGTCAAAAGCTTTACTCATATCCATTTTGATTACCCCGAGGTGAAGAGTGCATGTACTATGCTTACGAATCTTGTTTGTGAGCTCTTGGGCAATAAGGAGATTGTCGCTAATGTGGCGTCCATGGACAAAGGCATTCTGTTCTTCAGAAATGAGAAGGTTGAGGACTGGTTTGATCCTGTTGGCTAGAGTTTTAGCAATCACTTTATATATGGTGTTGCAAAGGGAAATAGGGCGGAAGTCATCAGCATATATTGGTGAAGGTACTTTAGGGATGAGCACAATAAAAGAGTTATTGGCTTCTGTGAGCATATGCCCTGAGCGAAAGAATGACAGAGCTGCCGCAGTGATTTGTCGTTCTAAAAAGTGCCAGCAATGCTGATAGACCACTGCAGGAATGCCATCAGGACCGGGAGCTTTGAGAGGATGAATTTGGAATAAGGCTTGCTTTACTTCTGAAGCAGTATAAGGTCGATTGAGCCACTCTGATTGACGGGAAGGGAGTCTTTTGGTGATAGGGGCAACACTCTGTGATATTAGGGACTGATGCTCAGTCATGATGCCCGGGTTGAAGATAGTTTTAAAGTGCTCAACTAAGCAGTGAGAAATATCTCCATGAGATTCTAGAAGCTGACCCGAGGCATTGTGTAAAGAAGATATAAAGTTGGATTGTCTTCGAATTAGTGTAGAGGCGTGAAAAAACTTCGTGTTTCGATCCCCGTACTGGAGCCATTTAATCCTGGATTTCTGAGCCCAATGTATTTCTTCACATTCAAGTAACCAAGAGAGTTGTCGTCTAGCATGCTGATCTAATAACTGCGCATCATGATTTGGCAGAAGTGACTGGAAATGAGCAATTTGTGCTTGTGTCTGTTGAATTTGAGCGTCAAGATTTCCAAAGCGCTCTTTGTTCCATAACCTCATAATTTCCATCATGATTTTGCCCTAGGCCATTACTTTAAACAAAGGAGAGCCCGGGACGAAAGTGGACCAGGCAATCTTAATGATTTGCTGCCCTTGAGGATGCTTAAGCCACATAGCTTCAAAGCGTTTAGGCCGAGGTAAAAAATGTTGATCAGGTCTGATGATAAGAAGGATGGGGGCATGATCCGAAGTTTGAATTCCTAGGTTACGGATTTGGGCATTTGGAAATCGTAGAATCCAGTCGGGATTGGCAAAACCACGATCAAGCCTCTCATAGGTACAAGCATTTTCAGTGCGGTTGTTTGTCCAAGTAAATGGGGGTCCTACCCATTTTATATCTGTGAGGTGATGCGTGTCTAGGAAGTGTGCCAAAAATTTATGGCCTGGGATACAAAGATGATTTGAACCACATTTATCTGATGGAGAGAGTACTTGATTGAAGTCACCGAGTAGCATTAGAGGTAAAGAAATGTGCTCAATGGCTCGAGAAAGTCTAAGCCATGATGCCTGTCGTTTAGAAAGGTTGGGTTGGCCATAAATAAAGCCCGCCACCCACGAAGAGAGGTTGAGATTCTTAAATTCCACAATAATTAGGAATTTATCAACAAAAATGATTGTTCCAGATACATTAGTTGTCCAACCAACCCACAAGCCACCTTTAGTACCAAGAACACCTGTCGGTTCCGTACCAATGAAAGAAGTATACCCCATTTTGTGAAACATGGGGGATACTTGGTTGGGAGATAGTTTCGTTTCCTGAAGGAAAATACAGTCAGGTTGGTGGGTTCTGGCCAATTTACGAGCTGATCTCACTGTGAGGGCTTGGCCTAACCCTCGACAGTTCCAGCTAAGAATTTTCATTGGGGGCTAAGGGGTTGCTTAGGGGCAACACCCGAAACCCGACAGCATCTTTTATTTGAAGGGATGTCTGAAATGGGAAGAATCAAAGAGAACGCAGAATCGTCAAAGCTCAAGGGTGTCTCCGTAAGGATACACTTGGTATGGATCGCAAAGGGTTCCCATGCCCCGAGGAACCAAGATCCTAGAGATCTATGACGCTTTAGTCCCAAGAAAGACTGAAGCAATTTCCTTCGTTTAACAAAACGCAGCTCCGATCCATCTGACGCGGTCTTAGGAGTAGATAAGGTTATGCGTTCAGAATTAGATCTTTTTCGGGTAAATTACACTAAACCCCCTGAGGTTTACACCCGTGTCTCACAAAGGACCCTAAGGTTCCAATTTCAACAACTAACACCCCAACTTTGCATTTTCGATCCAATTGGACCCAAAATCGATTTTCCGTCTAAAAAATGGTGGATGTCCATCCACCTTGAGGGGTAATTTTGGCAACACACATTTATTGGTGTCTCTCTCTCTCTCTCTCTCGTTTGCTCTCCGGTCAAGGATGCAGCCATGAGAGCTCGCCGCGGTGGACGGACTCCACGCAAGTCATCAGCACATGCACCAACCTATGCTAGAATCTTCCTCGATTTCGGTTCCCGCCGGTAACTTGCGGTGACCATCGGGTTCAGATCTGAGAAGGTTGACGGGTCGGTACAGTTTTTTGGGCTGGTGGAGCTTGGAGAGGAGTGAGTCGACCCATGACGCCACGTCCGACGGGTTGTAGTGAATCGCGTCGTTCGCGAGGTGCGAGACCTCCTTGGGGGCATTGACCATGACGGTCTCGAGGCACCGGGCGACTTGCCAGAGCTCCGAGGACAGGACCCTGTACCCAGCTCCTGCAAGGAGGCCGTCGATCATGTCGGTGGAAATCATAGATCTACGGCTTTTCGCAGAG
Organism: Escallonia rubra; assembly: GCA_033065855.1. Lineage (NCBI taxonomy): Eukaryota > Viridiplantae > Streptophyta > Magnoliopsida > Escalloniales > Escalloniaceae > Escallonia > Escallonia rubra. The sequence continues at coordinate 321,143 of JAVXUO010003130.1, read as the reverse complement.
GAGGAGGAGGCGGAAGAAGAGGCGGAAAAGCACTTCTGGCACATGTTTTTGGTGGCGGGCTAAGGTTGCCAGTCACACCGCAGTTGTTGATGCAGAGGGTCAATATCTCGGGGACGGCCTTGAAATCGGCGTCTTCTTTCTCCGTCTTCTGCGCCATTTTTACCACAAGACAAGACTATCAACTGATTTATTTTGGGGTTTGATTCAATACGAAAGATCAATCTGAGAGGAAGAGAGAAATGGAGAGGGGGAGGTTAGGGGTTGAGAGAATGGAGGTGCGGGTGCGGGTGCGGGTGGGGAGGGGAAGAGGATTTTTATGGGTGCTCAGAGAGGTCGGTAATTGCAGAAGAGAGAGAGAGAGAGAGAGTGTGTGTGTGTGTGCGCGCGCGCGCGCGCAGAAGAGAGAGTGGCGAGAAAAATCATATTTTCCCTCCAAATGCTTTCTTTTTGTTGGTTACCGAAAATGCCCCTCAAGGTGAACGGCCATCCACAGCTCTTGTAACGGAAAATCTATTTTGGGTCCAATTGGATCGAAAATGCAAAGTTGGGGTGTTAGTTGTTGAAATTGGAACCTTAGGGTCCTTTGTGAGACACGAGTGTAAACCTCAGGGGATTTAGTGTAATTCACCCATCTTTTTCTCTTGTGGTGGCGTAGAAAACTACTTTTAAAAATAATATTCTCTAGCCAATGCATATCAGATTTCAAAAAACCTGAATTTAAACGATTTCTATTTTGAAGGGTGGTTCGGAAGAAAAAGCTATTGCTAAGCGAACAATCATGCAGAAATGATGTGACCAAATGAAGATGCCGTTCTAAGCATTTTGAGAGACTAGAGTTAAGGAGAACAGCCATGGTTACGAACATGATATGAAGTTTTGTGGGTGCACCTGGTGGTTCCTGATGGATGGCTGCATGCTGGATGAGAGTAGATTTATATCGTTTGGTGCCATCCAAGTCCATATCATCCTCATTTGCTTCAAAGCGTTTGCGTTTTGAATTTCCAGAGGAGCCACTAGCTGCGGCACTTGAGTTTGTTGATGAGGACATCTCAGTTTGTTGGTACGAAGGTACCATAATCAATGATTTTAAGCCGCTGTCATCCTTCATTCCTTCCTCATTGAGTTCTTCTTCAAAGTCTGGTGCAGAAAACCGTGTGCCCATTTGGCCAAAATGGTTGAGTATAGGAGCTGTATGAGGTTCAAAGATAGGACATATTTTTGTTCGTTCCAAGGAATGGACGCCCAATGGTTCAAGATGTGTCGAGGTGTTTGGGTATATTGAGAGAGTTAAATCATTTTTGAGCTGGTGAAGATCAGATGGTGAAAACGTTGGTGAAGTAGAGGGAGTGAACCAAGTGGAGGTGCAGAGGAGGGAAGACGATTTAGGGAAGGCCAGCAGGTTGGAAGGTGCGTGGGAAGATGCTTGGAGAAGAGGTTCTGTTTGGTGTGAAAGGTCTTGCAGTTCTGGGGGGCTGCACTGCAGAGTATGTTCGTGACCGTGTAAAGCAGAGAGGCTGGGGAAGCAAGCCAGCGAACTGGGCTGGGAAATTGGGACCAAAGGAAGGCTAGAGTGTTCTGGTGATTGGTTGAAGGGTCTTTGCTGGGAGAAAAGTTGGCCCAGAAAGTGATTCGGGCTGGAGGAGTCTAAAAGGTTATGAGAGAGGTAAGAGTTGATGGGTTGGACTAACAACTGAAGCCCAAGATCCGAAAGGCTTATAAAAAATTGGGCCCAAGTGTGTAAGTTATTTGGCTGGCCCATCACATGTTCAGCTAAGGGTAAGATATGTGTAGTTGGTTGACTTGGTTCCAAGGCAGAGAGTTGATTGTGCTTTAGAGCCATAGAAAAACTTCCCTCAGGTCCCACCTCTCCACTTGCAGTAGACATTAGACAGATTTTCGGAGAAGAGATATTGTTTACTGTTAGGCTAGATATGAGAGGATTTGGTAGAATTTGATTGTGAAGTTCACCTAGTATCTCCTCTGACGCGTTCAAAGATATATGTGTCAACGTGGCTGGTTCCAGATCTGGGTTCATGATGGGCGAATTTGCTGTAGGGATTTGTTCAGAGATTTGGTCATGATTCACGGGTAGAAATTTCACTGCTTCAGTCTCCGGCACCGGAATAGTTTCTAGGTAAGAATTTTCTGGTGAAGCTTCTAATAATTCAATATCGGAATATGAACTTTCCTCAAATTCACCTTCACAAAGGATTTCATCAGCTTCGGTGTCGCCGTCGGTGATATCATTTTCCGAAATTTGTTCGATGTCAATATCCATGTCAATATCCATCATATCATCAATCGGCAGTTGTTCTAACTGTTCGAGGATGTCATCTATAGGAGGGAGATGAGCAAATTGATCTGACTCAGCATCAGAGTTTACCTCAATTGCGTTATCGTTAACTTGAGGATCCATTGGACCATTCCAATGCGCAGGTATGGGATTAGGAAGAAAATCTGGGTTAGCATTGAGGTTTACTTGAGGGTTTTGGGGTTCAAACATTTCGGGATGGTGAGGTAGCCCTCCATCTTCGGGCTCAGAGTCTACTTCATTTTCCCCAGCTTCAGAATTTAAGGAATTCACAGCAGTTGCAAACGAGTCATCTTCACTGACTTCTGGGGATGGATTAGGGGAATATGCTTCATAAGCATGGTTAATATGCAGCCATGTATTATCACTGTAAACAGAAATTCGTGAAGTCCTATTCCAATCTGAATTAGGCAGTGCTCTAAGGGGTTTAGCAAACATTGGATAGTCGTTAAGATAGAAGGTTTCATATAAGTCCGGGCCTGGAATATGCGCTGTTCTTTGTGCTAAAAGGGCGACAATAGCGGGTAGGGAAGATTTGCATTGTGTGTTGTTATGACCAATACAACCACACCTAAAACAAGCTGAGAACACCCTTTCATATGTACACCGAAGAAGTTGCACACCGAGGTTATCGAGGAGATGAATAAAAACACCGGGAAGAAGAGGGGTATCGATAAGGACTCGCACTTTTATCCGAAAATAGTCTTTGTTCTTCTGTCTTAGGTCCGACCAGTCTATTTCTAGGATAATTCCAGCTGCTAGACCAATCATTTCGGCCAAGTGATAGTGAAAACAATCACTGGGTACTTGGCTCACACGCATCCATAAATCAGCCGTATGAAATTTTACAGTGGAGTAGATAACGTGAGGATACCACGCTTTCAAGAGCAATAAAGCGCCGAAGATGTTCCATGGACCATTGTGAAGAACCAGATAAGCATCTGACTCAACAGTGAAGTGAAAGAGAAATATAGAGGGAACTTTAGAGACTGTTACCTGTCCCTGTAAAGCCCAGCATTCATTAATTCGGCGTTGAATTTTCCGTTCTGAGAAAACACGTGTGTCAACAAATGTGCCAAGTAAGATTTTTTATGTGCCTTCACGTGCATTGCGGACAATGTGTTCATTCAGCGGAATCATATACGTCCGCATATTCAGATAGCTGTCTTCAAGAATGTTACCATCAGTGGAAAAGTACTCCTCCATGTGCGTAGCTGGGTCAGTGAAAAGAGGAAAAAAGAGATGAGGTTGGTGTTTCTAAAGCTGAAAATGAAGGTTGTGTTGTTGGAAGTGGTCCCAGTGAGAGGAGATGTAGGGAGCCGTGGAAGCAGAAGGGATTGTGAGTCTTTCTGAAAAGGTTTGGTGTGGAATGGAAGGTTGAGTGGGAGGGGATGGTAAGATCTTGCAGAGGTACTGGTGTGAGTCAATTAGAGTGGAGTGAAGTTGGTCAGAAAGTAGGTTGGAAGATATTTGAGATATTTGCTTGTTAGAGAGTATTCCGACGTGAGAAACGCTATACTCAAAAGTTATATCTGTGTTTTTTCAAAGCCAAGTTATTATAATGCCAAATGTAGACTACTTCAAAAGGATCAACTGGGAGGGGGAGGGGGAGGGGGGACCTTCTGTTCTTTAAGTTCAATTCTTCATCAATCGATTCCTTTTCAACTAGAACTAGTTTAGATTTAATGATGTAATGTTGGATGGAATCTTCTTAGATAGGGAGTGCATTCATGTGTCCTTGGATTTCAAAACGAGCTAGCCACCCAAGCATATTTGTTAAAGAAGAGAAGTACATAGGCAAGCTACTAAGAACCCTTCCATGGTTTATTCCCCTGCTAGGTTCAGTTGACAAGAATCTATTCCGCCAAATTGACGCAAATCACCTGTACTCAGAATGTGGGAAAACGACTACAAAAGGCAACGCAGTATTGGTTTCGATCCTTCTTTAACAAGGATATGGCTGCTATAATCGTGTGTTACGCTGGATCTCATACATGCGCGCACAGACACACACACAGACACACACACACACACACACACACACACACACACACAGACACACAGAGAGAGAGAGAGAGAGAGAAGAAGAAGAAGAGGGGGAGGGGGAGGCTTGATAATAACACATGAAGTTGCAGTTAGCAACAATCGTTATTGGAGCGGCTGTCATGGATATAGTAAGAAGATGAGAGCGAGCAGCCGTAAGTGTATGAATATGAGTGTTCTTTATATACAACAAGATGATGAAGTCGTTTCATGTCGGAGAAGAACCTTGCACCGTGTATGTTGCTTTAGCTTACGCACTAGCCGCTGCCTGTTCTTCATCAACCTGTGCCGGAAGAAGCGTGCAGACGAGGTTGCGATCACCGTAGACATTGTCCACACGTCCTGATGTAAGAAGTCCACAAGTTGTTAAGTGTTGACAACGAAATAGGGGCACTGAAATAAACTTGCAAATGCAACAACCAGCTTCCAAAACAAAGAGCCACATGCCATGGAAAGAAATCCAAAAACTGACGACAAAAATATGCTATTTGTAAGGAAAATTATGCAGTAGAACTAAGCTAAACACATGGAAATGAGATCACAAAATATTAATTATAAATCTGATATAAGGTTAAAGATTCGTTCAAACACATGAAACTCGTGTACAGGAACCAAAACTAAAAGAGATGACTGAAAAACGGAAGCCAATAAGTAAAATGTGGGTTAATAACTATTTCATAGATACACACCTGTGGTTGGCCAGAACTTGGAAGACCGAAGCCAAGAAGCAGGGAAGGCTGCATACTCTCGGGAGTATGGCTTTGTCCATTTGTCTGCCATAAGCAATGATGGTGGATGAGGAGCTCCCTGCAATTACACTTAACAACAGTTAGCCTCTCTATAGAAGAAATCATTCAAGGTGCATCAATAAGCACTGAAAGTACAACAATTCACAAAAACCATAAAAAAAAAAGCCCTAGCAATAACAGGAATTTAAACGACGGCATGGTAAAGAAACGTATGCCATTCACTGCCATTTACCTTAAGGACGTTGTTGCTAACATCAGCTTTTCCTTTCTCAACCTGTTCAATTTCTTCTCTAATAGAGATAAGCGCATCACAGAACCTGTCTAATTCAGACTGCAAAAAGGATCGACAAAAGAAAAGATTTTAAGAGGAAACCTTCTATCCCGAGCAACCTTGGGTTAATGTTTTCCCTATCTCTAAAGGGCTTAGACAAATTGATAGACCAAAGGGGGAATACCCGGGGGAATCCATAAGAATCGAATCCGCTCTTTTCTTTTCTATGAAAAATGTTTTCTGGAGTATACCTTGCTTTCGCTTTCAGTGGGTTCAATCATGAGTGTTCCTGGAACTGGCCATGACATTGTTGGTCCATGGAATCCATAGTCCATAAGTCTTTTAGCGATATCTTCAGGCTCTATCCCAGCAGTATTCTATAACAATAGGAGCTTGCACTTAGTCAGCGAAACAACAAACTGAAGGTGGGAAAGTGCTGTGTGTCTGTGTGACTTTGTGTTGGGGGGGGGGGGGGGGGGGGGGGGTGGTGCAGTAAGAACTACCTTGAAGCCCCTCAAATCAACAATGAATTCATGAGCAACCGTCCCATTGACTCCACGGAAAAGAATGGGGTAGTAGTTCTGTTAAAAGTGATTAAAATTACCATTAATGAAGTAACCTGAGGCAAACCTAACATGAAAAATATGGATTAGTGGAGAAAAACCTCGACATCGATCAAGTATCAGCAAACCCATTTAAGTAGGACTACTGCTTTATCAAACAAGAACTTGTCTAGCAAAATTAGACAAGTGACTGCTATACCTACTCGTTAAAAAACTAAAGGGGCTTGATACGTAGAACTTACCACTTTTTCTGGCTATTACTAAAGCTACATCAATGAAGACAATTCAGGCAAGAAAACAGCCAGAGATAATCTCTAAACCTTAATTTTTATCAAGGATAAGCAAAGCCAACATAAGTGGAAGTACTGATTTATCTTCTTTGTCACAACTCACCAAATGTCAGGGAGTTTAGTCTCCTAAAGAAGAACTATCATTCCTCATTTACTCGAAAATTGAAGGGGTATGCCAGTACATGGGACATACCTAATTTGTCACTGTCAACTGATCATAAAGCGTAACATACAAAGATGTAAAAATGGTCAAAGAAGTAAAGACCTCCAAGCGTTTCGCCATGTAATTTGCATTCAAGATAGCTATCTTTGATGCATCTGTGAGTCCCCCGGACCCCATCATTGCAATATATGTGTATGATATTGGCAAAATAAGAGCAGAACCCCAAGGTGCAGCTGAAATGGTACCAAGTGGATGAAGCTTGTCAGGGGCTGGTATACCTCCTGTAGCAATCTTCAGTTCCAAAAAGGAAAAGGAAATCAGAAAGTGTACAGATAGCAATGAAAATGTAGCAAATTTTCTTCATAATAACGTGAGAACAAGAATCCACAATTTATAAAGTTATATATCTTCAGATGATTCATTCAAAAGTTCCACGCGGCGAGATGTTTTATGCCACTAAGCGAGCTGACTTTGACTACGTATTCACTAGTTTTCTCTGTCTCGTTTTGCATGCCTTACATTATTCTTTCGGGTGGGATAGGGTTGTTAAAACAAAAATATTCAGTACATGACTAAGAAAAAGAAAAAAAAAAGGAAAAGACGAAAAGCTACAAGGATGATGCATTTGGCAGAAGGCATATCATAAAAAAAGAAGCCAAGAAAACATTCTTTAGAAAGGCAAGTTGTTTTCCAGGAAACTTCATGGGTAAGATTTTTCTAAAAAGAAAAATAAAGCGATGAAAAAAAATCTAAAATACAGATCATCAACACTTTGGCTATACCAACTTTAAAATGGGACTATAAAGGTGTATACTTATAAGAATCCCCATGCTTCAGAGATCTTAAATTAAACGACACTTGTTTTTCAAGTTGACCTGTTAGTATAATGAAAATTGTTGATGGAAATATTTCACCGCATAAAGAGTTCTGAGAAAATTAGCTGCTGTCTCTCATCTAACTAAAGCAATCAGTTCTGTGCTGATTACCATATCAAAGGAACACAAAGTATTGAGGTCATAGCTACTCTCCTAACTCTTCCTATTGTCACATTTGCCCAGCAAAGCCAAGTCCAATGCAACCAGGCAATCGAAATTAAGATACCTAGTAATTACCCTCAACCTTTTGTAAAATATCTACATACTATTTGGCATAAATTGAAATAGTTTCCCCACAAAGTATGATATAATTCCGTGTTGTCACAATTCTTGTCTCTTTGTAATAAAACTGACTATCAAGAAAAGGGGACCATAAAAAGATCACTAAAATTATATTGCCTAATAGACCATTTAATCCAAATACAATTTTCATGCAGAACTGGGTGCTCTAATGTATCATTATATCTTCCAGATAACTACCAAATTTTTTTAATCCTGGTTTTGCTAACAATGCATAGAGTGGCAATGATAACTTTTACTTTTTTTTTTTTATCTCTAAAGTAGCTTATGTTTACTAACGCAGAAAACATCGGTTGATACAGTGCATACCACAGGGTGCGATGGCAGAAACGGTGCCAAGTGTTTCTTCACTCCAATAGGACCCATGCCAGGGCCACCTCCACCATGTGGGATGCAAAATGTTTTATGGAGGTTGAGATGGCAAACATCAGCACCAATGCAGCCTGGACTTGTCAGACCAACCTGCAAGACCCGAAAATTTATTCTCGTATCATAACAAATTGCGAACTGATAGACCATGTGGGAGAAAACAAACATACATTCACAGAAAGAAAAGTATGATTTCAGTTAGGTATTTCTCACTTAGACTGCAAATAGTAGAAGTTACTAAAGAGAGGAAAGGGTCCTAGGTGACTCAAGGGAGATGTCCAGAGGCATGCACTGGTGGTGCGGGGTAAGGCTGGTGCCTAAAAAGGGGGAAGAGGAGAAGTTTCTGTCTTGGGAGAGGGACGGAGAAAGGAAATCAAAAAAGAAAACTTTGGTCTTTGTTTTAGACTGACAGAAAATATTGGAAAACAGGGATATACTAGTTATAGCGACTTCTTATAAGTTGCAAAACCATTTATGACAGAAACGTTCATCTGAGAGAAGAATAAGAAAGTGTGTGAATCTATGTTACATGGACTCAGTGCAAGTGTCCGAGTCGGATACGTGTCCAAGTGTCAGATTCGTCTATTTTTCAAAACCCAAGACACGGGGACACGGCAAAATATTCCTATATGTTCTTGTTTTTTAGTTGTTCCTTAGTTTACATGGTGTTTTAAGTTGCACATTGTTTCAATGTAAAACTGAGATCATCTTAAAGTACTAACGTAGTAAAAGAAACACTATCATAAAGTGTTCTTAGTAGCATATCTCAAAGGATGTGTCGGACACATATCCCATACCCATTTCCAAGCGTCGAGTGTCCGACATGGGTACTTCACGCATTTTGAAGAGTCCATGTAACATAGGTGTGAATATATAGAAAAATATAAACTCGATTTAATCCTATAGATATTTGTGGATTCGGACATTCTAAAATTAGGCTGTGTTTCGGCCCAACGAATTGGTGGAGTTGCTATACTTATGATGACATATATTAGATTAAAGAGCCATGCTAAACTAAACATAGGTACACAGATATACGTGGACGTGCTTACATGGGAATTCAGAGTATTCGAGTAAAAAAATGACAGGACATAGACCACTATATCAAACTAAATACTGGAAAATCAGGACAGAAGTCTATAAGAGAAGAGAGATTAACCTGTGCATTCATGTTGGCACCATCCATGTATACTTGACCGCCATTGTCATGAATTATCTTACATATCTCGTCGATACCTTCCTCATAAACTCCATGAGTAGAAGGGTATGTAACCTGAAATTTAGATCAACATTCATTAGCTTTTGATTGATATAACAAAAGTACAATCACAATCCATAATGCCGAGTATCCAAACCATGAGAGCAGATAAGTTGTCCTTGTTAGCTTCAGCAGCCTTTCGTAACTCTTCAATATTGATGTTTCCCTTGGCATCAGTTCCAACAGCAACAATTTTCATTCCACACATAGCAGCACTGGCAGGATTTGTTCCATGTGCCGAGACAGGAATGATACATACATTGCGGTGGTGGTCACCCCTTGCCTGTAGTTGAGAAAGCATATTGGATAATCAATTGGAGCATTAACATTAATGCAAGTTGGAGCAATTTACACTGAAAAAGTATTGCATCCAGATATCAGAGGTTATCTAGATACGTCAGGCATGAGGTAATTTTACACTGAAAAGGTATTGCATCCAGATATCAGAGGTTATCTAGATACGTCAGGCATGAGGTAAAATGCAACATGATCATATTCAGGGAACTTATGGGTGCCACGTGAACCATATGAAGCTCTCGATCCAGACTTCTTGCTAAGTGATGTCAGAGATATGATTGCAATAAGGAAATCTTGATGTCTACACAAGAATAGTAAAGGAATATAGCTGAAAGGACATTAAATTCTCTTAACGACAAAATAAAGGTTTTAGCTAATAGGTTCAAGCAATTGATGTCCAGGTCACTTTCAAGTTAACCTAAAACTACGTACGACTCATCCAAAGTGAGCACTCCATAACAAATTAGCCTCATTAACTCGATCATCGGTATCATCTCTAAGCTTCAGAAAGAGGCAATCATGCGTTTTGATATCCTGCTACAACTCATACTTGGTTTTTAGAGGTAAAGTTCGTAAATGTCAGTGGCATCGCAATACCATATGATATGCACGGATGACCATCAGCCCAGCATACTCGCCAGCAGCACCAGCATTGGGTTGCAAAGAGAAAGAATCAAATCCAGTGATGGTACACAACACCTCACCCAAGTTTTTGAACATTTCCTAGAAAAAAAAAAAATTATATTTTATTAGTGCATAAGATCTAGGCTTACAGATATGAAAACCAAAGCACAAAATGTAAATCCGTGGTAAAGAAACACCCGGTAACTACCTGATAGCCCTCAGCTTGCTCAGTAGGGGCAAAAGGGTGCATGTCTGCAAAGCTAGGCCATGTTACCGGCATCATTTCTGTTGTTGCATTCAACTTCATTGTACAAGATCCCAGGGGTATCATACTGTGGCACAATGAGAGATCCTTTGATTGCAACTTATGAATGTACCTGAGAAGCTCATGCTCGGTATGGAACCTAAGAAAAAAGAATCAGTCATATTGGTCCATAATATACAAAATAATGGACATTCATGTCTCTGAAAAGACCGTACGAGTTAAAGATGGGGTGAGTGAGATATGGGCTCTCCCTTACGAGCCCAGAAGGAATAACATTCTCAATCTCTGGTGCAAGACCTGCCGCAGTGAATGTCACCTGATAATTAACATAAAGGTTTACATGTTGCTGTTTAATCGGATGAGATATCAAAAAGCTAGCAATATCAAAGAGAACAAATTAGTGACACTCACAGGCTTCCCACGTGCAAAAACTTTAAAAAGTTTATCTACATCCTCCAAAGTCGTGGTTTCATCAAAAGAAACAGTGATCTGAAAGGTAATAGAGCCCCAGTTATCTTAAGCAAAAACTCGTGGACCAGGAACCAACTGAAACTCTTAGAAAGGCACTTACAGTGTTCTTGTCAACAACCCGGAGATTCATCTCACTCTTGTAAGCAGCATCAGCAATTTCCTTTGCGTTGGCACACGTAACCTTAACAGTGTCGAAGAAGGGGAGCCCATGAACTTCCGCTGTTCCAAGTTTCTTTACTCCAGCAGCAAATGTGCCAGCAAGACCATGGACTCGCTGGGCAATGGTTTTAAGGCCTTCAGGCCCGTGGTAAACAGCATACATGGCAGCCATGTTGGCAAGCAATGCCTGGGTAACAAGACAAGAAATGAAATTCATGAAAGAAAAATTAAAAGGCAACAACTGCACTGATAAGAGTTAAGACCGTTTTTTGACAGACGAGATCTCATACCTGAGCAGTGCAGATGTTGCTTGTCGCCTTGTCCCTCCGGATATGTTGCTCCCTTGTCTGCATCGCCATACGTAGAGCGGGCTTGCCCGAGGAATCAACACTAACACCAATAATTCTTCCCGGCATCATCCTCTTGTACTCTTGTGATGTGGCCAGGAACGCTGCATGAGGACCTCCATAACCCATAGGAACCCCAAACCTCTGAGCCGAACCAACAACAATATCAGCTCCAAACTCACCTGGAGGTTTCAACATCGTCAAGGCCAACAGATCACTCGCCATAACAACCTTCACCCCATTTGCATGCGCATTCTTAACAAACTCCCCATAATCCAAAACTTCACCCTCAGTCCCTGGATACTGGACCAGAACTCCACAAACATCACCAGATTTGTAATCAAAGTCCTTGAGATCAGCGACAACCACCTTAACCTCAAATCCATCGGCCCTAGTCTTACAAACATCGATCGTTTGCGGGTGACAGTTACTCGCAATGATAAAAGTCTTCTTCTTTCCCTTCTGAATATTATTACACATGGCCATTGCCTCGGCCGCGGAAGTCCCTTCGTCCAACAAGGATGCATTTGACATCGGCAGGCCAGTTAAGTCCGAAATCATGGTCTGATAATTGAGCAGGGACTCGAGACGTCCCTGCGCAATCTCAGCCTGGTAGGGAGTGTACTGAGTGTACCAACCCGGATTCTCCATAATGTTCCTCAAAATAACAGGTGGTACATAGGTGTTATAGTATCCCATCCCAATAAATGACTTGAACAGCTTGTTTTTAGAGGCCAACTTTTGCATGTGGTCAAGCATTTGGTTCTCTGTTAACCCTTCATCAAACTTTGAAAACTTCATTGAATCGAGTCTAATGGATTTAGGCACCGTGGCGTCAATGAGCGAGTCGAGACTCGTGAACCCGCAAAACTCGGCCATTTTGGATTGCTCCTCAGGGGTGGCCGAGTTGTGGCGGCGTGGGAAGGTGTCGCTGGGTTTCAGTGCCTCGATCGATATGGATCGAACTTGTTGCGACCCAACACCAAATCCAACATTACCTATTGAAGCACCTGATCTATTGCTCTTGACATATGGAGACAGCGATGAAACGTACCTAGATGGAGAGTACAACACAGGGGATGACGAAGACAGCCCATTGGGCCTGTGCTGCCTCGATTCCGAGACCAGGCGCCTCAAAATCGCCCGGTTGGCAACTCGTCGAGCACGTTCCATTCTTTACGACTTCGACCCACAAAAGCTTTTGATTCAACAAATGGATTGAAATGTCGCAAAGCTTTTGCTCTGGATTTGTTCTGGTTCTATTGTGCCATGAGTGAATGGGTGAGTGGGTGAAAACGGGGTTGTTGATAATGCAATATATAATGTGTGTGTGAGTATATACTACGAACAAGAAGAACGAGCATATAAACAATTGCAATGGATTCAAGATCTGGTGGTGGGTGGTTAGTGGTGAGAGACAGGGCACCTAGTTACGAAAAAGACAGGCTAATGGGTCAAGTGGCGATCTTGCTGTCTACAAACACAGGCCCTGCAAAACCCAATCTTTACTTGCTGTGAAAACTTTCAAATAAAACCAAAATGGACTTCGTTCGTGGGTTATGTGGAAGGCATTAAATCAGGATGGATTGAATTTCAATGGATGGAAAATCAGGGATGGTTGAATCAAAGGAAAACCTCAGAAAATTTTGGGTATTTTTTGAGGTAATTGGTGTAAGATTCTTGGTTGGCAGATTCTCTTTCACATTTGGCTTATCTCCATCTCTCACCTCACAAAATTCCTATTTTTTGCTTCAAGGGTTATCACGAAGGGATTAGACACATGTGAACGTGGAATCTCAGGGTTAGGGTTCGGAAGGAATTGGACTCACTCACATCTGATCTGATCTGATTGTAGCTCATTTTAACAACAATTTTTTCGAAAATATGTGGAAAACAACTGTTGGTTAACACAATGAAATTGAGGCAATAAATCTAAAGAGTTCATAGTTGAATTCCATTTTATTCCTTTGAACTTCATTTGTAGTATATATAATATATACAGTATATACTTACTTTTAAGATTCGTTTTATTCTTGAAGTCGTGATTGGCGGGCTTTCTGTGGGTCCGTTTGGTGTGTTGTTGGTTGGTTGGGAGTAAGGCTAACCATCTGATTATGGCGTTGAAGTTGGAGGGATGAAATGGAGGGTGATGATTCTTTTCATTTCCTATTTAGAGGATGCCATAAGAAAAAACGGATGTAGGGAATTGGACTCGAGGATTCTTAACTATATTTTTGGATGGAGAATCTGAGGGATGATTGGAATCACGACGATCTTGAATGAAAAGCTGTTAGTAAGGACCACGGTCATTTGCCGGAAATAGTAAAATACGTCAAACGCACTTTAGCGGCAAAAGATAACAATAACGATAATTTATTTCGTAGCGACAATTTTTTGTCACCATAACTACTGCAGCAGAAATGATATACATCAAATGATCTTTATCCGTTAATAAGATGCATTTCCACATATGATCTAAATCGCAGAGATGCATGGTTGAAAGGGTTGAGGATTTCAACATTTAACGCTAGAGTGACAATTTTGTTGTTTCTTCATTGACCAATTACGGTTTTGACAGAAAATAAGATTTTAGTGTTGAGTTTGTCCGTTAACAAATAAAACTTCAAGTTAGAGGGTGTGGGTTTAGCACAAAATTAAAGCAAATACATTCATACTTTGCTCTTGGTATTCTGATGAAGAAAAAGTTGTTATGCTGCTAAAAATAGTGTATCATTAAACCAAGTTTGCATTAGAGGGTGTTTGTAGTGATTTTGGCTTTGTCAGGATGTTAAAATTGTGACTGAGATTTGTTGGAAATGTGTTTCGAATTTGACTACATAAATATGAAAACACAATCAAGTTCATTGAATAGTTTTCCAAAATATAAATTTCACGAACTTCAGACATATTAAGGCTCCGTTTGGTAACACTTATTTTTTCAGTTTTTTCTCCAAGTTTGTAAACCGGAGAAAATAAACGTCTTTGGCATACAATTTTCGTTTTTTTTTCTTCAGTTTTGAAAACCAGTTTTTAAAATAGGGCTGTTTTTGAAAATTTCATAAATGAGTTTTCGATTTTCAGTTTTGATTTTTATTTTGAGACCACCACCACCCTCCCACTGCCGGCAGCCACCGCCCACAGCTGGCGACTGACAGCCTCCTCCTACGGCCGCCATCCTCCTCCGGCGGCCACCGCCACCGTAAACCACCATCAAAGAAAAAACTCAAAATAAAAATTGGGTAATCAAACTCCCATTTGTTTTTGTAAAAAAAAAAATTAAACTGGTTTTGGTTTTTTTTTTTTTTGAAACAGAAAACCAAAACTGGAAGTGTTACCAAACGCTACCAAAGTTTCAAATGGTTTTATTCTTCAAACTTTGCTTTTTTAAATGAATTTAAAGATACATGAACTTAGGTTTACGGTATACTCCTTGGATATGATTCACATGTCTTTTAGTTTATTCTATTTTATTGATTCACTAACGAATCTTAAAATGGTATGGTTCAAAGAACTTGATAAGGTTCAAAGAACATACATTTTTTCTACCACCATATAAATGGGTAAAATGTTGAAAGCTGAAAATAAGAAGAGATACCATGTTCACTTCAGAGAAGAGAAAATACTTGAACTTTTTTTAAAAACTTGTTTCAAACTTATGTTTTGATCAATCGGAGGTGGATGCGATCCATTGTACACAAAGTGCAAGTTTTTTAGATGAACAGTGAATCTGGGCTTGATTGAATCTCGAAGATAGAACTGACAAAGTCTTCCGTTTGCATGTGAGAGAGATTTCAACTATCTTCAAGAAGTGTTTGTGTGCGCTTCTAAGCCTTGGTTCTTTCAATATTTAATTCGGGTATTACAATTCATTATTTTTGAATCTTACGTGTGTTTATTCTAACAAATGAAGATAGTTTTCTCTTATGGCTACTTCATCAAACGGAGTTCATAAGACTAATCACCTAAATTTTGAGCTTTTTGATGGAAAGAACTTTCAAAGTAATTTCCAAACCACGGAGGTAGCGAGTGAATTAAACCCGACACTTAGGGTTATCGAATACAATATTCCCCAAACATACATGGTTCTCAATGATATCCTAAAGCTACCGTAAAATATTTAAAAAATAATTGAGAGAATGCTGTCACTTATGGCATCATAAAAATTCATTCTGAAAAGACCCCTAATTTTTATCGATTTCATCGATTTTGGCTAAGTAAACTGATTGTGAGTACGCAAGATATAATGTAATTGATGATGACAGTGATCAATGTTTAACATGTCAAAAGAAAATTTGGAGAGTACGATATTGAAACATAATTAAAAAAATTGTGATTTTTAACAGAAAAATCAAGAACAATTATCATAAATCTTTTGCTTCTTCAATAGTACGATATTGAAACATAATTAAAAAAATTGTGATTTTTAACAGAAAAATCAAGAACAATTATCATAAATCTTTTGCTTCTTCAATATTCTGTAAACCCCAGCGCCCCCCCCCCCCCCCCCCCCCACACACACACACACACACACACCGCTTGTCTTTATTGTGACAACTCTAACTCCCTCACAAGACTTCCTTTTTATACCATGTGTTATATAATCCTTTTCTGCTTTATATTTACTAATTTTATTTTATTAGTTGGGTTGTTTTCCAATAAAAGTAAACAATGCTAAATTCAAATTGAGCACCCACTTAAAAGTCCATCTAAACCTTTCTTTAACATATACTCATGAACTGAATCTATTAATTAATTATCGGCAAAAAGTAGTACAGTAGCACCGGGACCATCTTATTTCCAACATTGGTATGAAGCGTTTAAACACAAGCCACCTTATCCTGGTAAATACAATTGAATTCTTTGCCTACGGAATCTCAGAGATGTTATAATTTTCATTGTAGTATTTAGTTAAAACTTGCTCAAAGTGTTCAAAGGTTATCATTACAAGGATCTTTATACATTCTTCTTCGACACCCTTTTTCTTATGAGACATGGGCTTGCATAGGCTTGCGTTTGGGATAAAGATCATCTTCGGTATATCATTTCTACAATGATAATTTTAATAACAAAAGATTATCACTAAAAGTGTTTTTGTCGCTATTATTAACATTTGTAGCGATAATTTTTTGTTGCTAAAATGCATACGTAATATAGTCCTAATTTCAGTAGGTTGTTTTATTTTAGATGCCTTTAATTTAGTTTCACCGTTTCTCGCTATTGTTTTTCATATCGTCATATTAATTTAAAACATTACAAGAAAGTGGGCTTTTAGCGACGGATTTGTCCATCGCTAAAAGCCCCAAATCCGTTGCTAAAGACTTTTAGCGACGGACAACCCGTCGCTAAAAATCCGTTGCCTATAACCCTTCGCTAAAAGTTTGGCGACAAAATTTGGAAATCCGTCGCCTAAAAATTGACTTTTAGCGACGGGGCAAAAAATTCAATTAGTGATGGGATATCTGTCGCTAAATATATTTTATGTATTTTATTTTATTTTATTTGAAAATAATTTATTGCATAAAATATTTAGCAACGGAAAAGTCCATCACCAAAAGTATTACTGACAGACTTTTAGCGACGTAATATATGTCGCGTCCGTCGGTAATACTTTTAGTGACAGACGTCGCTAAAAGTATTATGACATTTAGTTGAAGACTTTTAGCAACGGAATAAAATCTGTCGCTAAAATTCAAATAAAATTTTAAAAACCTTTTTTTAATACCCAGACCTGTAATCAATTCTCAATCCCCAAAAATCAATTCTCAGTCCAAATTAGGGTTAAATAATTGATGATGGATCATCAATTATTTAACCATAATGATTCAAACATAGTACACATATAGATAAATTTACAAATTCTATACTAATCGAAAAATAAAATATATACAGAGTTCAAGAGGGTTCAGGAACATGATACAAATATAATAGAGGAGGGGAAGGGAGCATAAGTCCAGGAGGGCACGGGAGGGGGATACAGATAAGGGCGAGGATCTGCACAAGTGCATGTGGGCACGGGAGGGGAAGGGCTCAGGGGTCAGCGAGACCGGGATCTGGATCTTACTGATCGTGCTCATTCACGGGAGTACTGTCATCGGGATCTGGCTCAGTATGTCCATCAACAGTGCCCTGCAGGTAAAGGGATGGATGCATTAATCTCGATAGTAATTGTAAGTCGTGTTTACTTGTTAATTGACTTCATAAAATAATTGTTTTGTACCTGATCCCCCCATGCGCTGATCATCCAGAACACCTCTTCTATGATGGCTGGTCGGACTGCTGCCAAGAGTTTGCTGAGGACAATGGTGCAGTAGAAGGTTATTTATTGGTGTTCAGGCATGAATGTGATATGGTTTTTTTTAGAATGGATGGACAGAGTTTGCCGATGACAACTGTGTAGTAGAAGGGTATTTCTTGGTGTTCAGGCATGAAGGTGACATGGTTTTTTTTTATAGAATGGATGGACAGAGTTTGCTGAGGATAACGGTGTAGTAGAAGGGTATTTCTTTGTGTTTAGGCATGAAGGTGACATGGTTTTTTTGAGAATGGATGGACAGAGTTTGCCGAGGACAATGGTGTAGTAGAAGAGTGTTTCTTGGTGTTTAGGCAAGAAGGTGACATGGTTTTTTTTAGAATGGATGGACAGAGTTTGCCGAGGACAATGGTGTAGTAGAAGGGTATTTCTTGGTGTTTAGGCATGAAGGTGACTTGATTTTTGATGTTGTGGTCTTTGATCAGAGATCTTGCGAGAAAGAATATCCAACTATGGCAGCACCATCTAACCAAAGTGAGCCAAAAGAGAATTCAACATCATGATCTGTTGAGGAAGACAGGAGTAATAATAATTCCATCCCACAACGGCTCTTCGGCGTATCTCAACAAATTATAAAATTGATTAGCCCCCTCGTTCGGCTATTGTGGACTGCCATCGCCGCGGTAGTCACCCCAGTCAACATTAGCATCCCCAACATCTATAATTATATCTCGATAATTATATTGTGCCTCCATCCTAACTTCGGCTTGACAAGCCGGGTTGGATGACAGTACTACTGTTTTTTCGTGCTGCGTCCACCTTATGTATCCACCCATAAAACTGGACCAGTGAAGATGCCATTTTACCACCATTCTCCTTCTCTAATGCAACAACTCAGATTTACAACTATTCTAGCAATGATTACAACAATAATTGGTTCAATTACGGGTAATTAGAGTTTAATTACGGTTAATTGGCTTAATTACGGGTAATTAGGGTTTAATTAAATAAGGTTAATTTTATTTACTTAGGGTTAATTGGTTCAACTAAGCTTAATCGGGGTTAATTACGGTTAGTTGGTTCAATTAGGGTTAATCGGGATTAATTAGAGCTAATTGGTTCAATTAGGGTTAATCGAGATTAATTAGGGCTAATTGGTTCAATTAGGGTTAATCTGGATTAATTACGGTAATTTGGTTCAATTATAGGTCATTAGGGTTTAATTACGGTTAATTGGTTCAATTACGGGTAATCAGGGTTTAATTAATTAGGGTTAATTTTGTTTTCTTAGGGTTAATTGGTTCAATTAGGCTTAATCGAGGTTAATTACGGTTAATTGGTTCAATTAGGATTAATCGGGATTAACTGGTTCAATTAGGGTTAATTGGGATTAATTAGGGCTAATTGATTCAATTAGGGTTAAGTACAGTTATTTGGTTCAATTATTGGTCATTAGGATTTAATTAATTATGGTTAATTTTGTTTATTTAGGGTTAATTGGTTCAATTAGCCTTAATCGGGGTTAATTACGGTTAATTGATTCAATCAGGGTTAATCAGAATTAATTAGGGTTAATTGGTTCAATTAGGGCTAATTGGTTCAATTATGGTTAATCAGGGTTAATTACGGTTAATTGGTTCAATTAAGGGTCATTAGGGTTTAATTAGGGTTAATTTTGTTTACTTAAGGCTAATTAGTTCAATTAGGGTAATCGGGGCTATTTTAGGAGTTAATTAATTTTAAATTATGTTCAAAGCTTGTGTCCATCATTTTATTATTATGTCTAAGCTATAGCTAGATATGAAATTATGTCCATCTATTAATCGAGGGATCCAAAACTCTAAGGCAATCTTCAACACAACCACAACGTAGATTTAGCAATAATTATAACCTACGACCAAAATAAACTGAACAATAATAATTATAATAAATACAATACCATTTAAAGGTTCTAAAATATTTTTTCTTCTATTATAACAAATACAATTATAAATACTATGAATTCAATTATAACAAATACAATTACATTATACAATATACAAGTATACATTATACAATTATAACAAATACAATATAATTATATAGGTAAAAAAGCTATACCGGAGCTAGGGTGGGCGGTGGGCGTTGGCCGGCCCTGCGGTTAATGGGTGGTGGGGTATTGAGGAGAGGGGGAGGGAGAGGGCGACAAAGGAGAGGCGCCACATGGAAGGGCGTGGTGGAGGGCGATCGACAGCGTGGTGGCGGCGATGGAGTGGAGAGAGAAGATAGAGAGAAAAGAAGAACGACGGAGAAAGAGGAGAAGGAATTAAGGTTTTCAACTTAAATACTTTTAGCGACGGACTTTGCCTTCGCTAAAAGTCCGTTACTAAAAGTATTTTTTAATTTTTTTTTAGACTTTTAGAGACGGATTGTACCGTTGCTAAAGATCCGTTGCCAAAAGTCATATTTCTTTGACTTTTAATGACATAAAAGTTCGTTGCTAAAATAGAGATTTTGTGACGAATATTTTGAAAATATTTAACATTTTTTAGCGATGTAAAATCCGTCGCACAAATCTCGTCGGTAAAAATCCGTCGCTAAAGGTTTTTAGCGACGGATCCTCCCGTCGGCAAAACTTTTATCAACAGATCTTCACCGGCGGGTATTTCCGTTGGTGAAAGTCACTTTTAGTGACGGATATGTGTCCGTCGCTAAAGGTCACTTTTCTTGTAGTGAAATTTGTAGAAATTTCATGATAAAAATGAAAAAGAATTGGCTGAAAATAAATCAGAACCATTGTAACTTGCAAGAAGAGAAATCGAATTCTAAAGATAGATGCAAAAAAAAAAAAAAAAATAGATGCAGTTGGAGTATCTAGCATTACGTATGATGGAGATAATAATATGCTATGGACCACTACATAACCATAGTTTAATAAGTAGACAAGTACCCTTGTCATTGTTTACAATCAAGGTTGTTGCCATGCTTTTCATTATTTGTAGTGTACTCGTGCTATGCACCGCAATAATAAAATGTCTACTACTATGTTGTATAGATTTGCTATTGATAAGCAAGTAAGCTTCAATATTGTTGGATCCTTACGGCTACGGTTTTAGAGGTAGAGTTCATTATACAAAAATTTGACTAAAACTAAGCTCAAATGTCATTTTCAATTTTTTATGGGGTCAATGTTGATACTTTTTTCCAACGTATTCTTCTTTCGTAAGTTGAGTTACCCCAAAATAAGATACGTAGCTAACCAGGATGATGATTTCTTGCCTTGACATAATTAACTTTGAAGTTCTTGCGGAAGGACAAAATTATCCATGCCGATATTCTTCTCTTCATTTCTACCGGTTTCTCGCTTCTTAAACCAACCACTATTAGTCTACCACTGTGCCCTCCACTTATGGTCTATGGCTAAAGTCTCTTTTCATTGCAAATATTATATGTTAGGTATCAATAGTCCCAACTATCTACGACGACTGATGAATATATAATGTAAAAATTATGTTCGCATCCCTTATCTCCTCTTTCTATCGCATTACTTCTCATCTTACATTTTATGTTTTTAAAAGAAAGTAAAGGCCCATAACAAACTTAAGACTCACATCTCTATAAGTGGGCCGTGGGCCGAATAGAGAATCCACTTACTAAAAGTAAAACCCCAACCTACTTAAGCAAAACTATTCTTGCATCCAATACCCTCCATATTTATATTTTGGTAGAAGCAAATAATAAGTGTGCCAATCATGTTTGTCCGAACTTAAGGGACCAACTGTGGAACAACCACCCATCGTCGTTGTCTATAGCATCTATGAAACACCTTTTCGTGTAACAACCACCTCTTTCGGTGTTATATAACTATATATCTAAAATTATAACATTTGACATTTTAATTTTTTTTAAACAATGTCACAAAAATAAAGTTTTAAGTAGTAAATAACAAACTATTGGTTTTCACATTATAATATTCCGTAAAAAATATAACTGAAATAAATTCTAAAGGTCAAGCTTGGTATTATAAGAATATTATATTGCTAACCTCATTTTTGCACGCATAATGCGTATGTCATGGTAACTAGTTAAAAACATAGGCGGGGTTGAATATACAACATTTTGTTGCTAAAGGTTTTAAGAGACAAAGAAATCCCAATAAAAGCTAATGACTTATTTTTTCTCTTAAGAAAACAAGAATTGGGAGGGAGTGATGCTTTTGCAGTCTTATGTTAAACATGACCACTTAAC
Source organism: Escallonia rubra (assembly GCA_033065855.1). NCBI lineage: Eukaryota > Viridiplantae > Streptophyta > Magnoliopsida > Escalloniales > Escalloniaceae > Escallonia > Escallonia rubra. The sequence goes on along the minus strand of JAVXUO010003130.1, from coordinate 299,311 downwards.
AGGACTCAATGTGACGCTGGCTAAAAGGATGGGCAAAGTGGACAAATCAAGCCTTGGTGGGCAAACTGGAATTTGGCCCATTTTTTTAGTGACAATTGGTGTAGCTTTTCTAATTACTGCAGAGGAAATACCGTTTTGGCCATAAAATTTTAATCTACTTCCATTTATGCCCCTTTTATATCATCACATGAAAAGCACATAAGCTTTTTCTGACGATCAAAAGAACGGAAGACTTACGGAAGTACCATTTAGAGTGGTAAAGTTTGAAAAAGGTATTCTTGAAAAACTAAGGTCAATGGCTTGGTGAATAGTTCGTCGAAACAAAAAGGATGAACATCAAAATAGTCTTATAGTTAAAGGCTTCTAAAATTCGTCAAATTTAGGAAAAAAAAAGTTCACACGAGTTGTAATTTGTTAATCTGTCACATGAACAAATATACGTGTATGTAGAAAAGTAGAACTAGTTGTTATGACATAATTCTAAATTTTTAGATGAGTTAACATTGCATAAAATAATAGGCATTTGCATTCAGGTTTTACCTAAATTAGAGAAAGTCATATAGGAGATAGGAAACCATTGCCTTGATTCAAGTATACAAACATATGCAATTTATGGTTATGTAACTCCTTTACATACAGATAAACAATTTTCAAAGGGAATCTACATAAGAAATGGGATTAAAATATGTCAATCATACGAGTTCCAAGATTTTTGAGGGTGGCCATGGCCATTTCTTGCCACCCTTACATCTGCCCTCGCAATCACATATTATCCCCTATTCGATGTTGGATATCACAAAATTCCTCCTCATAATGCGAAGTTCAATACAAACCTTAGAGTTACAAATAGTCTCGAATCTTCTTCGGCGGCCATCGTTGGATAATACTATCGACCCAATTGGATTTGATAGCTTTGAGAATGCCTAGCTAGCTCAAGCTTTCGAGAGCCACTCTAATACATTGTTTAACGACCCGGTCCACGGCCCCACGACAGGGCAAATCTTCAAAAGGGAGAGTCAACTAAGTACTTATGAGTTCACGTATAAGGCCAATCAGAAACCATCTCACATCTAAATCCATGCTCAAGTCTTACTTTTCCAATAATCAAGAGCAAAGTGCCACTAATAAGGCCCATGCATACATGATGAATAGGTCATGAGTCCATTTGTATGTCGTTCCAAAATGAAAATGGAGAATGCTTGAGTCGAACTAAAGTGTTGTGTTCCTAAAAGAGGATTTGTCCTTATTAATGCAGTGGGTTAGAGGAAATCTACTTCCCAAAATTAAAAGGCGACCACTAGTTTCTATTTCTGGAACTGCAAGTGGACAAAAGTTCTTTGAGACATAAAGATTGGGAGAATGTTCGTGAAAATGGAAGACTACATTTAGAGCTCCAAAGGTTGCTTACGAACATGTGCAAACAATTATTAAACGTTAATCGACCAACAGTCACTACTTAACTGTCGATTAAAATAATATTCACCATTTCAAGCGTGTTCCTAGAAATGATTTACCGGAAAATCTGATAAAAAAGTGAGCATTCACAACCCTTTGAAAGAACAAATTTTGGCTGCTATCTGGGTTGTATGAATTTTCCTCTAATCCCGTATGTAGTGACAATTAATAGTCGCTAAATGTTTCTAGTGACTTTTTTGCTTTAACTTTAACGACAATTCTTATCAACATTTTTTGAGCGTCACTATATAAAAGTCATTAGAAACATATAACGACCATTAGTTGTCGCTATATGAGAGGTAAGAGAAAGATTTCTTCGACTCGAATAGTAGTCAAATTTTTTCTCCATTGAAATTGACCAAAGTTAGACCCGCTCCAAAAAAAATAGGCTGGTCTATTGGCGACAACAAGCACGTACGCCTAAATTAAAGCACCTCTATTCCAGCTCCGGCCCTGGCGCGTTGTGCGTGCAGTGTACATGTGCAAGCCCGTGTCTATTGACATTTTAATGTGTGGGCATGGGGGTTGATCAATACCGACTTACTAGAATAATGAAACCTGTCACGTAGGTTGATCAATACCCACTTACTTTTTCTCTGCTAAAGGTTCATTCCATGGGTCTTCACCCTCGAACTTCCTTATTTTTGTTCTAACTTTGATACCTTAGTCCTTGTTAACAATTTGATGAAATGGTTTAATTCTTATTGGTACCTACACCACAGCTTTTGATGTCCAAGTGGCAATTTGTCATATACGTCGTCATCAAAATCTTTCACACTTTGTCTAATGCACTAACGCAACTAGCATATGAACCTCAACATCTCTCTTCTCACGTGAGCGTGAACGCACGCACAAAAACTAGGAATGATAATGGGGTGGGTCAGATGCCGATCTTATGAAATCCGTACCCGCCCTGGTGGTCCTAAAACCCAGTCCTGCCCGCCTCGTCATCGGTGCAATACCATAACCGATCCTAATTAAGTTTGTTTAGAAAACCCGTCTCCGCTCCGCTCCGATCCGCCCCGCCCTTCCCTATAACACTCAAACCGCAATAAAGCGCACCAACCCGCCCCGCCCTGACCTGTCCCGCTTGGTTTTGCAGATTTTTTTTTCACTTTAAACGTGTATTACAAAACTTGAACAAGACTGTATCACAAAAAATAAAATAGACAAATATCAAATTAATGTCCAAAAATCCTAAAAGACAGATTAATAAATATTACATCACAGTTCAAATAAATTATACCATAGTTCAAATTAATGTTCAAATAGATTACACCACTTTTACAAAATAGTTTAACGACAATACAAACGCATCAAAGCAATCACTTTGGAAGCAAGAAATATGAATTATGGGCCGCATAAATCATAGGTACTCAATTAAGCTCCTTTCACCAAGTCCTTCCAAGTGTCGCTAGATGTAGTGGTGACAATGTTTTGATGCCTGTGTAAAACCATAATTGCAAAAGAAGAGTAAGGCAGCCTGAGAATGAACAAAAAAAAAATAAAAATAGATACACTAAGGTAGAGACAAGTAGACTTAGCCAGCACAAAATTGCAATAACTGGTTGCATCAAAAAGCATTCGCGACTACATAAAGTATGCTTGTACGTAATTCTGTTGATTGCATCTCCAAATTATGATAATTATCTCATGAAATTCTATTGATTACACGCCTTTGTGATTAAATCTAATGTATAGGCATTGAACTTTTCCTAGGCAGGTGCATCAAGCACTGTGCTCAAGTACAAAAAATCATGCATGTCCTAATATTGAACTCTGAGAGCAAGTACTAAAATCCCAAGGGTAAAGACTAGAGCATCAACCACAATATCTTTAAAGCACAAAGCAGGAAAATAAGCGTCAAACTCAACAATCGTGAGATTAAGTAGCAGCAGAAGTAAAAACCTAAAATTAAAGACATGTCTAAATAGGGATGGCAATGGGGCGGGTCGGATGCGGATCTGATAAAATCCGAACCCGCCTCGCTAGTTATGAAACGTTGCCCCGCCCCGCCCCGCCACCGGGTTCTATTTATAGAATACCATAACCGATCCTATGTGAATCTAGGAGACCCGTACCCGCCCCGCTCCGAACCGTTCTGCTTGGTTTGGCAAAAATATCACATTTTTTGAATATATATTACAAAAACTTTATCACAAAAAATAAACTACACACATTAGACTAATGTCTGAAAATCCTAAAGAATATATTAATTTCTAAACTACACACAGTTGGTTGGTTTTTCCAAAATCGAAGAAGATGCAGTGGTCTTCGGATCGATCTCAAATTGTGTGGTCGGCGGTGGAGTCGAAGAAGATGCGGTAGCCTTTGGATCGATCTCAGATTGTGTGGCCGGTGGTGGAGTCGCAGAAGATGCGGTGGCCTTCGGATCGATCTCAGATTCTCGGTGAGAGACGACCGGCGGTGGAGTCGAAGAAGATGCCGTGGCCTTCGGATCGATCTCAGATTCTCCGTGAGCGACAACCGGCGGTGGAGAAGACGCAACGGAGTCGGCGGTGGAGGAGACGCAGCGGAGTCGTAGAGAAGAGAAGTCGCAGAGAAGAGAAGACGCAACGGAGTCGCTGAGAAGAGAAGACGCAGCGTCGCAGCGGCGCCGGTGGCTCTTTGGAGTCTGCAGAAGAAGAGAGCGCCGAGTGAGAGAGAGAGAATAGATGATCTAGGGTTTTAGTTTAGGACAAAAGCTTATATATATTACATGATGGACGGCTAGGATTAACTATGTATAGGGTATGTATATCGGGGCGGGTGCGGGTCGGGTCGGGTCGCGAGGCGGGTTAGGCAGAATACCATACCCGATCCTAACCCGCTGCGGGTTTTAAAAAAAATTACCATACCCGCTCCGTGACCCGGCAAAGTCAACATAATCCGCTCCTATAGGAGCGGGGCGGAGCGGATATCCTGCGGGTGCGGGTTGAATTGCCATCCCTAGGTCTAAACCTAATTTTTCCCTGTGTTGACGGTTTTCCTTGCAAAAGTTCAGCAAACAAGTTTCTTTTGCTACGAAGAAGGCCACAAGAAAAGCTGCTGAATCTAAGAGCAAACTGCTCAATGCAGCATTATTCCCAAAAAGATCGACTAACAGTTCTTCCGGGATCTGTTTCAGAGTACTGCCATTCACGTTAGGGCATGGACTGGTGTTAACTTCAACTTCTTGAATGACTGGGTACGTACATGCGTACTGACCTCATTTTTGCCTTTAATACACAGGGTTAGTACTATGAAATCCCTTTGGGACTCAAGTGGTCCCGAAAACATTATATTGTATGTATGGTTCAACAAAAATGCGAAAATTTTTGGTCCTTCTATTTACCCCGGGTGAAGAACTTGACAGATCGATGCAACTTAACCAAAAGGATTTCTGTACTATATAAACAGTTTGGGGAATAACTTGTTACCGATGAGCATATATTTTGAGGATGTGATAACGGTCCACTAGTTGCCACCACGATCTGACCGTCTATCTCTCTCGGATGGACGAACCAGATTGAATTTTTTCTGAAAAAACCTATTGTCCACAAAATTTTGGCTAAAATGTTTCGCAAAGAAGCAAAGAGTCGGAGGGAAGCACAAGCACAAACGGGGATTTTGTGGTGCGGGGGGGGGGGGGGGGGGGGGGGTGGTAACTTCACCGTTATGTAGCGGCAGGTAAAAGTTGGCACAAAAAAAATTCTAATCTACCCCATCCACGTTGACAGCGTGGATGACCAAATACCGCTGACAGCTTCAACTGAGTTGCTAGAGGTGGATTTTTACCACTTCTCTATGTTTTATGTGCTAAGTTAAATCCTACATTGGCTAAAAAATAAGTGGTGGGTCTACATCTATACCTGACGAGTTTATTTCTTCCTGTGAACATACTTTTGCGTTGAACGCTGAATTTAACATTATCTACTATAAATTCAATGCTCGACACAAAAAGATGCAAAGGGAACCTTGAAAGATTGCTTATTAGGAGGCGAAAGATAACTTACATTGTCCGTAATCTTCTAATTATTATTCAAACCTAAGTTAGCAACCAGCTAAAAAAAAAAAAAAATTTCGAATTCTTTCCTCTCTCTCTCCCAGACACACTTTTCCAAAATTCAAGAAAATAATTTAGACATCATGAACTATGAAGAAGGCCACAAGAAAGAGCCATTAGCAGGATTGCAGCTTCTTCTTCATCCTGCGGGAATACTTGTCGAAAAGCCGAATTGCCACTCAGACTCAGAGCAAAATCCTCAAAACTGAGTTTCTTTCTACTGCGGGAAAAATCCTGGGACTTGTGTCTCTTGTACTTTTTTATGTAACTTGTACGCGGTTTCTTCTCCTTGTTGTGAACCTTGGAACTCGTACATGTCTCTGTCCCCATGCCTGCGCCACTGGTAGCTGCTGCAGCGGCTGCCATCGCTCGTCTCGCCTTCCTTTGCCTTATTCCACAGGCGTTACACAGTGACTGTAGCAACATGCATATCCTCTATTAGATTCAAATGCTTCATAAGTATTTGATGCGTACATATCAGACAAGTCTAGCTATGTGATGTATATATCATCTATGGCTTGTTGCAACCCAGTGAACTAACTACAGTAAATATTACCTCTCTATAGCATATATGTACACTCGGATAGTAGTTATCGAGATATATAAGGAAATGATTATTTTAATTTACCTTGGGGCCTTGAGGGCCACCTCTCCAAAGAGGTGTTTTGGTTGTGTTACAATCAGAACATACTCTAACTGTGTCATTGCTGTTGTAGATAGAGCTGACTTGACGCCTATTGCTGTCTTGCCCTTGACTGTAGTTGAACTTCTTCTGTACAATTCTGGCTGGCTTATGATCAGTTCCTGAGCAATTAGAACTGATCATCTTTCTCATTACCCTCATCTTTGAACACATCCATTTCATCGAATCGTCATCACTTTTCCTTTCATCTCCATCCTCTCCTTTGCAAACCGACATCTCACAGCCATTGCTGTCATCAGCCGCACGCTTATCAAGCGAAGAGAATGGGATCACAGGAGTATCATAGCTGTCAACCTGTAACTAGTAAATAGGAAAGATAATCAGATCGTGGAACTCCGCAACAAAACTAGTACGTCTACCTATAAGTTTATAAGACAATACATATTTGATGAATTAGGAAAGCCTCCTTGTTAAGATCATGCAAGAGATCATAGAACCAAGTGCTCAAATTTTCGTTTTGAGGGTTTTCTATGTAGCCCTAAAATGAAAACATGCTCAAAAACTTTTTGTAGTATTGGCTATATGTTTTGGATTGTGTCCACTACTCGTTTCATTCCCACACATGAATTGGATGCAGAATTTGGCACACAGTTCACAAAATTAGTTTAAGATCATGCAAAAGTAGAGATCCCACTTGCTATTCTCTCCGTTAGTACTTAACATCTCGTGAGAAAATAAAAATGGTACCGAAGGACACTGCCACTGCAGCATGCAAAAACAAAGTGAAAGCTAATCAAGAGATTGATCACTCATAGCACCATCTATTCATGGTAAACTTTAGGGGATCGACTTGTAACAAACATAAGACCAATAGTAAGAGTTACTTGAGATATCTATCAATTGAATGAACAAGAAAAAGCAACATCACATTTAGATGGCATCGTGTTCTTGCCTTGATCAGGTGTTGGTTTTGTTGGGACTCTCTAGGGTCACTCCCTCTATGATCTTGAGACAAGCTGAAGAAAATAGGACATGAGAAAGAAGATGCAGCTTCGTTTGGTCCTGGACTCGAGCCCTCAAGGCTTTGATCTTCATTAAGATCTATAAACGGAAAAGGTGAGGGTGATGGATTCACATATATTGGAGTACCCATGGAGGGAGGGAGGGAGGGAGGGAGAGAGGGAGAATAGTGCAATGTCAAAAGAAAAGAAAAGCAAAGGGAGTCAAAGACCTAATTATTGGGGCTAAAGGTCTTTATAAAGGTGAAAGCTATTAAGGAGAGGCCTCTAGACCATTCACGTGACTTCATGTCACCCAAACAATACCATGCTAACAAGACAAATTAAAAGGAGGTATAGAATGCTACTACTCGACTAGAGTATGACAAACTTCTATCTGCAAATTTTGCCCCACAATATGTACCAGCTCAGATACACAATTTGTGTTGTAAAGAAGTCACAGTGTGCATGATGCTACCTCAGATCATTGAGCTTGATCTACCCCATGCATCACATGCTCTTTATTTGGAAACTACAATAAGTTATCAAGAGCCATTAATGCATGCATTCTTATTCTTGATCAACTGGATTTTCAAGTTGGCCTGCCCTTCCCCTTCTTGATGGACAATGAAAGGCCCAAAATTTTGTACCAGAAGTTGAATCCCAATTATTCATGTAACCAGCTGTGTTTTCAAGCTTTCGAAGAATCAGTGGGTTTCATTCAAAATGTTTAAAAGCACTACTGAACCACATCACTCAAAAGCTGTTAGGTTAAGTACATCTACGTAAGAGCTAGCTCGTACATCAAAATAGTCTTACATTGCTTAGCTTCCTGTACAAACATGTGATTTGGAAACTAACTATTCTACTCCTTCATCTGGATAGGTGTTTAGTGGTCCCTAAAATTCATGTGGTTCTTAGTTCATCCGTCCAAATTCTGCTTCGAAAATTTGTCTTAAAAGGTCATATGTGTTATCAAATGCAGCGATGAGGGTTATGCAAGCCATTTTCGTGCCTGGCCAAACACCCATACGTAGTAATCAAAAGCAATTACTACTGAAAGTGACCTAATTTGTTTCCTCTTCTAAACTATGCTAAACACATCAAGTTATGAAACCAAACATGGAGGCTGATCTGAACTATCTGTAGTTTCACAGATGAAGGCTGTTGGATTTGCTAAAGATCATTGCAGAGCTAATAATTGTTCAACGGCGCCAGATAGATCGATTTTACCACAATTGGTACATGACCCATGTAACGAGATTGACTTGTGAGTAGTGAAAGGGGAATTTTAGGGGATTGTGCAGTGCAGATTAGGAGATCGGATCGATGGGGCATAGATTTGCTTGCATGGGGGGACAAGTTTTGCTCCTTAGTATTGCCAAAATGCATCAATTGCTTGTGCAGGCAAGGACAGCGACTGCTCCTTTTAGTCCCCCACACCTTTGCCCTACAATTTTTAACTTCTTCTCTTTCGCATGACAGCCCCAGTCAAAAAGATGACAGCTTTTCTTTCTCCCACCGTTGCCCTTTTTTTAGTTTCCGCATAGGGTATAACGCTAGCTAGTAACCCCATACATTTTTGTATCAGTTAAGGGTTCACTTCCCTAATATGCAAATTTTGAGGATAAGAATCCCAAGAGTTGGCTTGGTGGTTAAGGATGTATATTCCTTACCTTGACTTCCAGGATTCAAACCTCGGGACTAGCACCCGAGAAAAAAAACCCATTTAAATGCACCAGACAAATGTGGGGGTGCGCCTTTAAGATCGTTCGGAGAGAAGACTTAGTCTCAATTGACGTTAAAATTGGTCCGAGGATACACCTTACCGTCCAACCATTTTTATTGTTTTTGAGGATCAGTAGCTCAGATGAGCAAGCAATAATTACTTGGCCTATAAAACAGTGTGCGTGTGTGTGCGTGCGCGCACAAGAGAGAGAGAGAGAGAGAGAGAGAGAGAGAGAGTGTGTGTGTTAGTGGGGTGTGTGTGTGTGAGAGAGAGAGAGGGAGGGAGGTGTGTGTGTGTAACGGTAACACACGGAAATATCAAGAAGCAGTTTGTCATTTCAAAATCATTGGGCTTGTCTCATAAAATGCTATTCCCTGTTACTTTTTCATATGGGGTGTATTACATAATCAATCTATTGGAGTATAGGAACACGAAACAAATTCACTTTTTGTCAAAAGTACCCATGAATATTTAATATTTTGATGAACACTGTATGTGAAAGTAGCATAGCTTAGGCACAGAGGTCATTTTTTTAGTCTAGACTGGCATCCTGAAGAGACAGAGTCTTCGGATAACTTATTAACAAGTTAAATACAGATATATTTGATGACGTGGTAGATACTTTTGGATCAAAACAAAAAGCTAAGGAGAGATGGTGAGCCCCTCCCAAAGTATATAATAAAAATAAAAATAGGGTAATTAGTGCCACACTTACATCATTAAAGGACAGCACTTGTGGACCTTTAACCCCCCTATGGTCCTCTCCTGGACATGGTGCAAGATCCTAAAGCTTAGGAAGCTATGTCATCAGTTTATTCAGTACAAGGTAGGTAATGGGGAACAAGCTTGGCTGTGGAGAGACAAATGGTTGATGGATCAGCCTCTGGTGGATCTATTTGGTCATAGAGCTATCTATGACTCAAACATCGCTAGCAATGCCAAAGTCAGTGAGATCATTCAAGATAGAACCTGGAAACTCCTATTATGTAGATCAAGGGCTCTAATTGACATCAACACAGTACTGCAACAAACTCAGGTGCCTAATACTGAGATTCCTGATAGTGTAGGGTGGAAGCTAACACCAAATGGAATGTTTACCATCAACTCAGCATGGGAAGGACTGAGAACTCATGGTGTGAGGGATCCCAAATGGAAGCTTATATGGTTCTCAGGACACATTCCAAAATGCTCAATGATCATATGGCTATTATGCAAGGGAGGTCTCAGGACTAGAGTGAAGCTCAAATCATGGAATATTATTCAGGAGGAGCATTGTGTTCTTTGCTCACAGCAAGCTGAAACTGAAGACCATCTCTTCATCCAATGCCTTTTTGTGCAAGAACTATGGAAGGTAGGTTTTGAGAACATGCAAACACCAACAAGGCTGACAACATGGACTCAAGTATGGGAAGACACTGCAAGAACATTTGCAGGGAAAAGCTTCAGAGCTAAGATAGGGAAGCTCATGATGGCTGTAATTGTCTATGGAATTTGGCAAGAAAGGAATGCAAGAATCTTTGAGAAGAGGAGCTCAACTGTGCAAGGATGTTGGAAAATGATCAAACAATGGATGACACTCAGAATAATGTCATGGAAAAAGGTCCCAGCTTCACCCAAGAATCACTCCTTGTGTCAGCTGTGGGAACTAGATGATAGAATACTAGATAGAACACCATAGTCAAGCAATTGTAGTTGAAAGAAGATTGTACATAGTTGAGAGAAATACTGTATAGGCCTAGTCTGAAATTGTAAGTTTGCTCTTCATGATATAAAAAGGACATTCAACAAAAAAAAATAAAAATAGGGTAATTAAACATGAAAAAGAAAAACTAAGGCTTCGTTTGACAACACTTTTAGTTTTGATTTTTTATTTCTAAAAAAATAAAAATAAAAATCAGTTTATTATTATTTTTTTTACAAAAACAAGTGGGTGTTTGATTACCAAGTTTTTATTTTGAGTTTTTTCTTTGGTGGTGGTTTGCGGTGGCGGTGGTGGGGCGTGGCAGTGGCCAACAGTGGTGGTGGCCGACCGCCGGTAGTGGATGCAGGCGGTGGCTGGTGGCTGCCGGCGATCAGTGGTGGTTGCAGGCCGCCGGATGCCGGCAGTCGCCGGCGGTGGGCGGTGGCTCCCGGCGGTGGGAGGGTGGTGGTCTCAAAATAAAAACCAAAACTGAAAATCGAAACTCATTTATGAAGTTTTAAAAAACAACCATGGTTTAAAAACTGATTTTTTAAACTGAAGAAAAAAAAAACTAAAACTGTGCTTCAAATGCGTTTATTTTTTCCAGTTTACAAAATTAGAAAAAAAAATGCGTCAAACGGGGCTTTAAATAATCAAATACCTATTTATTTTTGTAAAAAATAAAAACTAAACTAGTTTTGATTTTTGTTTTTTTGAAAACTGAAAACCAAACTGTAAGTGATTTCAAATAGACCCTTAGATACATATTGTTAGCCCTATGGTTGGATAACCTAGGCTTACATCTTGTTTTGATGATAATTACACATTGATTATGTTCTAATGTGTGCTTTGAGTGTATTCTTAGTAGGTATATACATGCACACTCATGAAGACACATTTGAGAAGTTGGATAGATGGATTAAAGCCAAAGAAGCTTAAAGTTATAGTGGACATGCTATAGAAGCTTCATCAAGTCCAATGTCGAAGAGCAACAAAGAATGCATCGGCTAAGTTACTATCGATTATAATTGATCTTTCCTATTATGTAACTAGTCTTGGTTTGATGCTTGGATTGATGACTATGACCTAAAAAGACTTTAGGACACCTTGTGCATTGCATGTGAGTTCATAACCATTCACACAAGTGCGGTTCTTGAAAATGAGTGAACTTTGGAGCTTACTCAGTTTTTCTCAAAAATGTTTTTGGTTCTAATCTTTTCATATATTGATAAAACTTTTCATTAGCTTTCCAACGCAAAACATGGCACCTCAATCCAATTTTTCTAGAAAAAAGTTATGCTCAAAATAGGAAAGGGGGTTCCGTGAGGCAGCTGATAGGCAGTAGGGTATTACAGTTGACTGTATTTGAATACAGTCAACTGTAATTGAATACAGTCGACTGTATTCCAATACAGTCGACTGCATTGGTCAAAATTTAGTTCCAACGGCTATTTTCGAGGACAAAACTCCAACAGCTATTTTCGAGGGAATACAGTCGACTGCAATGGCAGTTTTGCCCATATTTTGCCTATAACGGCTATATTTCATTTGCTCTCTATATAAATGATTTGGGGCTTCATCATACACCATGAAAACCACATTCTAAGCCTCCATTCATTAGAGAAACATCAAAGCTCATAGATTAAACTTATCTCTCTTCATCTTCATGATTTTACATCATTAAAGAGAGCATTTTTGTGAGCAATTCTTTGATTGAGAGTGAGCGTCCTTCAAGTCATCAATTCTCTCATCTCTCTATTGCACTAGAGCTTCATTTGTACTCATTTTCTTTCAAGAGAGTTTCTTTGTACACGTTTGATCTTTGTAAAAGGATTGTGATCAAGGCTTGGATTTGTCAAGTCTTGGGTGAGCTTTGTGGATTCAAGGCTTGTGCTTGGTGTGGGGATATCACCAAGTGTTGTAAGGGTTTTGATCTTGACCCGGAAGAAGATTGTTGCTAGTGGATTCTAGTGCTCTTGCAAGGGACTTCCTTGAAGAGGTGGATGTAGGCTTGAGGGTATATCAAGCCGAACCATTTAAATCTCCTTGTCAAGTATCTCTAAACCCTTCTCTCTTTTCATTATCGTTTTACATTTGTGTTGAGATTGAGGTTAGTTGTTTGTTAATTTTTAAAGTAGTCTTAAAACTCTATTCACCCCCTCTAGGTTTATTTTATTGGTTTCACATATGTCATTTATTTAGCGATGATTGAAATCCTACCACTTTAGAAAACTTGTTAACAAGTCAAATTCAAACATTTTTGATGATGTGGTGGATACTTTTTACCCCTAACTAAAAAGCTAAGCGCATGCCCTACTCCTATGTGTACGTCAACCTGTATATTCTTAATCTTTTACTGTTCATATACTTCATGTCTCTTGTCTGTATTGTCGTTAAATGTCAATATTATCTTAATTTCTAAATCAATTAATTAAATTTCTAAATTTGTAAGCCTTATATAATTTAAAAATTAATTTTAAACTATTTTAAACTTTACCTATTCAATATACTAATTTATTAAAAATTCAATTTTTACAATTATATCCCTAAAAAATATTCTCTAATACGAAAATAGAAATCCATAGATCCAAAAAAAAAATTAAATGACTATGAAAATCAGAGCAACAAAATGACCTAACAATTGATTTAAACATGTATAAGGCCCTTATTTTTTAGTTTAATTAATTTTTGATGAATAACGAGGGTTATATTCGTCTGCCTTATATGATTTACAAACTAATTCACTTCATTTTAGGAACTCAACCTAGTTAATATACTAACTTATTAGGATTTAATTTTAACTATTGTATCCTCAGCACAACTCTCCAATATGAGAGTAAAAATTCATGTACCTAAAAAATGAAATGACTTATGAGATTTAGAAGGAAAAACTATGTTATAGTTGGAATATAAATTACTTATGAGATATATAACAAAATAATGATCTGACAATAAATTGAATTTGGATAGGGTCCTTAGTTTTAAGATTAAGTTATTTTGCATTTATAACGAGGGTTATATTCGTGGCCTTGTATAATTTAAAACTGATTCTTATCATCCTAAAACTCAACATATTCAATATACTAACTTCATTATGACTTAATTTTGACTATTATTTTCTTAAATCACTCTATAATGTGAAAATAAAAATTAGACACCAACACACACACACCAACACACACACACACACACACACAATGAATAACATGATATATTGATTTAATAATTAAATTATAGGTCATTTTTGTAGATAACGCCTTACGACCAATAAAGTGGCTATATCCCGTATATAGGAGTTTAAAAAAACAAATCAATATACGAGATTTGAGCAAAAAAGATAATATGATAAATTTAAATTATCCTAAGTCTATTAGAAAAAAAAATGTAATCTCGTATTGACTTTTTTTTCATGTACTTTTCTAAAGTTTATTATAGTTGAAAATCGACCAACAATTTGATGCCAAGAAAGTGGGTTCGCAGTCGACGTGGAGGTGCCACAAGGAATGCAAGCCGAGTCGGATGCCAAGTGTACTGATGTGGGACACGGCAAGGGTGGAGCAAGGGCAGATGCCAAGGGCTTCCCAAACAGAGCCTGAGGGTGGCAGTTCTGCGAGGGCGACGACGCACAGTGAATACACGACGACAGTCACAGTTCAATGCTTAGGGCCAGAGTCAGGGTCCGGCGTCACGGTCCAATGTCAGGATCCAACTATGTTTCTCTCTCTAGAATTTCAGAGGATTTGGATTCTAGAGTGAGAAAGTAAAATTGTCAAATAAAGGAATTCTCCCTAAAATGAGGTCCAAAGTCCCCTATCTATAGGGAAAAGTGTGCGTGTATCATCAACTGACACGTGTCATCCCCTGGGAGTGACACGTCATCGGGGGTCCAAAAATACCAGTTCTCCGCGGACTGTCGGACATATTCACCCGGCCTGCTCCTCATAGCATCACTCTGTCTGTCTTGAAAGGCTGGCTCCCATAACGTCAGTATGGCCAGAGAACCTCTTTGATCTAGCCACCAATCCAAGTCCCTTGTAGAGTCCTGCTGGCCTGGCAGCGGTGGGGAAGACCCGACGCCAAACTGCCAGGCGGACTAGGCGCGATGCACTCTAGAGACCTGCTCACATCTCGGAGTGACCCGGGGGTCATAGTCCATATGGGTGCTGATAAAGTCCCCAGTTTCAGAGCACGTAAGCCAGTCACGCAGACACCCTAATGGAGATAGTGTCCCGGAGGAGTCGCCTATCCTACGGGTCGAGATAGCATCCCGGAGAAGCCGTCTACCTGGCAGAAGGGGAGTCTTTGTATCGGAACACTTAGAGCTCCCTGGTGGAGATAGTGTCCCGAAGGAGTCGGCTATTCCCGTGGGTGAGTCCTTGTGCCGAAGCATTCGGAGCGCGTCAAGGTAGCATCTCGGAGGAGCCGTCTACCTGGTAGAAGGGGAGTTGAAAAGATCCCTGGCAGAGATAATATCCAGGAGAAGTCGCCTATCCTCGCGGGTGAGTCCTTGTGCCGGAGCACTCGGAGTGGGTCAAGGTAGCATCCCGGAGGAGCCGTCTACCTGGCGGAAGGGGAGTTGAAAGCTCCCTGATAGAGATAGTGTCATGGAGGAGTCGCCTATCCCTACGGGATGCTGCACGCTCCAGAGAGTGGGTCGAAGCATGTTCCACGACCAAGGCAAGGGGCGCATGGTGTGGTGCTAGGATGGACCAGCACAAGGAGCATGGCAGTGTGACAAAGAGTCGGGGGCGCGACTGTATCAATGGCGCGGCGCATGGGTGTGACATATTGTATATAGTGCCGGGGCACGATAGTGTGACATGGATCTAGGGGGCGCGACTGTATTAGTGGTGCGGCGCATGGGTGCGACGGAATGAGATAGGTGACGGCACATGGACGCCGGTGCCATGAAGTCGGCGCGCGGCCGCAGGCGATGGGCGCCGCAAAGCACGCGCGCGGGCAACGACGAACGTTACGGAGATGGCGCACGACCGCTAGCGACGGTCGTCGCGGTGACGGCGCACGGCCGAGGGCGACGGTCGTCGCGACGACGGTCGTTGTTGCGACGACGCCTGACCATGGGCGATGGTCGATGGTCGTCAAGGTTGGTGGTCGGCTCCCCTAGTCAAGGGAGGTGACCGAACCCCTTAAGGTGGGAGTCGCGCCAAGTCTACTTTTGCACATTTTTCTCAGTCTTGGTGGAGCCAAAGTCGCGTTGAATATGTGACGTGTCATGCAAATCAGGACCACTGGTGGGCCCTTGGGTGCAACCAAGGTAGGTTGGGAACATAAGCCCCCTGCGTGTGGTGCGTGCGGAGGGGCAACCTGAGCGGTACCCGCACGCATAAATGTTGGTTCATACTTAGAAGCATTTCTGATGTTTGTTGGCCTGAGAGTCGTGGACGTTGTCACTGCATGATGAGAATGAAGAGTAGGTGGCTCAAGCCACCCCGCGCACCACCTACTGAAGCGTTTGAATGGTTGGCCGTTAGGGGTGCCGTCGATAGGAGTCGCGATGCAGGGCGCGACTACCAGCGTTGAACAATGAACAAGAGGAGTAGGTGGTTCGAGCTGCCTCGTGCACCACCTACATACCAAGGACTGACGTTAGGGGACGTCACGATGCTTGGCGCAACAAGGGTGTGGTGACGGGTGCAAGGCCACAATTGATGCGAGTTTAGTCAAAGTTGTAAAAAAAATTCTAATTATGGAAAAATGATGAAATGGGTAAGGAAGGGAGAGCCGTGAAGGGTGGCATGCGAGGTGTGCGTTGAGTCGTTACGATGAGGTTTTTTTTTATAGTCCCCAAAGAAAAATTTCAACATGTATATAAAGAGCATGAGTGGGGTACAGAAAAAAAAAAATTTTGATGAAGAAAAATTTCAAAGTGAAAGGAAGAGAATGAGGGGGGGGGGGGGATGGAAAAATTTTGTAAAATTTTTCTAAGTGTGGGAGAGAGGGTGATGGGGATGGTGGTTACATGAAAGAGAAATTTTGTGCCGAGGGAGGCCGTGAGGGGTGGTGACCCGACTGTGAAAAATGAAGAATTTTTTTTAAGTGTCGAAAGAAAAAAAATAGATAAAGGGTGGTGATGCGACCATGACCACGAGGGGTTGAGATGAGAGGGATGAGGGACTTAGGATGGTGGGCTGGCATTGACGACCGACTGAGTCCAAAGGTGACAGGTAGCGTGGCTCGAGCCACCCCGCGGACCACCTACCAAGTCTCTATGGGATATGAGGCGGAGAGAAGAGGGGAACCTGACCTGCTTGGGATAGGGAAGGGGTGAAGCCCCCAAGGGAGTAGGTGATGGCATCAAGGGTGGTGTCAGTAGACTTGAATTTTTTTCTCTAAGTCTGGAAAATACAACTTCATTTATAACATAGGGAGGCAACATGCCTCGGTACAAGAGGAGTGGGCACATTGAAACTTGCAAAATGAAAGAAAAATTACAAGTGTGGAAAATGCACTAGGAAGGCCAGGGCTTGGGCTGGTGGGACACAGGTCCCGCACTTAGAGTTTGAGCTCGCTCGTGGCAATCTTGTTAGCAAAGGCGAACTTGAGGCCCCTGCACCATTTGAGGCCATTATCGACTTTCTGATGATAGGGGCAGTAGTTGGTATGGACTAGGTCTTCTGGGGTAGGTTCAACGTCGGCATCGGGTAGGGTTATGGCGTTGTCATTGATCCAGGTCTCGAGGAGAGCTCTGATTGTCTTCAAGTCGCATGGGTATTCCGGAGCATGCGTCGACTGCCTTCGCTTGTCAGGGCGCCCATCCCATCCTTGGGATTGACGCTTGCAGCTATTGTCACTGTCACTGGCTGCTTCCGCCGTCGCGGTCAGGGCAATATGAGTTTGGGGCTTTGGGGTCTTTGACGGACCGACCGAATCATAGGAGCATCGATCGAAGCTAGAGGTTTTCAAGGTAGACCTTGTAGGTGTCTTTCATGTTCTTGATGCGAATGGGTACAAGGGTCTCATCTTTACTGAAGTTAGTGAACTTCAAGCAGTTGTGATGAAATCGTGTAACATAGGCGTTGAGGTCTTCCCCGGGGTTCTGGCAGATTCCGACAATGTCAACGATGGTCACATGCTCCGTTTCATAGTGAAACTTGTCAAGAAAGAGCTGGACCATGTCAGATTGGGAGTGGATAGTACCGTCTGGAATTTGATGATACCAAAAGTAGGCGAGGCCAGTCAGAGACTTATGAAATTCCCAAAGCTTCAAAGTGTCGTCCTCCCCGTAGTGCTCTAGGGAGCCAGCAAAACGAGTAAGGTGCTCTCGGGCATAGGGCTTGGTAGTGGTGTCTCCAGAGTAGGGAGCATGGCTAGACAGCTTAGAGGGGGAGCGTGGTAAGGATGACTGCTTGAGACGGCGGAGGGTGGCGTCAAGGTCATGCTTGGTGACATACGAAGCGTGCGAGGGTTTGTGCCCTGTCGGGATGATCCTAGCACCAGGGCCCCCATACAGGGTGACCTGAGACATTGAAGGGATGACAATGGTAAAGAGGGGTTGGTGGTGGGGAACAACTTGTTGGGGGTGTGGTTTACACAGGGGTAGTGTCAACGGCTGGAGGTTGGTTGTCAAGAAGGTCGATTGAAGTAAGTCGGGGGTATGAGTTATGTTTAGGTGTCGATTGGTTATGTTAGGGTTAGGCTCCATCTCAATTGAGTCGTGAGTCTCCGAAGTACTCCGAGTAAGGGGAAGGCGAGGCGTTGCAGGCTGAGGTGCCACGAGTCTTATCGCCGAGCGCCCGGAGGACCAAGGAAGCGGTGGTCGCGACACTGGGACATGGGCAGTGTCCAGAACTAGCCTAGGCCCTGAAGACTGGATCTGAGCAGGAGGGGCCAACCCCAGAGCTTGGGATGACACGGGGTGAGCAGCGGGCACATGGTGGGGAGCTCTGAGGCCTTGAGAAGTCAGCGACTGTGAAGTCAAGACTTGGATTAATTTTTGTATTTTTAATATCGCGGCCATGAGAGGTTATTGGGAGTCTTGGAGTTCGGTGATGGTAGGAGTAAGGTGTTGGATTGTGGCATTGACGATCGCGGCCACATTAGGTGCATCCATCCTGGGGAGAGGCTGGAGTTGGTTGTGGCTGGTCTTCTCTTGGTCCTCGAGGTGATGCTCCTCTTGGATGGCTGAGTTGAAACTTTGGCTGGTAGTCCTGGTAGCCCTGTGTTGCTGAGGCATGGTTGCTTGGGTTTGTCAGGCAAGGGACAAACTGCACTGCGATGCTCATCTCCCCAGCGGAGTCGCCAAAATGATGCCAAGGAAGTGGGTTCGCAGTCGACGTGGAGGTGCCAAAATGAATGCAGTCCGAGTCAGATGCCAAGTGTACTGATGTGGGACACAGTAAGGGTGGAGCAAGGGCAGAGACCAAGGGCTTCACGGACAGAGCCTGAGGGTGGCAATGCTACGAGGGCGACGACGCACGGTGAATATACGACGACAGTCACAGTCCGATGCTTAGGTCCAGAGTCAGGGTCCGGAGTCACGGTCCAATGTCAGGATCCAACTATGTTTATCTCTCTAGAGTTCCAGAGGATTTGGATTCTAGAGTGAGAAAGTGAAATTGTCAAATGAGGCAATTCTCCCTAAAATGAGTTCCATAGTCCCCTATCAATAGGGAAAAGTGTGCATGTGTCATCAACTAACACATGTCATCCCCTGTGAGTGACATGTCACCAGGGGGTCCAAAAATACCGATTCTCAGCGGACTGTCGGATCACATATTCACCCGGCCTGCTCCTCACAGCGTCGCTCTGTCTGTCTGGAAAGATTGGCTCCCACAGCGTCGGTGTGGCCAGGGAACCCCCTTATCTAGCCACCAATCCAAGGCCCTAGTAGAATGCCGCAGACGTGGCAACGGTGGGGAGGACCCGACGCCCAACTGCCAAGCAGACTAGGTGCGATGCCCTCCGAAGACCTACTCCCGTCTCGGAGTGACCCGTGGGTCATAGTCCATAGGGGTGCTGTGAAGCCCCCAGTGCCGGAGCATCTAGGCCAGTCACTCAGACACCCTGGTGGAGACAGTGTCCTGGAGGAGTCGCCTATCTCAGAGGAGCCGTTTACCTGGCAGAAGGGGAGTCTTCGTACCGGAGCACTTAAAGCTCCCTGGCAGAGATAGTGTCCCAGAGGAGTCGCCTATCCCCGCGGGTGAGTCCTTGTGCCGGAGCACTCCGAGCACGTTAAGGTAGCATCCCGGAGGAACCGTGTACCTGGCAGAAGGGGAGTTGAAAAACTCCATGGCAGAGATAGTGTCCCGGAGGAGTCGCCTATCCCTGCGGGTGAGTCCTTGTGCCGGAGCACTCCGAGCGCTTCAAGATAATATCCCGGAGGAGCCGTCTTTGTGGCGAAGGGGAGTTGAAAAGCTTCCTGGCAAAGATAATGTCCCAGAGGAGTTGCCTATCCCTGCGGGATGTTGCACACTAGGGAGAGTGGGTCGAAGCATGTTCCACGACCAAGGCATGGAGCGCGACCGTTGGCGATAGGCGCCGCGAAGTCGGCACGTGGGCGACGACGAGCATTACGAAGACGGCGCGCGGTCGCGGACGATGGTGGCCGACCCCCCTCGTCAAGAGAGGTGGCCGACCCCCCTCGTCAAGAGAGGTGGCCGACCCCCCTCGTCAAGTGAGGTGGCCGACCCCACTCATCAAGGGAAGTGGCCGACCCTCTCGTCAAGGAAGGTGGCCGACCCCCCTCGTCAAAGGAGCTGGCCGACCGCCTCGTCAAAGGAGGTGGGCGACCCCCTTAAGGTGGGAGTCATGCCAAGTATCCTTTTGCACATTTTTTCTAAGTCTTGGTGGCGCCAAAGTCGCGTTGAATAAATTGGGACCCCTGGTTGGCCCTTGGGTGCAACCAAGGTAGGTTGGGAACACAATTTATTTTTATAGGACCCTAACAAGCAATAAAAACGGTATATTTTTATAAATGACTAAATTCATCACATGAACAAAAAAACCAATTAATAAATCTTAGACTAATTACATATAAGTTTTAAAGCTTCATTTTGACAGTAGTGAATCGATTACAACTACGAGTGGTAATTGTTTGTGTGCTTCCAATAACAGTTGTGTTGATTAGCCTCTTCACCCAAATTTTTTTTAACTTAGTGTAAGAATATAACTAAACATTACAAGCCCATTGTAGTTAACATGCATAATGTGACAAAATTCGGTACATAAAAGGTACGTTATATCATGATAAAATAAGTAGGGAAAATTGCAGAAACCACCCTCGTGGTTTGGGTCAGTTGCAAAAAGACCCCTGCAGTTTCAAAAGTTGCAAGAAGACACCTGTGATTGCAAAAGTGTTGCAACCGTAAAAAAAATCGTTCAAACTAACGGCATGTGATGTTCACGCTCCAGAACAGTGCGTTTGGTAGAGATTAATTCAACAAAATGACAAAGTTGCCCTCTATTTCTTCTTCTCTCCCCGAACCCTAATTTTCTTTCCTACTCTAATCACCTAAACCCTAAACGCCGCCACCTGCCTCTTCACAATCACCATTGCCGCCGCCTGCTCCACCCAATTGCCTGCCGCCATCAGCCCCCTTGGCCAAAACACTAGCCGCTCTCACCAAACCCTATCCACCACCACTACCACCACCCATTTCTGCCATCGCCCAGCCCCGTAGCCCCGTCACTATGCACCGTCGATGTAAGCCCTTCACAACCCCGCCGCCACCACCCTGTCTGCCAGCCACAATCGGCGCCACCATCATCGCCCACAAAAATTCGCACAAGCTAAGATTAATTCCGGTAAGGGCACCGATCATTCGAACCCTAATCGCACAAACTAAGATCTAGGTTGTCAAATCGCAACGTGCGATTGAAAACCTAGATCTAACTTTGTGCAATTCAGGTAAATACTATCTGGGTTTAGGCGGGGTTGTGGTGGTGATGAGAGAGAACGACTTCGGCCTGTGGACACGATAGGCATGGCTGGGTAATGTTGGTAGGGGCGGCGTGGTTGTGAGAGAGAGAGAGCTTGCGTCGATGAATAGCAGGCTGGAGTGGTGGTGTTGTGGCTGGGGTGGTCTCTGCTCGAGACTTTTGGTGGCGGGGTATTTTGGACAATATTTTTATTTCGTTACGAAAACCGTTGGTTGCAACACTTTTGCGATCACATGTGTCTTCTTATAACTTTTGAAACTGCAGGGGTCTTTTTGCAATTGACCCAAACCACGAGGGTGGTTTCTGCAATTTTCCCATTAAAAATTCAGTTTATTTTGTTCTATATTATGTTATCTTTAACATTAAAACATGTGTATACATTCGCCACGAACCCAACGATGGTAAACGGTCCAGTTCAGTGCCGCTTTCAACGGCAACCAAAATTGAAGCATGACCACCTCTCTTCACTAACGCTTTCCATTTAATCTTCCCGGACATGAACGGATGGCAAGAGGGTTGAAAATCAACCATTTTCATTTAGCTTGCTTTCCGGCCTCCGAGAAGTTGCCGTCATAGAAAAGCGACTTGCATTGCATTGCATTGCCGGGTTGGAGGTAATAACGTCAATCTGATGTTTCTTTTTTGCTCATTTTCGTGATAGTTTGTTAGCAGCTCGTCCCTGTTACCTGTCTCGCTTGGTTGACATCATCGTTACGGCCGAAATTTTGCTCGAGTTATGGGTAACTTTCAGTAACTATGAAATGATATGATTGATATGAAGTAATAACTTCTGGTTGCGTTTATGGTGTATTTGGCGGCAAGAGGGTGGGATTAGGTTGGTTTCAGTGGTGGTACATCAATGGGACAAGGGCAGTGGCGGAGCCAGAAACTGTGTACGGGGTGGGCACCTAATTGACAAAGGAAAAATTTTTCTAAGCCTAACTTTTGTGATAGTGTATTGAACTTAATAAACAGACAACTCAAACGAGCATAAGTCGAACAGACATGAGTGAAACACCCACAATTTTATGAGTAGTCAATTTATACACTCACTTCCTACACCTGGTAAATCTAAAGGTAACCCAAAATTTGTGTGTCAATTTAATTCTAGATTACATACGACTGCATTTTATCGATCAAAATAGACTTCCTAATTTTTGTATCCTACCTTTTGTTGAACGCATAATCCATTTGCAAGTACGAAAGCATAAAGAAATCAAGGGACAATCTTATATTCCATAATAATTTATTAAAATTTACTATACACAAGAGTCAACTTGTAACAACATAGTTATATAAAGAGAATAAAGATTAAGACAATTACAGAGATAAAAATTGACGTTGCGTCAATAAAATATAGTATAAAGACCGTTTATATAGGACATTTATTTGAGTGTCATTCTTTTAATGCGTGTTTTATTTTGATTCTCTAATTTAAACGTAATTTGTTAAAGTGTTGTATTTTTCTAGGCGTTTTAGCAAACGTATTTTAAGGACATTTTTCCGATAAAATGTTTATCTTTTGTGTTCATTTATCATACCATCATATATTAGTACTAATATAAAACACATGGAGCTCTTGCAAGAAAATCATGACCATGAATTTAATCAATGGTTGAAATTCAAGCATTTAAGTCCATAAACCCACCTTCCAACCCTTTTACAAACAGCCCCTCATCTGGACATCACCAGCCGCACCTCTCTCTCTTCCTCCCCCTCATCTGGACTTCACCATTTACAAGACTACAACCAGCTCCCTCATCATCTACAAGCAGTTGTGAAGGAGGCAGCAGGTGGGCACCAAGCAGTTGTGAAGGAGGCAGCAGGTGGGCACGTGCCCCCATGTGCCCCCTGCTGCCTCCGCTACTAGACAAGGGTGCTGAATGGGATAAATTTATTAGGGGTGTGAGTTGCTACTAAAGAGAAATTTTCGAACATCTAGCCGTATCGATATGATGATCATATGAGCTCTTCTGAAGATATTATGGCGATCTTCAGAAGTTTTGAGAAATCTACTTTGAAATGCGCTGATCGGGGAACCAAGAATTCAAACATTGCAGCAACCGGTCTACTTCTTGTGGTAACGTTCACATATTGCTAAATTGATTAAAGCAATATCAAGCCTATGATTTTCGGTACACTATTCATCTCTTGCCTGTTGGAAAATAAACTTGATTTAGTCTTTAGAGTGGCGATTAGTATGACATGTAGGGCTGTAAATGAACCGAGCTGTTCACGAACGGCTCGTGGTTCGTTCGCCATAAAACTCGTTCATGTTCGTTCGTCTAATATACGAACAGAACATGAACAAGTTTTTAGAGCTCGTTTAATAAACGAGCCGAACATGAACACTCTAAAATGTTCACAAACGTGTTCGCGAACAGCTCAGCTCGTATAAACAATAAATTAATTATAATATATTTACAAAATTAACATTTATATAAATCACATAAATTCAAATTTAAAGTTATAGGCCAGGCCTTTAAGTCAGCCCAAAACCCCAACCCACTTATAAACATAAAGCCCAACCTAGATAATCCAATCCATGAAGCCCAAAACTTAAAAACCCTAACTATATAAAGTGAAACTAACCTAAACCTAATATCACAATTCAGAAACCACACAGCCTCACTCTCTCTGTCCCAGCCGCACTCTCTCCGTCCCATACCTCGCCGGCACACACAAACACACACACACACACAGACGCAGATCGCACATGGCATGTCCATCCATCCCTCTCTGTCGCTCTCTTCACAGACGGATTCAACTTGCGGCGCCGGATCAACCGTCCATCTCTGTCACGTCGATCGCCTGTCTTCGCCGCGTCATCTCTCCGTCGCCGGATTCAACTTGCAAAGTTACAAAGCCGCAAAACGAAGTTTCAGATCTGCAAAGCCATCGCCTCTTTAAAGCCAAGGGCAACCTCGAATGCATCCTCGTTGACCGTTGTCTATATCTTGATCGCCAATCGATCAGATTTTATTTTTTCTGTGTTTTTGATTCTGCATCCTTTCTTGGATCTTCTATGTATCGTTTTTTTATTAATTATAGCTTGATTGTTTGAATGATTTGAGAATTATGAGTTAATTTAGGGATTTGAATGGAACTTGAACATGAATACGAGCCTGAATTTCCGAACTCGAGTTCGGCTTGTATTGTTAAACGAGTTGAGCGAGCCGAGCCCGAGTCTCACCGTCACGAACACGAGCCGAGCTCGAACATCAAAAATTTGGCTCTTAACGAACACGAGCCGAGCTCGAACATGCCAAAAATTAAACGAACCGAGTTCGAACACACTCATGTTCGGCTCGAACTCGGTTCGTATACAGCCCTAATGACATGTTAGTGAGTTATTAAGTTGTGTTAGAGGTGAATAAGTTACAAGTTCATTATTTATACGTGCTTTTAATCCAAGTAGTACGCTAATATATACGAGTTATCATGGCATACGCCATGCATGTGCAAACATGAAGTTTTTAATATGATATTTTTATTATATCAATCTTGACCTTTAACATATAAATTGCCTATATTTTTCTAATGAATTTTAAACTTTGAAGAGCAAAAATAATTTCACTAAATTAAAGTTTTTTAAAAAGTCAAGTATGATATATGAGTATTTTAAAATGTTAAAACCAAACATGGCCTTAAAGTGGTTATTTACTATTTAAGTTTTTGTTTTTGTTTTTTTGTAATTTTTCAACAATTCTCTTGTTATGTCAAGTGTCGTTATACTAAGTTGGTAGTTACGTAACACAAAAAAAGTGTTACACCGAATCATGTTTTCCCTTAAAAGTAAGGGTAAATTACACTAAAATCCCCTGAGGTTTTACGTAATTACACTACACTACCGCTATCTTTAAAAATTACACTCCGCGCAAAAAAAAACTTTTCTCTTACGGTGTTAACGGTGGAATGCAAAAAGACATGAATACCCTCAGACGGTTTTCTTGGGATTTTGGAGGGAAAACATGTTCTTGGGAATTGGAGGGAAACTTCTTCTCGGGAAGGAGGAAAAACAGGTTGGCAGAGAAGGAGGTAGGTAGGGGGTCACTGTGCGATCGGGGGAAGGGAAGCCTAGAAAAAAATCAGAGCCAAACATTTCACAACCCTAATCTCATAAAAAAGACGACGCAACCAATTCCGGTGTACCTGTGCTGCGGGACGACGCAACCACTTCCGGTGAACCTGTGCTGCGGGACGACGCAACATTTCCGGTGTACCTGTGTTGCGGGACAACGCAACCACTTCCGGCTCTCTGCTTGAAGGTATGTTTTCCTAACTCCTTCATATCTTTCACGTTTTTCTCGTTATTTCCCATTTCTGATCTTTCTTCTTTTGCATGATTTCTGTAGTTGATAGCATAATGTAACCCGTAATTGGACCCTGATTTAGGCCCTAATTCACGTAGACACATTTTGAACCCTAATTGGACCGTAATTGAACCAAATGAACTCTAATTGAACCATAATTGAACCGTAATGTAACCAATTGAACCCTAATTGAACCGTAATGTAACCAATTGAACCCTAATTGAACCCTAATTGGACCGTAATTGAACCAATTGAACCCTAATTGGACCGTAATTGAACCAATTGAACTCTAATTGAACCATAATTGAACCGTAATGTAACCAATTGAACCCTAATTGGACCGTAATTGAACCAATTGAACTCTAATTGAACAAATTGAACCGTAATCGAACCAATTGAACTCTAATTGAACCATAATTGAACCGTAATGTAACCAATTGAACTCTAATTGAACAAATTGAACCCTAATTGAACAAATTGAACCCTAATTGAACCAATTGAACTCTAATTGAACCCTAATTGAACAAATTAGACCCTAATTGAACAAATTGAACCCATTGAACTCTAATTGAACAAATTGAACCCTAATTGCACCCTAATTGAACCCATTGAACCCTAATTGAACCAATTGAACCCTAATTGAACCAATTGTACTCTAATTGAACAAATTGAACCCTAATTGAACCAATTGAATATCCTAATTCACTTAGCCCCAGCTGATGAACCCTAAATTGAATGCCCTAATTGTAGCCCTAATTTAACCCCCTAATTATTTTTCCTTGTACTACAGAATGGGAACTGAAAGGGTATATGAACTAAGGGTCCACTACTGTAACATTGTGGATAGCATAGCTGATGTGGATCCTGACAAATACATCTATATGGATCTGCTTACCGATGTAAATGATCTTATGTTGAAAGACCTCCCATCTAGTTTAGGTATAGTTATTGCCCTATACTATACTTTGCCTGGAACCATTGTCAGGGAAGAAATAACATCTGATAGGTCCTTACTTGACATGTTTGCGCTGTATGAGAATTCAGAAGAGATTCATGTGTTCTTAGAAACTGTTGGGGCAGAACCTACAGTAGTTAGTTATCCAGAACCAAATGTAGAGGCAGCTAGAAATGTCAGTAGACCTGGGACTAGTAGGGCACCTGAGAGTGAGAGTGAAGATGGCAGTGATGAGAAGTTGCACCACACTAGTGATGATTCTGATTCTGAGGATAATGATTGGGAAGTAAGGGAAGAATTAAGTGAGACTGATGAAGAGGCAAGTGATGAAGAGCCTGTGACAGAGGATGATCAATTAAGTGAACATGAGTTGTCTAACTGTGATGATGAAGATGAAAATCCTATGTCCAAGAGTGATGATAACTTGGATGTTGAAGCAGTAAATGTAGACAAATATATGAGGGGAGAGCTATTTGAACATAGGCCAGGCGAAACTATTCAATTGTACAAGGGTTTGTTGTTTGAAGATGTCAATCATTTTAGGAATACTCTGATGGATTATTGTTTTCAGACTGGGTTTAAGCTGGTCAGAGATAGGAATGAAAAGAACAGGGTTGCTGCCCACTGTGGCAATCCGGATGTAGTTAGAGGATATTTGCATCACCTATTCCTGATGGGAAAACTTACAAAATCAAGAGCTTAGGTCTTGAACATTCTTGTGTAATGGGCAATACTAACAAGGAGGCCAATTCCACTTGGATTGCACAGAAGCTGCTTTGGCACATTAGGGGAAATCCTGATATTACCATAAATGGGCTGCAAGAGCTTTTGCTAGAAAACGTACTATGGTGTATAGGCCCATAGAATACAGTTGTATAGGGCAAAAAAGAAGGCACTAGAAAAGATTGAGGGGTCTCATGCTGAGTCATATAAGAAGCTGTGGATGTATGGGTATGAGGTGATGAAGACTAACCCTGGGAGCTTGTTCAAGCTTGAAACTCAAAGAGTTCAACCTAACCTGGATTTGCCTCACTTCCATAGGCTGTTCTTTTCATTTGCAGCTGTGCAAAATGGCTTTAAGGATGGTTGTAGGCCAATTCTTGCAGTTGATGGATGCCATCTTAAAGGGCCTTATGGAGGTGTATTATTGTCTGCTGTGGGCTTAGATGGGAACAATGGGTTATTCCCTATGGGATTTGCTGTTGTTGAGAGTGAGAACACACAGAGTTGGAGGTTTTTCCTACATCACCTTTATACCATCATAGGTAATGGTCCTGATCCAAAGTCATGGGTGATCATGTCTGATGGACAAAAGGGTATTGAGATTGCCCTAGCAGACATTATACCACATGCAACTCATAGAAGGTGTTGTATGCATCTTTTCTGCAATTTTAGATCTAGATACCCTGGCATGAAGCTTAAAAGCTATTTTTGGTCTGCTGCCAAGGCATACAATGTGGATGACTTTAAGCTAGCTATGAGACAGATGGAAGACTTGTCACCAGAAGTAGCTGAGTGGTTAAAAGGTCATAAAGTAGAGAGCTGGGCTAGGTATACATTTGACCCTGCTGTTAAGAATGAGCAAGTAACCAGTAATGTGGTGGAGTCCTTCAACAACTGGCTAGGGAAATTGAGGGGAAAACCTGTGCTATCCATGATTGATCACATTAGAACTAGGCTGATGGTTAAGTTACATGAAAGGTTTGAAAAGGCTGCTTCTTGGGAAGAAGTAGTAACTTCAAGGATAATGAAGAAATGCAAACTGGCAGTTGTTGAATCTAGGTGCTGTAAAATAGTCATGGGTGCTGGGGGTACAGAGTTTGAGGTATCTGACCTTGGGAAGGTGCATGTTGTGAACTTAGTGAGGAGAAGTTGTTGTTGTAGGGTTTGGGATCTTACATGCATACCTTGCAAGCATGCAGCATCATGCATCAACACCAGGAGATTGAATGTGGTTGAGTTTGTGGATAAGTGCTACAGCAGGGATACTTATTTGAAAATTTATGGTCATGTTATGCACCCACTGCATGATGAGACCCACTGGGAGCCAGCTCCAGGGGATCATTTGCAACCTCCCCCTTTTAGGAGGTTGCCTGGAAGGCCAAGAAAGGAAAGGAAGAGGGCAGCTGATGAACCTGCTAGGGAAGGAAAAAGGTCATGCACTCTGAAGTGTGGAAATTGTAAGCAATTTGGGCATAATAAAAGGGCATACCAACGGGCACCAGTGGGAAGCAATAGAAATGCCAATGCTGCAAGACCAGTGAGGAGGGGGAGGCAAGGTAGGGGCAATCAAGGCAGAGGCAGTGAAGCTGGGTGCAGTCAGATTGGGTGCAGCCAAGTTAGCATGAATGAGCAGGTAACCACTGATTTCTTTTAGTTGTTTTTCATACTTTAACTTATTATTTGTTTCCTCAAGTTTTCCTAATCTATTTTTTTTAACAGGGAGGACCTGAGGTGGTGGCTCAAACCCAGGAGTCACAGCCTTGAAGCTGCAGAGAAGGGTAAGGGTATTTGTAGATATGAAATGACTTTTGTGAAGCTGTGAATGAAGATTCTTTTGTGAAGCTAGTTGAAGACAGATTGAAGATTATTTTGTGAAGCTGTGAATGATGATTATTTTGTGAAGCTAGTTGAAGACAGATTGAAGATTATTTTGTGAAGATTATTTTGTGAAGCTAACTGAAGATATTGTGAAGATTATTTTGCGAAGCTGAATGAAGAAATTGTGAATACCTTGTGACTGCATACAAGTTTTTGAAGTTAAAGTCCAAGGAATATGTTAGCTTTAGGTCCCAAATATGTTGACAGACAATGTGTACACTTTGTAAAGTTTAGGTTATAGTCAACACATGCACAAGTTTGGATTATGTAAGCTTAGATCTTGGGGATGATATAAACTGTCTATTTTTGGATAATGAAACCATGGTTGTATTAAATCTCAGTGCTTTTTGTAATTTACCAATTAGTTTGTGTGCACACTGCAGTTTGGTGCAATGTGTTTGTGCATTTGATTTGTTGCACTTGGTTGTCTTCATTTGGTCTATTGCATTGAGTTTATGCAGTGTGTTGCAATACAGCAGTGGGTTGCACTGTGTTGGTGCATACTGCTGTGGTGGTGCATTTTGTTTATGGAGTTGGTTGCAATATGTTGGTGATACCCTGGCATGATTTGGTGCAGGTTCATAGTGTGCACACTTAGTGCAGTGTCCCAAATATGTTGACAGTTGTTTTGAGCAGTTTGTTTGTTCACTAGTTTTGAGCAGGGTGTTTGATCATGTCCTGATTTGCTGTTTTTCGGCAATGTCACTCCAATTCAACCATTCATGCATCATATTCATCCACAACATGTCATACGCAAAAATAGTTACTTTTAAAATTACACAGAACTCCCATGAGGTTTGCATTAATTACACTGAGCTCCCATGATGAAAAAGATCAGAGAAGGCCATACAGAGAGAACCCTAGAAAATCACATTCATTCACCTTCTTCATACAAAGTCATTACAAAATATTACAAAATAGCTCTGGAAAGGAAAATGAAGCCCACATTACTTGCAGTACATAAACACACACCCAAATTCCTCATTTGCGGACAACAAAAAACATCACCATAATACACATCCATGAGGAAATTAAAGAATAAATAACCAACAACTTCAGCATTGCCTGATTAGCTTCAATCAACTGTAATTTTTGACTGGTTACAACTCCATTTCCATCAAAAAAGTGCATCTTTGCCTCTTCATTGATCTCGGGCCTTTGAATCTCTTCAGAAAACTCAGATGAACATTTCATTAACCTTCCACTTGGCTTCATTGTTGCTTTATCAGGTGTGCACCAGGTGAACATTTTACATCCACCACTTGCACAAGAGAAGAACAACTTACCTTTACTTGGCTTCTCATCAGATTCAACAATCCTCAAGTTTGCCCTCTTTCTACACCAACAATTCTTGTACCTAAACCTTAGATCCAACCACTCTTTATTACTTTCTGACCAAGACATTGTTACCCCTTAAATTGATGGGTCTGATTTTACTTTAGGGATAAAAGGGCATGAGTAGAAGGTGGAGGAATGGAAGAAGCTGCTGTGGGGTTGGCTGAAATTCTGTAAAAACCCACATTACAAGAAAATCACACAAGTGAGTAAAGGACAAAAGGGGGGGGTATTTTGGGTATGAAAATTGCATAAAAGAGTGTGTCAGGGAATCTTTTCCACTACAAGAAAAGAGGGCATTAGCGACGGACTTTTAGCGACGGACTTTTAGCGACGGACAAAATTCCGTCTCTAAAAAAGTTTTCAGCGACGGAAAACACCCGTCGGTTTAAAGTCCGTCGGTAAAAATATTTAACGACGGAATAATTCCGTCCGTAAAAAAACCGTCGGTGAAAGTAGGGTTTTTCCGACGGACTTTTACCGACGGGTGTTTTCCGTCGGTAAATGCCTTAAAAAGATCAGATCCCCTTCTTCTTTTCTTTCTCTCGTTGCTCTCTCTCTCTCTCTCTCTCTCTCTCACCGGCGATTTATCCTCCGTCGCCATCCCCGGGAACCTAGCCCCCGACGGAATAATCCTGCCACCGCCACCGACGCCGCCACTGCCGCCCATCTTCAAAATCGAAGGACCGCCGCCACCACTGCCGCGCCGCCACCACAACCGCGCCGCCCATCTTCAAATCCGCCCATCGGTAAAAATCATCTTCAATTGTGGAGCTCTGTTAGTATTTACCTTTTCTTATTGTTGCATCTTGGTATTTTTACCATTTTCATTCGTATCATGTTCATTAGATTACTACCATTTAACATACTTGTTCATCGTGTAACCAACATATGGAGGACGTCAATCATATTTTTTGGAGCTATGAATTTACACAGAAAATTTGGTAGCTAGGAAATGTTTGATAAGTTGAGGGTGTTCATTCAATGGTAGTCAGGGAGGCATGTGTTGGGGCATGCTGTTGCACACTTTAGAGGCAAAAGCTTTCAGGCAAAGCTTAGGTAGTCAGGGAGGCATGTGTTGCGAAATTGATAAGGGAATTTTAATTGATTGATTGTTTTAGTAAATGAAGCTGTAATGTCAAACTTAGAGAGGAACTCTGCTATACATTTGTACTTATAATTCTTTGGGATTAATACAATGACTTTTACCAGAAAAAAAAAAAAAACAGATAGGGGTGGTGATTAAAATTATCTGGTTTTAACTCCTTCTGTGAAAGTCATGGAACCACAGGTTATCATACTTACTATAAATTGCTGTTTGCTAATCCCTTTGACCTTAATTGCATTTGTTGTTCATCCTGGAACCTTATTGTTATAAATCATCAACACCACATGGACCTCGTAGCACGGCCTTTCTCATTAGTAGAATATAGTTGAAGCCCCTGTCAGGAATGTCCAGCCAAAGTTATGCTATTTCCTCGAGTCATGTTAAGTTAATCTCAGAACTTCAGGCCCGGAAAAAGTAAGTTTCTCATACTATAAACGCTTATTGATTGTTCTTATTGCTTCTCAAAGGAGCTCTCCCACTCGGATCAACCTTAGCAAATGCAAACTAAATGTAGAACATCACTTATGGTTTCTCATTCTCAAACCCTTCCAACAGTTGAGGTTGAATTTTATCGAATGTGGAAAACAGTGTCAGCGAAGATGATCACTGGAAAATGAAACTTGAAAATTTTACATCTTTTACCCTCTGGATATTATGTTCAGGGTTAATCGAGTTTGCAGGAATGTAATTTTTGGTCACGAGCAATGATTTAACAGATGTAAGGAGTCTAGGTGCTTGATGTGTAGTCATAGTCTAGTGGTCTAAGTATGGAGTGTGTGGGAGCAAGCCTTGGTGAAATGGTAAGGTTTCTTTACCATGAGCTGGAGGACCAACCATCATTCTTATAACTTCCCTGTTCAAGGAGCCTGGTTTACTGGGCTGCCCTGGTAACCTACATAGCTATTCTACCGCCAATTGAGTTTGACCTCAATAATTTGAATGTTATGACTGCCTGGTCTATGCTTAATAGCCCTAACACATTTGGTCTGAAATGTTATTTTGCTTGCCTGGCTAGCTGCCTGTTTTCTTATAGCACCTTACCATCAAAGATGCTAGGTCCTCAAAATCAGGAAAAAGTTTGATCCATGCTGAAAATGTAACTGAGAAGGACACATATGTTAAAGGTCCTGAACTAGTAGGTCCTTTTGAGCATGTACAAGATGAATTCAGAAGAAGTAAAAGACATAAGACTGATAAGATAAAACATATTGCCATGAAGTACCGCTACATTCGGAGAATGGTGAAAAAAAAATGTAAACTCGCTGTTGAATATCTTCCAACTAAGTTAAACAGCTAGCGCGTGGAAAAATATTCAACATCTCGAGACAGATGGGATTATTACCGATAATTTGAGGTCAATGTGGTTTCATTTTTAGTGCAATATAATCTGGAACTAGTGGGGGGTTATCTACCTAGTTCTTAACAAAATTTCATCTCTAATGTGCACTGTTGCTTTTTGCAACAAAGTAAGGCTGAACTATTTGTTATTAATGAGTTTTCATGTTAAAGTAGGTTAAATGGCTTCTGCTTCGGTGTAACACTACTTGTTATCATACTATAAGTAGTGTAAAATCATCTTCGATTGAATAATCATCGATTGGTTTTTCATGTTAAAGTAGGTTAAATGGCTTCTGCTTCGGTGAACAGGGACGTTTCAGTCAACAGGCATTTCTTCAAGGTCATGATGCCTGGTTTTGAGACAGAACTTGTATGTCATCCCGCTTTCTCTATGTTTTCGTGTGTGTTAAAAGTTTTATCTTTGGTTAAAAACTTACATGTCTTACTGTATTATGAATATGTTAGGCCATACCGGTAGCATTTTGGCGATTGCTCACCACATTGAGATTTGAAGCAACTTTAACCAGCTGTAAGGGGTCATGGCTTGTTAAATTGAAGAAGAAGGTTGGCGAAGAGGTTCTTTGCTTCGAAGAGGGTTGGAATGAATTCGTGCAACAACATGACCTCCATCTAGGAGACTTTGTAGTCTTTCAACACATGGGGCAAATGCGTTTTCAAGTCAGCGTGTTTGATGAAAGCACTTGTGAAAAGCCTTTCCCCTAATGTACATTTTGAACAATGTTGCGAACATTGACCGAGGAACTCTGATTTTGAACAATATTGTATTATTGATCGATGATTTTGAAAAATATTGTATTATTGATCGATGATTTGTTTTAATCGATGATTTTAGATTGTTAATCGTGCATTTGATATACTGAGATGGTTGACGGAGGATGGGACTCAATTGGTTTGAATTTTTTATTACAGGTTTGGGCATTAAAAAATAAAAAAAATATTAAAAAAATGACTTTAACTTTTAGCGACGGATTAATTCCGTCGCTAAATATTGTATCCCGTCGCTAATTTCGTAAAAAGAAAATAAATTAAAGTACGTAAAACATAATTAGCGACGGATATTCCGTCGCTAATTAAGTGATAAATCCGTCGCCAAAAGTTCTATATTAGACGACGGATTTTATAATTCCGTCGCAAAACTTTTAGCAACGGCCTTTTATACGAGGGACTTTTAGCGACGGTCATTCCGTCGCTAAAACGTTTAGCGACGGAATATAGGCCTTTAGCGACGGGAAAATCCGTCGCTAAAGACCTTATTCCTTGTAGTGTTCACGGAGTTGGACGGGCTGTTAAATTTGCGTAGTTGTGTGTAATGCGGGTACAAACCTCAGGGGGACGGAGTAGAGATGTCAAAGGGCCGGGCTTGGGCCGGCCCAGCCCAAGCCCATCGGGCCTGTTGTGGGGCCGGGCCGGGGCCGGGCCAGTGGGGCTGCCAACCGGGCCGGGCCGGGCCGGGCCTGCCGAAGGGAAACCTAGGCCCAGTCCAGGCCCTGGCCCTAGGCCCAATATCTAGGGCCGGGCTTGGGCCGGGCCCGGGCCCAAAATAATTTTTTTTTTTTTTAAATTCTCCGGTTATTCAAAATAAAAACTTTAATTGCGATATTTTCTTGTTATTATGTACACAAATTCTAATTTAATAATGTGTATAAGCAAGTAAAGTAACAACAAATATTCTAATTTAAACCATTTCGTTAATTACACCTAGAAGAAACATTTTGCTCCAATTACGGCAGTAGAAGAAAATTTTGTTTATTGTTAGTGACATGTAGGTCCATAAATAATTTGTTGTTACTTAATTGGCATAAGTGTAGACGGATATAACAATAATCATACAGTTGAAGCCAATCTTTCCTTGTTGGATACAAATTGCATTCAACAAAGGAAATTTATTTTCTATTTGCGAGAGACCAATATGCAAACAAATTAGCGAAGGCTTGTGTTTTGATTCTTGTCGAACTTTGGATGCTTGACAAACCTCCAACCAGCTTAATTGGCATAAGTGTAGACGGATATAACAATAATCATACAGTTGAAGCCAATCTTTCCTTGTTGGATACAAATTGCATTCAACAAAGGAAATTTATTTTCTATTTGCGAGAGACCAATATGCAAACAAATTAGCGAAGGCTTGTGTTTTGATTCTTGTTGAACTTTGGATGCTTGACAAACCTCCAACCAGCTTACTGGAAGACCTGGATAAAGATGCGCATGGTGAACGGAGGCTAAGGCAGGTTTCTAGTTTTAATTAGTTTTTTTTTTTCAGTACTAATTTGCACCTAAACCAAGGGAAAATTTGTTCCAGTCGGCAGGGTTAACAGGAAATAGGAACAACTGAAACCAAGTTTGATAGAGAATACACGCTATATAAGGCTAAACTTGCTGGGATCTTTGAACTGCTTTTATTGGCAAATTAGACCATCAAGTCAAGTCATGTCGGGTATGCTTGGTTCATGGTTTAAATCATTGCGTCACGGCAATTGGGAGTGGAAATGGGAGGGAAATGGGAGGGCAAGTTTTTTTTTTTGAAAAAGGTGGGGCAGGCCAAAATAGGGCTGATTTTGGGCCAAAATCGGGCCAGATCCGGGCCGAAAACGGGCCAAATCCGGGCCGAAAACGGGCCGGGCCTGTTTCGGGCCAAAACCGGGCCGGGCCGGGCCCGGGCCATTTTTTTGGAAATCCAGGCCTGGTCCAAGCCCAGGCCCAAGGCCCTATGCCTGCGGGCCTGCACTGTTCACCTGCGGGCCGTGCCGGGCCGGGCTTTTTTCGGGCCGGGTCGGGCTGGGCCGCGGGCCGCCCGGCCCGTTTGACACCTCTAGGACGGAGTGTAATTTTTAAAGATAACGGTAGTGGAGTGTAATTACGTAAAACCTCAAGGGGTTTTAGTGTATTTTACCCTAAAAGTAACGAGCTGCCGTGCATTCATGCCTGAAGATCATGCGGTGAAGTGCTGACAGAGACTAAGATCTGTCAAATCCATAGTCATTCGTGGAATTCCTTAGGAAGCGAAGACAGTTTATTGATGCGGGGTGTATTAATTATGAAGGGCTTTACGCAGAAAGTTCAATTGAAGAAACCCAACGGCAAATAGAGACTTAAAACCTCAAAATCTTTCAAATTAACCATTACATACCAAGAAGGCCAGTTCAAATTAGAAATCAAGAACTATATGCTGTAAAGCGGAAATGGTTTGGTGGTTAAGACGAAAAAGGACGTATAAAATTCAAAGCACGTAGATTTAATAAAGAACATAAAAGCAGAAGATAAATTAAAAAACCCAAAAGCAACTTAGAAGAATTTCCACACACAAAATTCAAGTGAAGAAACTTTAACGTCAATTAAGTCCCAAAACCTTAAAATCTTTAAGCCATTATAGTCCAAGGAGGCCAACTCGTTGTTGCATTCAAGAACTATATGCTGTAAAACAGACACATATAGCTTACGAAAAGGTCAGATCATAGTGTAAGCATGTAGTTTTGCGATAAGACAAATTGAAAAAGCCCATAAGCCAATTTAGGGATTTACCAACAAATAAAGGGTGTTACAAACAAAGTTCAATTGAAGAAACTCAACAGCAAATAGAGTTATAAAACCTTAAAATATTTCAAATTAACCATTACAAACAAACAAAAGAAAGCCAGCTCAAAGTAAAATTCAAGAACCATATGCCGCAAAGCAGACATACATTTCAAAAAATGGTCTAATTATAGGAAGAAATGTGAGGAATTAGAATGAGATAAAATTTTAAGGTATATTGGTTGTTCTCTTTAAGTTGTCTCAATATCCTCATCCTCATATTTGTGAGAGTGAATTTGAATGACCTTTTGTCTCTACCATTGCCTATCCTCTAGAAATTGCAGCCGTTTAAAATCAACTAACAACTCTACATGCCTGAATGTCGGCAGACATCGCCAGCGAAACCTTACATGCCCTCCATCGCTAGAGTAGAGATAATTAAATTAAGCTCGTATGTTTTTCAGTTCATGTTTTGATGGTGTATGAAGCATTAAGTGTTGATTTTTTTGCATTGGACGTATAACTTGAAGATGGTATTAACATCCCACAAAACCTTTTTCGTATATTAATTAAGTTGACTTAGTAGCGAAGAAAGTACAAAGGAAAAAAAAGGTGTTCATCAGCCCTTCTGCGCACAAATTTCTTTCTATTTCATTATGCATGTGTTATCTGTTAAACTCATTAATTGATCACTAAAATATTTGTTGTAAAATTTTGATCTGTTACATTGATCTTGCGTGCGCAACACACACACACACACACAAAAGGAAAAAGCGAATATGTTGCTAGCCTTAGGTTAAGGCTAGCGATTAAAGCTACGTTGTTTTGCACTTTTTCTCTAATTATTCTTTTTTTTTCTTTCTCTCCCTGTTGACTTATTCATTATTCACAAATCTGTCCACACCACGCAATTGCCCCACTTCCAGCCGCCGTTGACGGCTAGCCACCACACGGTGACCCACTAGCCTCACCATCACAAACCACCTCCATCATTCAGAAACCTACCACCGTCAGCCCTCTCTCATCCCGCCGAATCACATAATAGCCATCATCACATACCCCCAATTGACGGCTGATCTCCCTTGTTAGTAGTCACCCACATCATCACAAACCACCTCCGCCACACACAAACTCGCACTGTCAGCGCTCTCAGAAACCACTAGTGCATCATCACAGACCACACCCACCACCAACAAAATCACAAACCAACCCATCACCATTACATCGCACAAACCCATTACCACCCATATTCTGAATTTCAGAATTTAAAAATGAGTTCATTAATTATAATTGGATTTGTAGAATTGGGAATCCTTAGATTTTAATCATCACATTTCTCAAATTGGGGATCTTCGGATTAGAATTCTTGTTTCAAATAATTATTCCGGATTAATGGAAAAAAAGAGGTGGCCTCGGTGGTCGTGTGGTATTGGTGAAGAAAATGGAGGGTATCGCCAGCAGAGATCTGATGTGTGGAGGCTGATGGCCTGCGATGAGCGGTGTTACCAAGAATTTTTGTAATGGGTGCCTGCAGATGGTGATTTTTGGGGCAATGGTGGTTTCGGCGACGTTGCGAGTGGTAGATGGTATGTCGCAGTGATGGGTTTGTATATGGCGCGGTGGTTTGTGATGGTGGGGGCTTATGGTCGCCACTGTGGAAGGTCACCGGTGATGGGCGAAGCGCGGCCTACGATGGGTTGTCGTGTGGTCCGAAGAGAGAGAGAGAGATAGAGAACGTGACGGGGAGAGAGAAAATACAGAAAGAGAAATACTATGTGGTTCTAACTTAAAACTACATAGTTTTATTCTCTAGCCTTAGATAATTTGCCTAAGGCTACCAATATATTCGTTATTCCCTATATATATAAACCCTAAACTGAAAAATTACTAAAACCCCCCTAAACTTTCAAAAATTTTCAAACGTCACCTAAAACTTTTTGTTATTACGAAATGACCCAAAATAACTATTAACATTAAATTAACGTATTAGGAAAAATTTTAACTAGTTGTTACATAACCTTTGTTTCACTAATCGTCGTTAAAAGTCGCTTAATAAAAATATCGATGCTAATTGAAAAATATCGTCGCTAAATTTTTTTTAAAATATCGTTTACGCTAATCGTCACTAAGTACCTCAATCAATATCACTTATAATTACCATCGTTAAATTATAACTTATGGTTTTCAGAACTTTGTCGCTTAAGATTGCCGATATAATTTCACTCATGGAAATCGACGCTAAATCTTGGGTATAAAAGTCGTCGCTTAAAAATAAACTAACCAGTTAGGCAATATCAAGGTTCGGGGTGTTACATTCTCCCCCACTTATAAAGATTTCGCCCTCGAAATTTAATGTACATGATAGTGTTGTTCTCGAAATATTTGGCTAATTCCTATAAGCACTCACACATTAATGCCTCAAACCAAATGATGTACCCACTACGCTTTCGCTGCACACTTTGATATCTAGCCACTACTACGGTTCAACTAAGGTATTAAAGTTTTTCCTAACCCTCTTGTCTAAACTTAGGCTTCTACTCACACGCTTCTAAAGTCTACAGAATCATAAACATATACTCTGATACCAACTGTAACATTCTGAAATTTTCAGAACGTTAGACAATCGCTCGATCATTCACACTAAGACAATAATATTCTCAAACTCAACAATTGAATGACTATTATCAGAGCAGCGAAACCATTAACCATAATCTTAGTAAACTATCGTAGATGAAACATCAATCTTAGTCTAAAATTTTTAATAATAGTGTTCACCCACGCTGGGGCTCTAAATGATAAATACTAAGATTAAATCTCTTTCTTTCACTCGGCTCTGATCTTTACTCAAGCAACTTAATGTTGGTTAACACATGCAGAAAGGAAGTCAAATGAGAGTGAGCTTTTGAGAGCCCAGTAAGGTTCAAGGATTAAAAACAACAAAACAATTCGAACAACATTTTAGGTGCAATAAAATAGAAACATATAACATTGAACATGAGCATTACATTATAGTAAAGTCACCCCGGTAGTGCTCGATACACTTTACATATGCATATGTACACTGACTAGTCCATTTAGGTTGTAGTTTAACCCAACTAACAGACCATCCTTATAACGCCAACAATACGCACTATCCTTATAACTCCCCAGATTTAGTCATTCATGTCAACATTTAGAAGAAATAAATAGAATTCCAAACATTTTACAATGATGATCTAATCAATAAAACAAATGAGTATTAACAGAGTTTCAATCGATCACTTTAACGCTCAAGACATGGCTTTATGGCAATTTCAAAACATTTTCATAACAAATAAACAAAAGATTAGAGTTCAATGCAATTTGATAATGATTTAGAATTAAACATATGAGATTAATCTGTTGAAAAGGGGTTTCGAATAGAATCCCTTACACTTTAATGAAAATTATAAAATTAGAGTTCAATAGAATTCGTAAAGACGTTATAAATAAAACATTTGAAATCAGAGCAATGAAGTAGCGTTCGGATGAAATTCCTTACCTCGATCCAAGCTAAGCGATGCTATACAAACTCGATCAATAATCCTTTGGATCAACTTAGATTGCTAATTTATTTGTTAGAACACAATCTATGCCAATCTACTATAAACCTAATATCAACTACCCACAACGTGCTCATTTCTAACTCCGAAATCACGCATCTCAAAGTGGGTCTAGCACACAACCAACCTAACTGAAAATCCCGAACTGCAGTCATCTCATGGCTGCTCTCTCTCTCTCAACCCAAAGCCCCTCATGACTGGTTCCCTTTCTAGACTCATAAACACCTCACGGACTCCCCTTTATAGCCCCCTTAATCTCATAATTCAGTGAATAATATTAGAGAAAAAAGGGCTAGAAACTTACCGAAATATTCTACGCAATTCACCGGAAAAATCAATTGTTGTCTCCTCTTTTTTTTTTGTCTTTCTGTATCTCTTCTCCTTGTCTCTCAATCATGTAACAGAAGGAGAAGGGAATAGGGGAAGGCTGGTTCATAACAACTCTATTTTATATAAACTCTAAACTGAAAAATTACCCAAAAAACCCCTAAACTTTCGAAAATTTTCAAATATCACCCAAAACTTTCTATTATTACGAAATGACCCAAATAACTATTAACATTAAATTAACTTACTAGAAAAAAATTTAACTGGTTGTTACATAACCCTGTTTCACTAATCGTCATTAAAAGTCACTTAATAAATATATCGATGCTAATTGAAAAATATTGTCACTAAAAGTTTTTAAAATATCATTTACACTAATTTTGACTAAGTATTTCAATCAATATCACTTATAATTACCATCGTTAAATTATAACTTATGATTTCCAGAACTTTGTTGCTAAAGATTGCCGATATAATTTCACTCATGGAAATTGAGGCTAACCTATTTGGCAAAATCAAGGTTCGGGGTGTTACAGATGTAAAGATTTATCAATATAATATATAGCTTTTAAAATCCTTTTGGTATAATAAAAAAATTGAAGTTTTTTTTTTGGGTGAGATCACACGACCAACAAATTACTGTATAATTATTATTAATTAAAATCATAATGATGATAAAGCTTATTTTTTAAATCTGATGGTTGAAAATGATTTAAAACTATATACTAAATATAACAGTATATCTAAAGTATACAAATATTATTTTGGATGTGATTAAATTTTTATGTTTATTTAATTTTGCTTCTAAAACTCTATACATATTATATATATATATGGGTCGTGATCCATTGCTAGCGCTAACACGTTGCTAGCGTTGTTTTGCCGTCTGCTATATAATGTAGCGGACGATAATTCACCGTCCGCTACATTATATAGCGGACGGTGCTAGCGCTGCTAGCGCTAGCAACGGATCAGCTCCATATATATATATATATATATATATATATATATATATATATATATATATATATGTGTGTGTGTGTGTGTGTGTGTGTGTGTGTGTGATTTTGACTATCCTGTTCTTAAAACTAACTCTCTCATACGAAGATAAAAAAATCATGTATCTAGAAAATAAATATAACATATGAGATCTATAAAAGAAGTTTTATGTTATAGTTAATTTAAGTTAATTATCTATACTATATATAAAGAAAAAAAAACTCTTTTGGTGTAACACCTCTTTGGTGCTACATAACTAACTATCTAAAATGGTGACACTTGGCATTATGAGAAATTTCTTAAATTAAATAGTAAATAACTATACATGTATTTTTTTCACATTTTAAAACAATATATATCATAATTGACTTTTTAACAATTTTCAAACAACTTTATTGTTGCGCATGAGGCCAATTAAAATTCATTAAAAAATATTGTCACAATGTATTTTAAAGGCCAAGCTTGCTTTTATAAAAATATTACTAATTTTATTTATGCATATGCATTGCATGTGCCACGATAACTACCTATCTAGAACGTTGACACTTGGCATTCTGTAATTTTTTTATTTTTTTTAAATGATACAAGATAAAAGTTTAAATGGTAAATAACTACTTAAAAAAAAGAACATGTTTGATTTCATAATTTAACATTCATTTTACCAAATGGTGTGATAATAAAAACTTATACGTGATGCTTGATTTGATTTTATTAACTTTATTTTCGTACACGCATAGCGTGTGCCACGTTGACTCATAGTTAACTAAATGGATATGTATTTATATAAAGTCAATAATCAATTTTTTATTTTAATAAACATATTAATTTTTTATATTTGATTTTGACTATCCTGTTCTTGAAACTAATACTCTTATACGGAGATAAATAAATCATGTATCTAGAAAATAAATATAACATATGAGATCTATAAGAAAAGTTTTATGTCGTAGTTAATTTCAGTTTATTATAATTACCGAATGGATATGTATTTACACATAACATAGTCATTGCAAAAAGTTATCTATATGATATATAAAGTCAATAATCAAATTATAGGTCAATTTTTTATTTTGATAAGACTGCACGATCAACATATTGGCTTTATAATCATATAGAAAATTTTGAAAAGAAATTACGTATACGTATTAGAAAAAGATAAAGGTGAAATTAAATCAAATTATTCTTAATTACTATAGTATATTTCAGAACACTTAAAAGCTTTCACATGCAAAAAATTATCTTAGATAGGGTCTTATTTCTTGATAAGTTAAGTATCATATTAGTAAGCTTAATATAATTAAAAAACTAATTCTAAGCATTCTGCAATTCTAATTAATTAATGAACTAACTTATTTGACTAAATTTTAACTATTTAATCATTAAAACCACTCTCTAACACGAATATGAAAGTTCATACATCTAAAAAACAAAAATAACAGATTAGATTTGATGCCAAGGAAAGTGGGTTCGTACTTACGTGGAGGTACCATAAAGGCTGCAGTCTGAGTCAGCTTCCAAGTATGTTGATGTGAGACACAGCAAGGGTGGAACAAGGGCAGAGACCAAGGGCTTCCCAGACAGAACTCGAGGGTGGCAGTGCTGTGAGGGCGATAGCGCGAGATGAATACACGATGACAGTCACAGTCCGATGCTTAGGTCCAGAGTCAGGGTACCGTATGTTTCTCTCTCTAGAATTCTAGAGTGAGAAAGTGAAATATGTTCTGAAAATGTCAAACCTCTATGTCCTGTCCAAATGAATTCTCAAGACCTCTATTTATAGAGATTGAGATGGTGATGTCATAAACCGACACGTGGCGGCCCCTGGGAGTGACATGTCACCAAGGGGGGCCGCGGGTGCCGGTGCTCCACGGACTGTCGGATCGCATATTCAACTGGCCTGCCCCGCACAGCGTCGCTCTGTCTGTCTGGGAAGACTGGCTCCCACCGCATCGGTGTGGCCAGAGAACCCCCTTGATTTAGCCTCCAATCCAAGCCCTTGCAGAGTCCCATAGGCCTGGCAGCGGTGGGGAAGACCCGACGCCCAACTGCCAGGTGAACTAGGCGCGATGCCCTCCGAAGACCTGCTCCCGTCTCGGAGTGACCCGGGGGTCATAGTCCCTAGGGGTGCCGACGCAAGCCCCCAGTGCCGGAGCACGTAGGCCAGTCACGCCGACACCCTGGCGGAGATAGTGTCCCAGAGGATTCGCCTATTCCGCAGGCCAAGGTAGCAACCCGGAGGAGCCATCTACCTGGCCGGCCAAGGTAGCATCCCGGAGGAGCCTTCTACCTAGCAGAAGGGGAGTCTTCGTGCCGGAGCACTTAGAGCTCCCTGGCAAAGATAGTGTCCCGGAGGAGTCGCCTTTCCCTGCGGGTGAGTCCTTATGCCGAAGCACTTGGAGCGAGTCAAGGTAGCATCCCGGAAGAGCCGTCTACCCGACTGGCCGAGGTAGCATCCCGGAGGATCCG
Organism: Escallonia rubra; assembly: GCA_033065855.1. Taxonomy (NCBI): domain Eukaryota; kingdom Viridiplantae; phylum Streptophyta; class Magnoliopsida; order Escalloniales; family Escalloniaceae; genus Escallonia; species Escallonia rubra. Next base: position 255,307 of record JAVXUO010003130.1, on the reverse strand, counting down.
TCTACCTTGCGGAAGGGGAGTTGAAGAACTCCCTGGCAGAGATAGTGTCCCAGAGGAGTCGCCTATCCCCGCGGGTGAGTCCTTGTCTCGGAGCACTTGGAGCGAGTCAAGGTAGCATCCCGGAGGAGCCGTCTACCCGACTGACCGAGGTAGCATCCCGGAGGAGCCGTCTACCCGACTGACCGAGGTAGCATCCCGGAGGAGCCGTCTGCCTGGCGGAAGGGGAGTTGAAGAGCTCCCTGGCAGAGATAGTGTCCCGGAGGAGTCGCCTATCCCCTCAGGTGAGTCCTTATGCCGGAGCACTCGGAGCATGTCAAAGTAGCATCTCAGAGGAGCCGTCTACCCGACTAGCTGAGGTAGCATCCCGGAGGAGCTGTCTACCTGGCGGAAGGGGAGTTGAAGAGCTCCCTGACAGAGATAGTGTCCCGGAGGAGTCGCCTATCCCTACGGGTGATGTACACTCCGGAGAGTGGGTTGACGCATGTTCCATGACCAAGGCAAGGTGCGCATGGTGTGATGAATGAGTGTGGTGCCCGGGGGCATGATGACATGATTGTGGCGCATGGGCGCGATGAAGTGAGTAAGGTCCCGTGAGCACGTCGATGTCAATGGCGCGGCGCATGGGCGCGACGGAGTGCGTAAGGTGCCGGGGGCATGCTTGTGTCAATGGTGGCGCATGGGTACGACAGAGTGCGTAAGGTGCCGGGGGCACGTTGGTGTCAATGGTGGCGCATGGGCGCGACAGAGTGCGTATAGTGCCGGGGGCACGGTAGTGTGACAGAGAGCCTAGGGGCATGGCTGTATCAGCGACGCGGCGCACGGGCGCGGCGAAGTGTTGAAGTGCGACGCCCGGACGCCAGCGACAGGGTCGCGGAGTTATGTCCGGGCGACGGGGTCGCGGAGTTTTGTCCGGGTGACGGGGGTCGCAGAGTTGTGTCCGGGCGACGGGGGTCGCGGTGTTATGTCCGGGCGACGGGGGTCACGGAGTTGACGTCCGGGCGACGGGGGTCGCGAAGGATGCAAGGCCTCTTGGAGAGAAGTGAAGGTGTTAAGGATAGAGATCAAAGGCCAACCCATAGGGGGAGGCCAAGGCCGACCCCAAGGAAAGGCCGAGGCCGACCCCAAGGGGGAGGCCGAGGCCGACCCCAAGGGGAAGGCCAAGGCCGAGGCCGACCCCAAGGGGGAGGCCAAGGCCAACCTCCTTGGGCAAGTGCCATGGTGCATCGACGGACGACGTGCGAAGTGCGACGGTCAAAGCGTGATGCGGCGTTGCACGATGATGAGTTTCTTGGTGACGAAGTCATGTAATGAAAGTGAGAAGTGCACGTGACTTGAGCGTGCATGCTTTGACCGGTTGTGAGCGTTGAAAATGACTGTTGCTTGTGCAGACGTGTCATGCAAAGTGCGACCACAGTGGGCCTTTGGGTGCGACCAGAATAGTGTGGGAACATAAGCCCCCTGCGTGTGGTGTGCGCGGAGGGGCAACCCGAGCGGGCGCCGCACGCATAAATACTTAGCAAGATTTTATGTTGTTTTGCCGGAGTGTTGTTGAGGTCGTCAATGCATGATGATGATGAAGAGTAAGTGGCTCGAGCCAACTCGTGCACCACCTACGAAAGCCTTGGGATGCTTGGGTGTTGACGCAAAGGCATGATGATAGGGCGCAGGGGCGCGAGCATGTAAACGGCAGCCGGACGACAGACGACGAGTGTCGCGGAGACGTCACCCGGGCGATGGGCGACAAGCGTCGCAGAGACGGTGTACGGGCGCTGGCGACGGGGGTCGCGGAGACGGCGCCTGGGCGACGGATGACGAGCGTCAAATAATGAGTTGGAGTAAGTGGTTCGAGCTACCTCGCGTACCACCTACCAAGATGTTGATGTTGAGGGACATCATCATGAGGGGCGCGACAGGGGCGCGGTCGGACGTCGCGATGCAGGGGCAGTCCACGACGGGTGCATGTGCGCGGGCAATGCCCGTCGGTATATGTTGCAAAAAAAAAAAAAAAAAATTTTTTTTTTAAGTTTCTGACATTAGATGTCAGCCATGATGCGAAGGTGAGAATGTGGAAGGTGGCGGGGTGGACTTGGGTGTGGTGACCGAAGGGAAGAGATTATGGGTTTGAAGGAAAATGAGGGATGGAGAGGTGGTTGAAGGTTAGTGGCCATGGCTTTGGGAAGGCCAAAATGGGTGGCCTTGATGGTGGTCGAAAGTGAAGGGAGGGGGAGGAGGATGAAGGCCGAAGGTTGAAGAGGGGGGAGGGGTCGGCCTCGGCCTTGGGTGTGGCGTGAAGGTTGCGGTGTGGGGGAAGGGAAGATAGGGAAAGGTAAGGGGAAGGAGGGAGGGGGAAGGAGAGGGGCGGGGTCGGCCTAAGGGAGGGGGTTGGGGTGGCCGAGGCCGAAGTAGGGGAAGGGGAAGATGGAGGGGAAAAGGGAAGGGGGAAGATGGGGGCGGCGGCGGTGGGGTACCGCGGGTGGCCGAGGGGCGAGGGGAAGGAGGGAAGGGGAAGGGGAAGGGGAAGGAGAGGGGCGGGGAGGTTGGATGGGCCGAGGCCGAGGTAGGTGATGGCGCGGGGGAGGAAGGGGAGGGGAAGGGAGGGTTGGCTGAGGCCGAAGGGTGGGTGAGGCCGAAGCCGAGGGAGGGGGCGGGGGAGGAAGGGGAAGATTGAGGAGAGGAGAGAGGAAGGGGGGAGGTCGGCCTTGGGGAGGGGGTTGGGGTCGGCCTTGGGGAGGGGGTTGGGGAGGCCGAGGCCGAAGGAGGGGAGGGGGAAGAGTGGAGGGGAGAAAGGAAGGGAAGAGAAGGGGAAGAAGGGGGCGGCGGCGGCGGCGGGTGGCCGAGGGGCGGGGGAGAGAAGGGAAGAGAGTGGAGGGAAGGGGAGAGGCCGAGGAGGTCGGCGTCGGCCGGGGAAATGCTCGGCAGGAGGCCGAAGGGCGAAGGCGGCAGCGCATAGAGGGCTGGGCGGCGCATGAAAAGAAGAGAAAGAGACGGGGAAAAGATTAGGGTTCAGAAAAATTAGGGTTTGGGAGGGAGAAGAAAGGCGCGGGTTGGGTCAGGTCGCGGGTTGGGCACAACACTGAGAGAGAATGGCGCGGGTCAGGGGCGCGGGTCGGTTGGGGGTCGCGGGTAGGGTTCTGCCCTGATTTTTTTGAAATTCAAATTCGAATAAAATAATAATTAATTTTTTTTTTTGGGAACAGCCCTAAAGAGGGAACCCCCAAGAATATTTTCACAATTTGCAAAATGAGAGAGAGAGAAAAAGGGATGGGAGAAGAATGAAGCTTTTTCATGAGAAAGAGAGAAGTTGTTTATGAAGTGGGGAAAGGGTGATGGGGTGTTGGATGGTGAGGGATGAGAGTGAATGGAGGTATAGAGAGAGTGATGAGAGCATGAATGTGAGGAGTAGTGGGGAAGAAGAAAAAACTTGAAAATTTTTCTAAGTGTTGAAATTTTTTTTTTGAGTTCGGGCAAGGATGTTAAGGGGAGGCCGTTGAGGGTGGTGACCCGGCTGCGAAAAAAAATGAAATTGTTTTTTTCTAAGTGTTGGACTGAGACAAAGATGCCGAGGGAGACCGCTGAGGATGATCATCGATGACCGGTTGCAAAAAAAAAAGAATTTTTTTTTCTAAGTGTCAAGAAAAGTGAATGCATGATGATAATGCGACCGTAGCAGCGCGGCTCGAGCCACCCCGCGCACCACGTACCAAGTCATTGCAATGTGAGGCCGAAGGGATTGGGAAGGGGTGAAGCCCCCAAGGGAGTGGGTGATGGCATGAAGGGTGATATCAAGAGACTTGTGCAAGAGCAATATAACTTAAAAATTTTCTAAGTCTAGAAAATGGAACTTCATTGATAATGAAGGAGGCAGCATGCCTTGATACATGGGTATGACGTACATGAAAACTTGCAAAATGAACGAAAAAAATTACAAGTGTGGAAAATGCACTAAGGCATGCCCTTATGTCCCGTACTTAGAGTTTGAGCTCTCCGGACGCAATCTTGTCAGCGAAGACAAACTTGAGGCCCCTGCACCACTTGAGGCCATGACCGACCTTCCAATGATAGGGGCAGTAGTTGGGATGGGCTAAGTCTTCCGGGGTAGGTTCATTGTCGACATTGGGCAGGGTTATGGCATTGTCGTCGATCCATGTCTCGAGGAGATTTCTAACAGTCTTCAAGTCACATGGGTATTCCGGGGCAGGCATCGGCTGCCCTCTCTTGTCAGGACGCCCGTCCCTTCCTTGGGACTAATGCTTGCGGTTTTTGTCGTCGTTACCAGCTGCTTCCATCGTCCCGGCCAAGGAAATATGAGGCTGGGGCTTTGGGGTCTTTGACGGACCGACCGAGTCATAGGTGCGTCGTGCAGCTTCCTTGAGATGTCCCCAAGACCGAAGCTGGAGGTTTTCATGGTAGACTCTGTAGGTGTCCTTCATGTTCTTGATGCAAATGGGCACAAGGGTTTCATCCTTGCTGAAGTTAGTGCACTCCAAGCACTTGTGATGAAATCGCGTAACATAGGTGTTGAGGTCTTCCCCGGGGTTCTGGCGGATTCCGGCGATGTCAACGATGGTCACACGTTCCGTCTCATAGTGAAATTTGTCAAGGAAGAGCTGGACCATGTCGGACAATGAGTGGATAGTACTGTCGGGAATCTGATGATACCAAGAGTAGGCGAGACCAGTCAGGGACTTGTGAAATTCTCGAAGCTTCAAAGTGTCATCCTCCCCGTAGTGCTCCAGGGAGCCAGCAAAACGGGTGAGGTGCTCGCGGGCGTTGCCCTCTTTGCCATTGAACATGGTGAAGGATGGTTGCTTGTACTTGACGGGGTAAGGCTTGGTAGCGAGGCTGCTAAAGTAGGGAGCATGGCCTGACAGCTTAGAGGGGGAGTGGGGTAAGGATGACTGCTTGAGACGGTGAAGGAGGGCATCAAGGTCATGCTTGGTGACGTACGACGCATGTGAGGGTTTGTGCCCTGTCGTGATGATCCGAGCACCAGAGCCCCCAGACGGTACAACCTGAGGCATTGAGGGGATGACGATGGTAGAGAGGGGTTGGTGGTGGTGAGCAACTTGTTGGGGCATGGTTTGCACATGGGTAGTGTCAGCTGCTGGAGGCCTGTCGTCAGGAAAGGTCGACTGAAGTAAGCCGGGGGAATGACTTGTGTTTAGGTTTCGACTAGTTATGTTCGGGTTAGGCTCCATCTCAATTGATTCGTGAGTCTCCGAAGTGCTTCGAGCAAGGGTAAGGCATGGTGCCGGGGGCTGAGGTGCCGCGAGTCCTACTGTAGAGGGCCCGAAGGACCAAGGCAGCGGTGGTCGCGACACTGGGACCTGAGTAGTGTCCAAAACTAGCCCAGGCCTTGAAGGTTGGATATGAGCAGGAGGGGCCAAACCTGGAGCTTGGGATAACACGGGGTGAGTAATGGGCACAGGGTGCAGAGCTCTAAGGCTTTGGGAAATCGGTGATTGTGAAGTCAAGACTTGGATTGATTTTTGCATTTCCACCATGGCTGTCATAAGAGTGGCTATAGTGGGCAAAAACTGCTGGATGGCCGCATTGACTGCAACTTGTATGTCAGGTGCGGTAGTTTGTGGCTGGTTGGGGACGCACAACACTGGTCCCCTCTTGTTCACCAGAGTGGTCATCTTCTTGCACAGCATGGATAAGGCCCTAGCTGGCAGCCCTCGTAACTTTTCGTTGTCTAGGCATGGATACTGAGTGCGGAAGATAGACAGACTGCAGTACGATACTCACCTCCTCAGCGGAGTCGCCAAAATGATGCCAAGGAAAGTGGGTTCGTACTTACGTGGAGGTGCCACAAAGGCTGCAGTCTGAGTCAGCTTCTAAGTATGTTGATGTGAGACACAACAAGGGTGGAACAAGGGCAGAGACCAAGGGCTTCCTAGACAGAACTCGAGGGTGGCAGTGCTGCGAGGGTGATAGCGCGAGATGAATACACAATGACAGTCACAGTCCGATGCTTAGGTCCAGAGTCAGGGTACCATATGTTTCTCTCTCTAGAATTCTAGAGTGAGAAAGTGAAATATGTTCTGAAAATGTCAAACCTCTATGTCCTATCCAAATGAATTCTCAAGACTTCTATTTATAGAGATTGCGATGGTGATGTCATAAACCGACACATGGCGGCCCCCGAGGGGGGCCGCGGGTGCCGGTGCTCCACGGACTGTCGGATTGCATATTCAACTGGCCTGCCCCGCACAGCATCGCTCTGTCTGTCTGGAAAGACTGGCTCCTACCGCATCGGTGTGGCCAGAGAACCCCCTTGATCTAGCCTTCAATCCAAGCCCTTGCGGAGTCCCACAGGCCTGGCAGCGGTGGGGAAGACCCGACGCCCAACTGCCAGGTGAACTAGGCGCGATGCCCTCCGAAGACCTGCTCCCGTCTCGGAGTGACCCGGGGGTCATAGTCCCTAGGGGTGCCGACGCAAGCCCCCAGTGCCGGAGCACGTAGGCCAGTCACGCAGGCACCCTGGCGGAGATAGTGTCCCGGAGGAGTCGCCTATTCCGCAGGCCAAGGTAGCATCCCGGAGGAGCCGTCTACCTGGCAGAAGGGGAGTCTTCGTGCCGGAGCACTTAGAGCTCCCTGGCAAAGATAGTGTCCCGGAGGAGTCGCCTATCCCCGCGGGTGAGTCCTTATGCCGGAGCACTTGGAGCGAATCAAGGTAGCATCCCGGAGGAGCCGTCTACCCGACTGGCCGAGGTAGCATCCCGGAGGAGCCGTCTACCTGGCGGAAGGGGAGTTGAAGAGCTCCCTGGCAGAGATAGTGTCCCGGAGGAGTCGCCTATCCCCGCGGGTGAGTCCTTGTGCCGGAGCACTCGGAGCGAGTCAAGGTAGCATCCCGGAGGAGCCGTCTACCCGACTGGCCGAGGTAGCATCCCGGAGGAGCCGTCTACCTGGCGGAAGGGGAGTTGAAGAGCTCCCTGGCAGAGATAGTGTCCCGGAGGAGTCGCCTATCCCCGCGGGTGAGTCCTTATGCCGGAGCACTCGGAGCATGTCAAAGTAGCATCTCGGAGGAGCCGTCTACCCGACTGGCCGAGGTAGCATCCCGGAGGAGCCGTCTACCTGGCGGAAGGGGAGTTGAAGAGCTCCCTGGCAGAGATAGTGTCCCGGAGGAGTCGCCTATCCCTGCGGGTGATGTACACTCCGGAGAGTGGGTTGAAGCATGTTCCATGACCAAGGCAAGGTGCGCATGGTGTGATGAATGAGTGTGGTGCCCGGGGGCATGATGACATGATTGTGGCGCATGGGCGCGATGAAGTGAGTAAGGTGCCAGGAGCACGTCTATGTCAATGGCGCGGCGCATGGGCGCGACGGAGTGCGTAAGGTGCCGGGGGCATGTTTGTGTCAATGGTGGCGCATGGGTGCGACATAGTGCGTAAGGTGCCGGGGGCACGTTGGTGTCAATGGTAGCGCATGGGCGCGACAGAGTGCGTATAGTGCCGGGGGCACGGTAGTGTGACAGAGAGCCTAGGGGCATGGCTGTATCAGCGGCGCGGCGCACGGGCGCGGCGAAGTGTTGAAGTGCGACGCCCGGACGCCGGCGACAGGGTCGCGGAGTTGTGTCCGGGCGACGGGGGTCGCGGTTTTGTGTCCGGACGACGGGGGTCGCGGAGTTGATGTCTGGGCGACGGGGGTCGCGAAGGATGCAAGGCCTCTTGGAGAGAAGTGAAGGTGTTAAGGATAGAGATCAAAGGCCAACCCATAGGGGGAGGCCGAGGCCGACCCCAAGGGGGAGGCCGAGGCCGACCCCAAGGGGAAGGCCAAGGCCGAGGCCGACCCTAAGGGGGAGGCCAAGGCCAACCTACTTGGGCAAGTGCCATGGTGCATCGACGGACGACGTGCGACGGTCGAAGCGTGATGCGGCGTCGCACGATGATGAGTTTCTTGGTGACGAAGTCATGTAATGAAAGTGAAAAGTGCACGTGACTTGAGCGTGCATGCTTTGACCGGTTGTGAGCGTTGAAAATGACTGTTGCTTGTGCGGATGTGTCATGCAAAGTGCGACCACAGTGGGCCTTTGGGTGCGACCAGAGTAGGTTGGGAACAAGATTTAAAAGGAAAAAAATGATGTTACAATTGAGATTGAAACAATATGCTTACATAATCGATGTCAGGATTTATCAACATAACATATAGCTTTTAGGATGTTTTTGGTAAAAACAAAATGACGGTATTTTTTGGGTGGGACCACACAACCAACAACTAACTTTATAATTACTGTTAATTAATTACAATAATGATAAAGCTTATTCGTAAATCTAATAGTTGAAAAGGATTTAATGTTACGTACAAAAAATGTCAGTGTCCCTAAAAGTATGCAAATATTAATATTTTTAATTTTGTATAATTTTACAGGAACTATATGAGGGCAGTATTAGGAAATCTTATTCTAAAACTCTAAATATTCTACTTTATTAGGATTTAATTTTGACTATCATAACCTTAAAACTAACTCTATCACACAAAGATGAACAAATCATCATCTAGAAAACGGAAATAACATGTGAGATTTAGAAGGAAAAAATCATGTTCCATTTAATTTAACTTTATTATAACTTAATAAATGTATAAATGTTTATAGATAACATAATTATTGCAAAAGATTTAATATATAAGATCAATAATAAAATTGTTGGACTATTTTTTGCTTTGATAAGACCGCGCAATCAACAAAGTGGTTATACAGCATATATCACATTTTGAAAACAAATCAAATATGTATTAGAAAAAAAGGTACAATTAAAGTGAATAAATCTTAATTACTATATTTGAGAACATTTAAACCTTTAAGATGCAAAATTATATCCGTGTAATTCTACAAAACTAACGATTAACCAGTTCAGTTTTATATAGTGCGCTTACGTTCAATAAAAGGCCTTTTTCATGTAGATTTAATTAAATTTTCATGAAAAATAAGATTAATTGGCAAATCTTATACAAGTTATAAGTATTAAACTTAATTCTGATTATAATGGAATTGATTACAACTATGAGTGGTATTATTGTATGAATTCAATAGCAAGTGGTTGATTAACACTCATCCTATAATATTAGATTAATATAATGATATTTGTTATCTTTCGCAAGCACATTATAGTTATAGGTATAACCTGACATGTTTTAATAGATAAAATTTATATTATAGTTGATGAAAGAATATCATTGAATGCATTTTGTAGATATAAAAACTATAACTTGGCGATAAACAATAGTCATAGAAGATTTGGAAAATACTACATAAGTCCTGTTAAATTTGAAATACAACTTTATTCCTTTAAATCCCTACTTAATTGTTATAATAACCTTAAGAACATATGTAATACCTTAAAAATCTTATGAAGTTAAAGAATTAAATTCGTATACAACATTTACAATTTAAAAGGGATACATGATATCGTCACCGTTTTTTAGTTACAACTACAATCATATTCACTATTCTACTATTCTAAGTGTTAAGCCAGTATTAATTAGAAACACTACTTGCGAACTTAAAATAAAAGCTTAAAGAAAACAAGTATCTAGCGGCGAGATTACAGGTAAACACACATGTATATACAAATATCTCATAATATTTGCATGCACTCTAATTAAACAAACAATGCTATTTTAATAATTAAAAGTTAGGAGTGATGCAAGTGAATTTATTTTTTCATATTTTACTTAAGTTAGTCATGATTAAATTAGGTATTAAGGTTATTGTTTATAGGCAAATAAGATATTTTTTATACTGTTAACGTTTTTTTTTTGTCTCACGATATATAGTACGCATTAATAAACTTTTTAAAACTTTATGATATATTATATTTTATAAACTAGCTCGAGCTTGACTCGGGTTACTAAACTAGTATTATATAATAAGCGAAGCGACAACTTTTTTACGTGATACATCATCACAAAGATAACTTCTTTACTTGACATCTCATCGCATTATGTATCCAATGTAAACTATAATTATAAATATTATAAGTGTCTCTAAAGGTCTCAATATTATTTTGAATGGAGTTACTATTTCTTAATAAGTTAATTTCCATAGTAGTAAGTCTTATATAATTAAAAAACTAATTCTAAATATTCTGAAACTCTAAATAATTAATGAACTAACATGTTAGGACTTAAATCTAACTACTGTATTCTTAAAACCATTCTTTGATTTTAATATAAAAATTCAGATAACTAAAAAACCGAAAATAAAGTATAAGATTTAGAAGAGAAAAAAACATTATGTTACATTATAAAGATTTAGCAATATAATATATAGCTTTTAGAATCCTTTTGGTAAAATAAAATATTGAGCTTATTTTTTAGGTGAGACCACGCGACGAATGAATGACTATATCATTTTTATTAATTAAAATTGCATCGTTGATAAAGCTTATTCGTAAATCTAATAGTTGAAAATGACTTAGAGCTATATAATAAACATGTCAGTGTATCTAATGGTACGCAACTATTATTTTGAATGTGATTCCTATTTTAAGCTTATTTATTTTGTTGGAACTACATGATAGCTATATTAGGAAGCATTATATAATCCAAAATTAATTCTAAAGCTCTAAATATACTAATTTTTTAGGATTTGATTTTGACAATTATGTTCTTAAAACTAACTCTCTCATACAAAAATGAAAAATCATGTATTTAGAAAATAAAAATACCATATGAGATTTAAAAGAAAAACAAATTATGTTACGGTTAATTTAAGTTTATTATAATTCAATAAATATATATGTATTTACACGTAACATAATCATTGCAAAACATTATCTATATATTACATAGATTCAGTAATCAAATTATTGGACAATTTATTGCTTTGATAAGACCGCACGATCAACAAAGTGACTATATAAACATATATACGATTTTGAAAAGAAATCACGTATTTACTATAAAAAAAAAAGGTGCAATTAAATCAAATAATTCTTAATTACTATATTTGACAACATTAAGAACCTTTAAGATGCAAAAATATGGTGTGTAATCATATTATGTTTCCAATGTGAAATAAAATTATAAACATTATAAGTGTCTCTAAACTTTATTCCTTTTAAATTTCTACTCAATCATTATAATAACCTCAAGAAAATATGTTATACTTTAAAATCCCTCTAATGTTAAATTCATATATAACATTTACAAATTCAACAGGGTTACGTGATTGTGTCACCATTTTTTAATTACAACTATATATGGCACCAACATGACTATTCTACTACTTTAAGTGCTAAGTCAATATTCATTTGAAATACTACTTGACAACTTAAAACAAAAACTTAAGGAAGGCAAATATTTAGCGGCTTCACTATGTCGCTATCTATTCTTTTCCTTTCGCCTTATAATATAAAGAAATTACAGGTAAACACATATGTATATGCAAATATCTCATAATAATTGCATGCATCCTAATCAAGCAAATAATGCTATTTAATAATAAAAAAATTAAGGAGTAATGCATGTGAATTCATTGTTTGATACTTTACTTAATAAGTTAATCGTGATTAATTTAGGTACTAAGGTTATTCCTTATAACCAAATAAGATATTTTTTATACTGTTAATATTTTTTTGTCTCACGATATGTGGTATGCATTAATGAACTTTTTAAAATTTTATGGTATACTGTATTTTATAAACCGACCCGAGTTTGGCTCGAGTTACTAGGCTAGTAAGAAGTAAAAAAACACTTAATTTTTGTTCTCTATGACAACTGAGCAGATATTACTCAGTGCTTCTTATGTGCAAAACTGGTCTTCATTGTCCTGTTTAAACTTTTTTTTTAGGTAACAAGTCAATATCGTATTACTTACCAAAGAATTATGTACAATGTGTCCATCCAGGTATTTACAAATCATTGTCAAAACAAAACACTAAACTCCTATGTACAAAGCTAAGACCAACCAAATTAATTCTAAGTCTGCCTTATTTCACAAGAAGCTGTTCACTTATCCCTCTTGTGCATAAAACTCTTTGTTTTCAGTAATAACAGGCACCTTGTCCCAGCTGCTTACTCTAAACTTGATCCATTATGTGACAACCTGCAAGCAACCCTGAGGACTAGCCCTCTTCTGCTCAAAGATCATGGTATTCTTTTCCATCCATAGGTCATAAATTGTTGCTGTAAATATCAACTTCCTCAACCTTGCTCTGAAGCTTTTTCCTCTAAAATTTTTGGATGCTACTTGTACCATTTGACCCCATGAGTATGCCTGTAATTCCATTGGAGTTTTATTTGATATAATCCCCCACAGTTCTTTAGCATAGAAGCATTGGACTAGCAAATGATCTAGAGTCTCAGACTGTATGGAGCATAAAACACAACTATCATCTTGTATAATATTCTAAGTTTTAAGCTTGGCTCTGGTTCTTAAATTCTCTTTACAAGCTCGCCATAAAATTAGTGCACATCTAGGGATATTACCATTAAACCATACAAGATTGCCCCCAAGGCACCCTCTCAGCCTTAGTTCTAATACCATTCCAAGTTGTTTTAATACTAAACAGTCCACTTGCATGAAGGGTCCATATAACCTCATCCTCTTCCCCAACTTTTGGCCTAGGCTTGGCCTGTAGTCCCTCATTTAGGTCTCTTAATGCTTGGGATCTAATAACTGGCGGCTTTCATTCATTGCCTTGGAGGATCTCACATACTTTGGCTTTTTTATCCAGCCCTGAATCATAAATGATTCTTTGATCATATTTTGCTACTATATTACCTTCCTATATCCAATTGTCAAGCCACATCAATGTTTGTTTCCCATCCCCGATCTGGTACTTGAAAAAATTAGAGAATTGTTCCCTGATCTTCAAGATCTTGCACTAGGTCCAAGAGACACTCTCAGAGGGCCTAAAAGTCCATAAGTGTTTATCCTTGTTAATATACATATGTCACCACTTCACCCATAGAGAATCTTTCTTGTGCGAGGTCCCAAGGATGCTTGCAAATAGCTGTTTGTTCCACTCCTCTAGTCTTTTAACACCAAGACTCCCTTCCCTTTTTGGTAAGCATAGATCCCTCCAAGATATTTTAGCCCCAGAACATCTCTAATCCTTGCCATGCCTGATGAAAGACCTTATCTTGCTTTCCACCTGCTTGATAATTCTATTAGGCAAGATAAATAGTGTACACCAATACACTTGCATGTTAAGAAACACAGACAGAACTAATTGTACTATGCCAGTATAGGACAAGTACCTTGTTGTCCAACTAGAAATCTTCCTTATCAATTTTTCAACAAGGACTTTGCAGTCCTTATATTGTATTTTGTTGGATATTAGGGGTATTCCCAGGTAAGTAACATGGAAGGTCCCCACATGAATGCCTATTAAATTCACCAGGTTCTGAGCAGTTGCATTATCTACCCTAGCAAAAAAGATAGAGCTCTTGTTCAAATTAGGAGGCAGGCTTGAGTATAGTTCAAATTCATCCAAAGACTGCTTTAGTAAGCTTTTGGTGGCTTGGTCTGCCTTGACAAGCAAAAACAAATCATTAGCAAAATTGAGATGGTTTATTTGAAGCTCTTTACATCTTGGATGATAAGAAAATTTGGTAAAGAAGCATAATAATCAACACACCCTGAGAAAGCCGTCATAAACAATAGGAACAAATATGGAAACATTGGATCCATTCATACTAATTGAGTATCTTGCAGTAGTAACACACTGGATTACCTAATCAAAAAATTGAGCAGGGAAAGCCATAACTTCCATGACTGCCTTTAAGAATTCCCACCCTACTGAATCATAAGCTTTTTGTAGGTCTACTTTCACAACACAACTGGGCATTTCACCAGCTTTATATATGGTAATCCCTAACTAGCTCTTGCATCAGTAGGACATTGTTAGCTATACTCATTTGTGCAACAAAGGCAGATTGCCCTCTACTAATGAGATGAAGAAGAACATTCTTAATTCTGGCACATAAGATTTGGACACACATTTGTATAGCATATCGCAACATGCAATGGGCTTAAAGTCTTTCATGGTGCATGGAACTGGGATCTTTGGTATCAAGGTTATGGATGTGATATTAAGAAACTTGATCCCACTGTTTTTCCTGAATATTTCTTGCACTGCAGTCATCACATTAGATAATTTTTCTGGAAAAATTTAGCTAAGAAGCTATTAGGGCCTGGGACTTTATTTTTCTTGAGAGAAAACACAGCCTCACTAATTTCCTGCTCAGAAGTAAGAACAATCAACACCTCTTATTCTTGAGACATGTTTCCTGATAACACTAGCAAGTCTGTTTTTTGCGTGCTATTGATCCTGCACAGATGCTCCCAAAAAGAAGGCAAAGTATTGAATAGCCACTTGATGAACCTCAGCAGCTCCATTCACTTGATCACCCTCAATTGTTTGGATGGTCAGAATCTTATATTGACTTCTGTGTATTTGCATTTTCCTGTTAAATTAGGTTGTATTACAGTCTCCTAAACTAAGCTCTCTGGCTCTAGCGTTCTGGTGATAAAAGGCTTCCTTAGCATGTATCAACTGATAGTACTGCTTGTATATCTCTTTTTCTCTCTACACTAGTGTGGAGTCCTTATTCTGTAAAATTTGGTTCTGAATATTCTGGAGTTATGTGAATGTGGTGGCCACCTTAGCTGAAATGTTATTGTATTGTTCCATGTTAAGCTTCTTTAAACCAGGCTTAAGTTTCTTCAACTTCTCTTTCAATTGATAGCAAGCAGTCCCATCAATACTCTCATTCCATACTGACATTAAAATGTGCATGAACATGCTATGCTTCATCAAAAAATTGAAGAATTTAATGGGTCTCTTACCTTGAATTGGTCATTGAAGATTTTTATAATCAACAATGAGTGATCTGATATGCCAGGTGCTTGTGCTTCAACTTAAGTGTTTGGGAATCTATCCATCCACCCCTTATTTTGTAAGGCTCTTTCCAGTCTCCACAAAATAAGATCATCTTCTCTTTTATTGCACCAAGTGAAATGAATACCATTGGTTAGCATGTCGTCCAACTGAGCTAAATTTAGGCATCTATTGAATTCTATCATGTCCCTTCTATTTAGACCACCTCCACCTGCTTTTCATTTTTATTCCTGACCACGTTAAAATCCCCCACTACGAACCAGGGAACCTACCCCACAACAATAGCTAAATCCTCCAGTTGCTACCATAAAATTCTCTATTTCTCTCCCTTATTTTTCCCATATACCACTGTTAAGTAAAAGGGAGATGTTGAGTCCTTGTAGAGAACTTTCCCTGTTATATGTTGAGTTGTTATCTGAAGATCCACCATTTTTAACTTCATATGATTCCATCCAACCCAGATCCTGGAAACACCTTTGTTGTTTAGATTATTTCCGAAGATCCACTTCTTATTCCATTTCCTAGTAATAGAACATATATTTTCTTCCGTTACTCTTGTTCCACCAATCTTATTATATCCACCCTTTTCTTTTTTCAACACTTTTTTCACATCAGACTGTCTCACAGGGTCATTAAAGCCCATAATGTTCCAGCAAGATATCACATTCATTTTGATTTTGGAGCATGCCCTCTGCTTCTTGCATCCCTACCTTGAGTTGACTTATTACCACCCTTAGGGGTCATGTGCATTGTTTTATCTACCAATTTGTGACTTTATCTTACCCCTGTATCTTCTATTTCCAGGTTATCTGCCCTATCTAGAGCTGAAAAATTATTTGTAGTTGTTATATAATCTGGGATATATGATGTGTGCTTTGGCGATTTCCCCTGAGCTGTGTAGTTTATAGTTTTCCCCTTCTTAGGTTTCTCCACCCATTCAATCTCTGCACTATTTACCTTGGTAAGCTTTCCTCCATTTTCTGTATCATTCACCTTGGCAGGTTGCTTTTCTTGCCAAACTAGCTTAACTTGGGCCTTCTTGTAACATTTAGCCATCCGGTGGCCAAATACCTTGCAATGTTCACATTTCACTGATAGTCACTCATATTCCACTCTTTGATACATTAAATGATCTCCTGGTCCTTTCATATGAATAGTATCAGGTAGTGTAGATTCAACATTAACTTCCACACATATTCTTGCATAGCCTAGTCTCTCTTTGGTTGTTGTCATATTATCCATGTACAGTGGTTTCCCCACTGAGTTCCATATTCTACTTAGCATATTTTTAGACCAAAATTGTAAAGGTAGCAAAGATAATTTGAACCAAACAGGAATTTCACGTAGCTCTTCCTTCTCAAGTGAACTTTCTGTATTCTAAGGTTTGATCACAAGTGGTTTATTGTCAAAGAACCATGGCCCCTTATCAATAATCTGGTTATGTGCTTCCTTTGATTCCAAATTAACCAGGAATACTCCAGTTTTCAATAAACTCGCGGTAAACTTTCCATATTGTTTCCATTTTCTATCCAAGAACCCTTTCATAACATGCACCGGGGGTCTTGCTCCTAGAACATACACAATGAGACGTCTTGCCATATTTGCAATTCCTCATTGACATCATCTTTACAAAAAGCTACACCCTTACTTCCATCAATTTCTTGTGGGGCGATGAATTTTAAACTATTTTCTTGATCATACTCGCGATTAGGTTTTACCAATTAAGCGTATGATTTCCTTGGTCTATGTGTCTCAGTCTTATTCTTCGCAATATGATGTGGAGAATGTAAAGGGGGAAACTCCTTTTCAAAACCAACTGACCTGGTCTTTAACTCTGTTCGCCCTATTTTGTCCACTCTGGCATCCACCGGCATATTTTTTCCATGTTGCCTTCCTTCTCCACTCTATTTCCCGCGTGTTCTTCCCCCAAATTGAGACCTTCAAACCCAACCTCGAGGCGGTCTGATCTTCGGTTTCCCACATTTGCATCTCTTTCAAATCATGCACCACTTTCACTTTCTGCTTTAATTCTTCATTCTCTGCCTTCATTTTTAAGATCTAGTCCTTTAATTCTACTATTGTTTCCTTTAGCATTTCTTCCTCATCCAAATCTTCACTCTGGTTCATGATAATCTTGGGTCTTACATCCTTGACATCTCTAAATATTGAATGCCCCAAGGTTACCATTACTTGTTGTCTCTTCGCTTCCTGATTTTCTGATTTCTTGCGGTCATGAGTTTGTAACCATTCCTTCCCCACGAAGTCCCCTGAGAAAGATCTCGTACTGCACCCCGTAGTCTTGACAATCTACTAGTCGAGGTTATCGACGTCATTCGTTGATCGGACTCCTTCCTGCTTCCCGTGAAACTTGCTTTCTTGGCCAAAGTTCTCGAGAGAAGCCAGAGTTTCTCTCTCTAGTTTTTCTCATTTCACTCTCTAGTTTAAACCTAGTGTAAGGCTTTTTGTTTGTCACTAAAAGATTACATTATTTCCAGCAAGCAACAGGGTGTGTAGGTTAGCAAGAAAGCGGGGATATTATTATTACCCTGATAAAATGAACTTTTAGACACTTTTTAAGATATTATTTTTCTAATCATCATCATTTGTTTCTCATGTTTAACATGTTAGTTTGTTACATTCAAATTTGTAGAGTGATTGGTCTGGATTTGCCACATTGATATGCTTACATTTGAGGGTGCTAACTAAGGCGAGTTATCAATTCTTGATTTAGACATATACATGTTCTTTTGATACTTCATTCTTAAAAATCTTGGCCAATAAAGGTCAAAATTAGCTATTGTTACTACCTCTTTCGTATGCATTTGAATTCTATTTCATGAACAGTGTGGTTCATTCTATTGTATGCACTAGTATGAAACACGTGCATTGCACGGGGATGTGGTCGAAAATAATTTTTGAGGTGATACCATTAGGTTTTTTTAGAACAAATAATATAATTCAATTATTTTCTTATTTCTTTTGTGACTTGTTTTTGAAGAAAAGTATATTTCATGTTCGCAATTGTGATCGGTCCAATGTTTGGAAATCTTCATTGTAGACTACTAGATTGAAGATATTTTTTCGTACCCATTGGTAATGATATTTGTTATTTTATTTTTAAAATGTAGTATGTGAGGCAAGGTTCTTTTAACTAGAGATACCGAATTTTTTTTATATGTTGATTAAAATATTTATTTTGTATATAAAATTTGAAAATATTTATATGTTGATTAAAAATATTAGCGTGGCATAATAATTTTATTTTACGTACATCATGAATAATATTTGGTAATGAAAATGTTTATATCTACTCTATATACCATTATATACTCTAATTTGTTTGCCAAAAAAAAAATCAATAATGGATAAGTCTCGCAAGTAATATGAATATGGAAAATAGGAATTATAAAAGATGGATAGTTGTGCTTCTCTACAGTAATATTGAGTTGGGTGCGTCTCAGAACCCAACAATGTCAACGGAGGATGAACCCATCAAACATAAAGCAAAATAAGGAAGGGAATACGATCAGCCATTGAAGAAGAACTGCTAATGTGAAATGCAAAGTACATGGTCTTCAACTGCAATAACTGAATAGATTTTCAGTTCTAATTCGAGCCATATCTTGTTTTTCCCCCATTTTTTGGTACATATTTAACCCTGTTTTTCATTCTTTTATGTTTTTATCATTTTTTTCAACAGTTTTTTTTCTTCATTGATTTTTCATGTCTTAATTTAACTTTTTTTTTACCTTTTCTTTTTGGCATACTTCAGTTTATTTGTTTTTCAATTTTTTAACACGTTCATTGCTTGCTAACCAAAAAATGCACAACATATTTCAACCAAATTAAAAATGAAGTAATAAATGATTTGTTTGTTTTGTTTTTCTTTCTCATCACACTTTTCATTTCTCAATATTTAGAATAGATTCATTACCCTATGTTTATTTCATTTCAACCAGATTAAAAAGGGAGTCATAATAGGAGAGTAAGAGTGTTATTAATGTAATTAATGAAGGAGATAATCGTCCAGTATTAATGATTTACAACATTCGTAATATTATAGGTTATATTCTTTCTCATCACACTTTTCATTTTCTAATGTTTAGAAAAGATTTATCCCTCATGTTTATTTCATTTAAACCAAATCAAAAGGGAGTCATAAAAGGAGACATGAGCGTTATTGGCGTAATTACGTAAGACATAATCGTTCAGAAATTATTTACAAATTCGTACTATTATTAGTAGTGTAGATATAGATTATGATTTAAAAGTTTCAGTTCATCAAATCTGGTATAATCAAAATTTCCCTTAATCACCATGTTCAGCTTCAATATTAATTTTCATTGTTCATCACATTCGAGATTTCAGCAAATACATGTATTCAATTATTGGTTTTTCATGTTGGGTATAACAATCAATGGTTACTCTTAGTTTTCTTCCTTTATCTTTTCCTTTATTTCTTCGATTCATCATTCATGCATCTAACGTAAAGATGGTACATGCGGCAAACTTGATGTCCTTGTAAACTTGATGTCTTAGCCGATTTGCACTCTTTGAAATAGTCTTAATCATAAGTTTGCTTTGGATATGAAGATGGACTCGTCTTCGATCAAGCAAGAAGAAAGTTTATCTAGGATGTTAAATTTTGATTTAGATACTTATTTCCATTGTAATCTTATAGAAATTATCGGTTGTACTGAAAATGGTCATCAAACATAGTTCAAGCTTGCGACTTTGCTCGGGACGACTTGGTGAAGGAAAAGAATTTTCTTTCTCTTTCTATTTTATAATAAATTTCAATTATTGGTTATTTGTTCTATGTTTCTCTGAAAATGATTGTATAAATCAATCCATGACATATGAAGTAGCCAATTTATTTGAATTACTTTTATCAATTATTTTTTTGCTTTCGTATCGCATGTTAATGTCAACGTCCAGCATATTAGATTGTCTGTTCATGAAATGAAGATTGATGTTTTCAGCATTGGACCCTTAAAGCCCCTGAGCCTGATGGAATACCCGCAATTATGTACATCAACACTCTGGCTGCATCTTGAGTCCTTGATCGCAACACTTACACTTTCATTAGTTAACTCTAGTCACCTTCTCTTTAAATTGGACTTTCATCACCCTAGTATGGAAGAAACCTAAATTGGACTTTCATCCGCACCCGCCCTGCCACACCAAACAAGTGACTCCTCCCCGCCCCGTCATCGGGTTTATAGATGATGATACCATCCCTGATCCGATGGTCTTCCTGGTAATCCAACCCCGACCCGACCCGATCCGCACTGGCCATTGTAGATCACTGCAATCGTAGTCGTCATCGTCAATTTTGCCTTCGCTCAACACGCAATACAGTAGCACCACCGCCCCCACGATCATGGCAGTGCCATGATCGCTTTGTCTCAATTGAGTTTTTGACCCATCTTTCTATCTTTGTGCAGCAGGCGTATACTCAACGAGTTTGAACCTCGCAAACGAGTGCACCTACACTGTTTGGCCAGCGGTGGATTCAGGCCACGGGACGCCGCCCCTCACCACCACTATTTTCATGCTTGAACCGGGCGAGTCAGCTTCCCTTTTGATCCCTCCCTCACGGTCCGGTCAGCTCTGGGCTTGCACCCTCTGCTCCTACGGCCTCACTGGTCGGTTCAACTGCCTCACCGGCGATTGCGGCACCGGATCTGAAGAATGTGCCTCGGCCCAGACCGTGCCGCCGGTGACGGTGGCCAAGTTTGACATCAGCGGCGATGGCGGAGTGAACTTCTATGGCGTGAGTGCTGCGCGCGGGACTGTGCAAAGGAGAGGCCGGGAGAGAAGGAGGCCCGACGGCGGCGCGGCACCTTTGTTGGCAGATGAAAACTAGGGTTGGTGCGGTGCCGTGGCACCTTTGTTGTCGGCGGAGAGTGAGAGTGTGAGACCTTTGTTGTGGCAGAGAGTGAGAGATTGATTGGGAATTAGGGTTGGGGAATAGGGATGATAAGAAGTAAGGACATATTATATAGGTGTGAGATGGACGGCTAGGATTAAAGATCAGTAGGGTTAAATACCAGGGCAGAAGCGGATCGCGGGGCGGGGCGGGTCGCAGGCGGTTTGGACTAAATACCATACCTGCCCCTAACCCGTTGCGGATTTTTTTTAAAAAAACCATACCCGCCCCGTGGTTCGGTCAAAGTCAAAAAGACCCGCTCCTATAGGAGTGGGGCGGGGCAGGGATCCACCGGTTGCCGGTCTTATTGCCATCCCTAGTTGAGGCCGCGGGAACTCTCTCTCCTTATTTTTAAAATGGTATTGATTTCTGGGATATATCTTTGTCATTTACAAGTAGCTGTATTTATATACACCAAAGAACAAAAGTAAAGCCTAAAATTAAGCTATACATATGACAATGCTAGAACTAAGCCCAAAACTTAAGCTTGTACAAGAGGAAAGGTAATAGATCATGGAGGTCATGATTCTGGGCTGTCAAGATCCTAGAGCTTAGCCAAGATTTAAGCTGCACTATCCTTGGCTGAATTTGTGTGATACTTTAAGACTCCCCCTCAAGTTGGAGCATGAAGATCACAAATGCCCAACTTGGATTTTAAATACTGAAATTGATCACGACCAAGAGACTTTGTAAACAAATCAGCAAGTTGATCATGAGAAGAAATTTTAATGGTGCGGATCAAACCCTTGAGCAATTTTTCACGAACGACATGGCAATCGATCTCAATATGTTTAGTACGTTCATGAAAAACAGGGTTGGCAGCAATGTGTAGAGCAGCTTGATTATCACGATAAAGGGGTACTGGAGTTGTCAAAGGCATGCCAAGATCTCGTAAGAGAAATGAAAGCCATGTAAGTTCACATGTTGCAACAGCCATAGAACGATATTCAGCTTCAGCAGATGATCGTGAAACAGTTGTTTGCTTCTTTGTCTTCCAAGAAATGGGACTCGAACCAAGGAAAATGCAATATCCTGTTGTGGAACGTCGAGTCATGGGGCAGCTTGCCCAGTCAGAGTCACAAAAGACTTTTAATGCAAGATCAGACTGGCTATGAAGAAAAATGCCTTGGCCGGGAGAACCCTTCAAATAGTGTATTAAACGATGGGCAGCATCAAGATGAGGTTGCCGAGGTTGATGCATGAACTGACTTAATATATTGACAGTGTGAACAATATCAGGACAAGTGACAGTAAGGTAGATTAGGCGACCAACCAGTCTTCTATATGGAGATGGATCAAAGAGTATGGCTCCTGTTGAATTTGAAAGTTTTAAGTTTTGTTCCATGGGAAACTCGGATGGGCGAGCACCAGTGAGGCCACAGTCATCAAGGATGTCGAGAGTATACTTGCGTTGACAGAGATATAGACCACGAGATGAGCGTGCAACTTCGATGCCCAAGAAATATTTCAAAGAACCTAAGTCCTTTGTATGAAATTGGCCGCAGAGACGAGCTTTGATAGATTGAAGTAAAGTGACATTTGAACCTGTTATAAGAATGTCATCAACGTAAACAAGAACAAAAACTAAAGCACCTTGTTGACGAAGAATAAATAAAGAGTAGTCAGCTTTTGACTGGATGAAGCCAAGGCTCAGGAGAGCATTAGAAAATTTAGAAAACCAATTGCGAGGAGCCTATTTGAGACCGTAGAGGGACTTTTGGAGCTTGCAAACAAGATGGTCCCCTTTGCGTCGATAACCAGGTGGTGGAGTCATGTATACATCTTCAGCAAGGTCTCCATGTAAGAAAGCATTATGGACATCCAACTGATGAATTGGCCAATGACGTGCAACAACAATAGTGAGAAGAACACGAATAGTGACATGTTTGGCAACAGGTGCAAAGGTGTCATGGTAATCAATTCCCTCAATTTGTGTGTAGCCTTTAGCAACAAGACGAGCCTTGTAGCGTTCAATAGATCCATCAGCTCAACGTTTAATCTTGAAAACCCATTTAGACCCAATGGCTGTCTTACCAGGAGGTAGAGGAACAAGTGACCAAGTATTGTTTTTGGTCAAGGCAACAATTTCGGATTGCATTGCATCTCGCCATTCCTGAAATTTCATGGCCTGGTGGAAACTAGTTGGCTCATTAGTAACAGTTAAGGCAGTAAGAAAAGCTTTATGAGGTAAAGAAAAACGATGATAGCTCAAGGAAAAAGCAAGAGGATGACATGTACCTTGTCTAGTAGACGAAGATGAATTAGAACGGGCAATAAACACATGGTAATCTTTGAGATAACTTGGTGGTTTATGAGTTCGAAGAGGTCTACCAATGGATATAACAGGGTCATTAGGAGCAGGAGACATAGGAGTGGAATGTGTATCACTAGGTGGGGAAAGAGAAGAAGGTGTAACAGGTAGTTGGTTAAGAATAGGAGAGGTGGGTCTGGGAGAAGGTGACTCTGTTTCAGCTGGAGGTAAAGGAAAAACGGAAGAAGAAGAGAGGGTGGGAGAATGATGGATATGGTAAGGAAAAATGGTCTCATGAAAGACAATGTCACGCGTAACATAAATGGTCTTGGTGAATAAGTCATAGACTTTAAAACCTTTTTGACCATAGGGATATCCCACAAAAATGGCAGGAGAAGCACGTTTGTCAAATTTGTGGGAAATATTAGTGTTACGAGCAAAACAAAGACAACCAAAAACTTTAAGATGTGATACATTAGGTTGTTTTTGGAAAAGAATTTCATGAGGGGTTTGATATTTTAGGATAGGAGATGGTAGACGATTTATAAGGTAGGCTGCAGTAAGGACACATTCTCCCCAAAATTGTAATGGTAAGTTAGCTTGGAATCGTAATGCTCGAGCAATGTTTAGGAGGTGACGATGTTTACGCTCCACAACACCATTTTGTTGAGGAGTATAAACACAACTAGATTGTTGATTGACACCTAAAGAATGGAAGAATTGATAAGTATCTTTGTTAAAAAATTCACGAGCATTATCTGAGCGAACTTGGCAAATGGAAGCGTCAAATTGGGTTTTGGCCATAGTGAAAAAATAACGGATTAGACTATTGGCTTCAGTTTTATGGTTCAATAAATAAACCCATGTGCTACGAGAAAAATCATCAACAATAGTGAGAAAATAATGTGCACCAGATAAAGAGGCTGTGCGGTAAGGGCCCCAAATGTCAATATGAATTAACTCAAAACAGAACTTTGTACGAATCGTACCAGTTGGAAAAGGTAATCGAGTTTGTTTGGCAACTGGGCATACAGTGCAAGTACATTTATTTGAAATGGAAATAGTACTATCTAATGCTGTGAGTTTGGGGGAGAGAAAAAGCGGGATGACCAAGACGCCAATGCCATAGATCGAAGTGTGAGCCAGGAAGCGTTGTAGATGCCATAGATGGAGATAAGTCCAAGAAGTAAAGACCACCGCGCCGTTTACCCGTTGCCAAAATCATCTTCGTCTGTGGGTCCTGAAAAGTACAAGAGTCATGAAAAAAGTGACAATGTAAGGAGATTGAGCGGTTAATTTACTAATAGACAACAAATTGAAGTGGAATGAAGGAACATGTAGAACATCAGGAAGAGTGAGGTTGGGGAATAAAGGGACACTACCAATTCCAGTGACAGGAACATGAGACCCATTAGGTAAACGAATAAATGAAGACGATGGTGTACGAGAGGAAAAAAATGTGATATCTGAAACCATATGATCAGTGGCTCCAGTATCGATAATCCATAATGGGTGAGTAGATGAGGTAGAGAAGGAAAATGATGTACCTGCAACATTAGCTAATGGATGTGGATTACCAGTAGGGAGCAACATCAGAAGTTGCTGGATTTGATCAGCAGTGAGTGATGGAGCATTAACGCTTGATGTGGGTTCGTCATATGCCACAGCAGTGAGTGATGGAGCATTAACGCTTGAGTAGGCTAGGTGTTTGCTGAAATGCCTGAGAGAAATTGGTTGTTTGGGTTAGAGAAGATTGGATGGGTTTGTAGGCTCTGATACCATGTTAAAATGGTATTGATTTCTGGGATATATCTTTGTCATTTACATGTAGCTGTATTTATATACACCAAAGAACAAAAGTAAAGCCTAAAATTAAGCTATACATATGACAATGCTAGAACTAAGCCCAAAACTTAAGCTTGTACAAGAGGAAAGGTAATAGATCATGGAGGTCATGATTCTGGGCTGTCAAGATCCTAGAGCTTAGCCAAGATTTAAGCTGCACTATCCTTGGCTGAATTTGTGTGATACGTTAAGACTTATCTTATTATTTTGTGTCTTCAAGCATTCTATGCTTATTTAAACAAGGCACTAGCTCAAGGTGACTTTGAAGGTGTTTTACGTCAAAATTCCCCTTCTCTTTCTCAGCTTTTTTTCTTTTTTCTTTTTTCTTTGCTGAGGACAACAACAAAAATTTCAAACCAGAAAATAAAAACAGTGCCAATTTGACAAACATGTTGAATATATACCGCTGGCAAGAGTCTGGCCGAGTGATCAACCTCCACAAGTCCACCGCTTTATTTTCATTAGTCCCAATACCTCAGAGACAGTCATCTTTGATATACAAAATTCTTTTAATACCCTGTCTCAACACAATTGGGTAAGTACTTTGGCTTTAGTACAGTATAATGGAGAACAGGAAAGAGATGTTTTTAGAACTCGTTGAAAAAAGTCCAACGTAAATGTGAAGGCTGGAAAGCTAAAAAGGTTAATAGAACTTCGGATAGACTCTATTATTGGCCCTTTTTGGTGGTCAAGAAATCCCTCAAAGAAAATTATCCATAGGTTATCTGGAATCAATGATCCAAGTGTCCTACCCAACAATACCCAAGATTTAAATCTGGCTTTGCTAGGGAAGTTGTGTTGGCGTTAATGCCGTAAAGATAACTCTTGATCTTGACCCAGGTTCTGATGATCAAGTATTGTTCTACTTAATCCTTTTTGGATGTTCCTCCAAGAGGCAATATCTCTTGAATTCGGCCTCGTATCCTCTCTGCCAGAGAAGCTTTTTAAAGATGGGTTGTGAGAAGTGGACACTCTATTATTCTGACACGATTAGTGTGTTCTTGAAATCAAATTATTAAAGGATTTTGCTGGTTCCACGATTCTGGATAACACTATTCGAGTGGCTGACGTCATCTTTCAGGACAAGAGTCTTTGAGATATAGTTCAGCCGTTGGCAACACCCGCAGCACTGTCTACTATTTTTGCTATACCAGTTTCTCGTTTGGGACGTGAAGATACTCACTTAACTTATAGGAAGCCCAACAAAATGGCAGATACAAATCTTTTCTTAGGTCAAGCTCTATCAATCACGCCGCTTCCTCAGAGCTACTGGCGCTGGCCATGGAAGCTACCTATGCCCTTGAAAATTCTCACTTTTCTATGGCAAACTTCTTTAACTCAGCTCCGCACCAAAAGTGGCTTATGCCGATGAAATTTTGGCTTAGATGTTATTTGTGGCTTTTGTCACAACCAAAAAGAAACAATCCAACACCTGTTGCTCGAGTGCCCGACA
The DNA here is from genome assembly GCA_033065855.1 of Escallonia rubra. NCBI lineage: Eukaryota > Viridiplantae > Streptophyta > Magnoliopsida > Escalloniales > Escalloniaceae > Escallonia > Escallonia rubra. The sequence continues at coordinate 228,974 of JAVXUO010003130.1, read as the reverse complement.
CTACAGATCTCGATAGTATAGTTTGGCTCCTCTTTAGGATTCAAATTTGAATTGTCACTGGACCTTCTTTCGATAATTGATTTTCTAGTTGGCTCGTGAAACCGCTTTTTAAGGATGACTCTTCTATGAAAATAATCATGCTTATCTCCTCGCATCTGTCGGGGACATGGAAAATTAGAAACGGGATCATATTTAGCGAGGCAAAATTCCAACCACAAAAGATCATTCTCCTGGCAAAAGGTTTAGCTTCCAACCTCTTTGAACTATGGTTAGACGGAAACAAAGAAAAAGCATAAAGCAAGAAAGGACTGTGTTGTTGGACCTCTTCATAGGCCCTCAGGAAGTACCACTCTCTGCACCCAGACAATATTGCATGAGCACTGCTTGCACATCAAAGCAAGTTCTATCGAGAACAATTTGGCAAAGAAAGAGCTACAATTAGAGGTTGACTTCAATATGCACCACAGAGTATATGGCGACGAATGTGTTCTTATTTCAACCTCGGGCGTGTCGGAAGCAACCATGTCAGCCTATAGAAAAGCAGCCTTCCGCAACAATGCTTTGCTAGTGGTTATGATCCAGATTTTGGACTGCGCTCGAGATCAAGGCATCCTTTAGCCTACCATTGCATTTTCCAGCCGTGGGTTATGGCATCAACTTTGGAAGTGGTGATTAGTCAGTCGAAGATGGCCACGGGATTCTCTGATTTATGTGTTATGGCAAGTTCGTTTTGTTGCTGCAAGTATAAACAATTATCCAAGACAGTTCTCACAACCATGCTGAAAATCGGCTTGGTTGGACTCGTCGTCCTCCTAGATTCGTGAGGATACCATAAAAGGAGGGGAGGAATGTATTTGTTAATGTTTTACGTGTTAGCTTTGATGTTTATTAGCTGTCTTTTGTACTGTCTTTTGTAGCGCACTTGCTCTTTCAAGTTTGTAACTCAATCTTATTTTTTTCGTTAATGAAATTCTTAAATTTGATTCAGGGGGGAAAAAAGAAGAAGAAGTGCAACAGTGCACTGCATCCTGTTATTACCAAGTACTTAGACTGTCATCCCTAAATAAGAGAGAGAGGATGTATGTTGCTAAGGTGACCCCTCACCTGAAATCCACTTTACTGCTCTCTCTCTCCCCCAATTCTTTAACTTGTCAACGTTCAATGGATTAAATAAGGTTAATTGCCCTAAAGAGTTTCTTGACAAAGTCAGGCTCTTTGCAAGGAATATTAACATCACTCTCTTGGTTATTGGATGTTAACTTCAGTATAATACTTCTCCAATCCTAGGTCTTCAACTCCAACATTCACGTCACCTCAGTAGTCATCACCGATGTTTACGTGAACAGAGGTATCTTACGTTTTTAGGTTTTCTGTTTTTTATCAATATATGGTAAATAGTTAAATACGGAGTATCATAACTATTGTTACGATAGGTCCTTTGTAAAAATTTCAAGTAATCTATCAACGATATACTATTGAGTTGCTTTACTGAGCCATCATGTAGCCTTTCAAAATTAGGGATGGTAATTTGACCCGCACTCGGCGGATATCCGTCCCACCCCGATTTTATAGGAGCGAATTTTTTTAACTTTGACTGGGTTATGAGGCGGGTATGATATTTAAATATTAAACTCGCAGCGGGTGCAAGTCGAGTTTGGTATATATATAGGTATAACCGCCCCCGTTCTCCCCTGCCCCGCTCTAATATACTCTACTGTAACTAAACCCTAAATCTAATCCTAAGATGCAATCCTAGCCTTTTATTTTGGTCTTATATATTTGTTCACTAAAAACGTTGATGCCAAGGAAAGTGGGTTCGTACCTACGTGGATGTGCCACAAAGGCTACAGTCCGAGTCAGGGTGGAACAAGAGCAGAGACCAAGGGCTTCCCAGACAGAGCTTGAGGGTGATAGTGCTGCGAGGGCGATAGCGCATGATGAATACACGACGACAGTCACAGTCCGATGCTTAGGCCCAGAGCCAAGGTCCTGTATGTTTCTCTCTCTAGGATTCTAGAGTGAGAAAGTGAAAATGTGAGAGTCTTTCGTCAATGTTCTGTGCCAAATGAATTCTCAAGACCTCTATTTATAGAGATTGAGATTATGATGTCATTAACCGACACGTGGCACTCCCCGGGAGTGACACGTCACTGGGGGGGTCCATGGGTGCCGGTGCTCCACTGACTGTCGGATCGCATATTCAACCGGCCTGCCCCGCATTGCGTCGCTCTGTCTGTCTGAAAAGACTGGCTCCCACAACGTCAGTGTGGCCAGAGAACCCCCTTGATCTAGCCTCCAATCGAAGCCCTTACAGAGTCCCACAGGCCTGGCAGCGGTGGGGAAGACCCGACGCCCAACTGCCAGGTTAACTAGGCGCGATGCCCTCTGAAGACCTGCTCCCGTCTCGGAGTGACCCAGGGGTCATAGTCCCTAGGGGTGCCGACGCAAGCCCCTAATGCCAGAGCACGTAGGCCAGTCACACAGACACTCTGGCGGAGATAGTGTCCCGGAGGAGTCGCCTATTCCGCAGGCCGAGGTAGCATCCCGGAGGAGCCGTCTACCTGGCCGGCCAAGGTAGCATCCCGGAGGAGCTGTCTACCTGGCAGAAGGGGAATCTTCGTGCCGGAGCACTTGGAGCTCCCTGGCAGAGATAGTGTCCTGGAGGATTCGCCTATCCCCGCGGGTGAGTCCTTGTGCCGGAGCACTCGGAGCGCATCAAGGTAGCATCCTGGAGGAGCCGTCTACCTAACTGGCCGAGGTAGCATCCCGGAGGAGCCGTCTACCTGGCGGAAGGGGAGTTGAAGAGCTCTTTGGTGGAGATAGTGTCCCAGAGGAGTCGTCTATCCCCGCGGGTGAGTCCTTGTGCCGGAGCACTCAGAGCGCGTCAAAGTAGCTTCCTGGAGGAGCCGTCTACCTGGCGGAAGGGGAGTTGAAGAGCTCCCTGGCGGTGATAGTGTCCTGGAGGAGTCGCCTATCCCCGCGGGTGATGTACCCTCCGGAGAGTGGGTCGAAGTATGTTTCACGACCAAGGCAAGGTGTGCATGGTGTGGTGAATGAGTGTGGTGCCTAGGGGGCATGTAACATGATTGTGGCGCATGGGCGCGATGAAGTGAGTAAGGAACTGGGGGTACGTCTGTGTTAGTGCCGTGATGTGGTCGCAGAGTTGTGTCCGGGCGACGGGGGTCACGGAGTTGTGTTCGGGCGACATGGGTCGCGGAGTTTTGTCCGGGCGACGGGGTCGCGGAGTTGTGTCCCGGCGACGGGGTCGCGGAGTTGTGTCCGGGCGACGGTGTCGCGGAGTTGTGTATGGTCCCTTGAAGAGAAGTGAAGGTGTTAAGTATGGAGACCAAAGGCCAACCCATAGGGGAGGTCCAAGGCCAACCCTTAGGGGGAGGCCAAGGCCAACCCCAAGGGAAGGCCGAGGCCGACCCCCAAAGGGAGGCCGAGGCTGACCCCAAGGGGAAGGCCAAGGCCAAGGCCAACTTCCTTCGGCAAGTGCCATGGTGCGCCGATGGGTGACTTGCGAAGTGCGATGGTCGAAGTGTGATGAGCAGTCGCGCAAGGATGAGTTTCTTGGTGACGAAGTAACGTAACGAAAATGCGAAGTGCACGTGACTTGAGCGTGCATGCTTTGACCGGTTGTGAGCGTTGAATATTGACTGTTGCTTGTGCGGATGTGTCATGAAAAATGGGACCCAAGTGGGCCTTTGGGTGCGACCAGAATAGGTTGGGAACAAACGTCACCCACCATTTCTTTCTCTTCTTCTCCTATCTTTTTTGCCGCCGCCTATGCACCCACTGCACCTTATCTCTGTGCCGCCGCCAGATGATCAATTCCTTCATGGATCACCTACTCCACAGACTTCCTCTCTGCTTCACCCGTCCATTTTTCATGACGCCGGAACAAAGATATCGTCCAAGGCCACTAATCAATCCAGGAAAATGATGTATGAACAAAGAGGCGATTAGTTCCGGGAAGCTACTACAACCTTAAAAACAAATCTCAAAGAAGGCTTCCATAATCAAGGATCATGAAACTCTTAAGTTGTGGGTTTGTTGTGTGGTGTATTAGATCTTGGTTTTCTCGAGTTTTTTCTTAGATTTGGTTGGGTATGTTAATGTTCTACGGTAATCGATGGCAGTGTGGTGGTCGTCGGTGGCTTCTGGCTCGGCGGTCACAGTTTCAGGGAAAAATAGGTTATTTCGGGGCGGATCGAGGCGGGATCGGATGTTTTTATGGTCCGTCGGAGCAGAGATGATATTCCCTTTGCTTGACCCGACGGCGGGGTAGGGCGGGGCGGAGTTGGATTCGTTTATTGTGCTACAGGGCGGGTACGGATTTCATAAGATTTGTATCCGACCCGCCCCATTACCATTCCTATTCAAAATCAAACCTCTTAGCGTGAAAAAATAGGTTCAAAGTTTTTTTAACGTTTGGAGCATAGTCACTTCTTATATTCATCAAGAATCACCGTTTCAAACTATTAAGATTCTTGAAGGATGATTGGATTGTTATGCAACTGATGTTATTTTTTAGACGCGCATGTTTACTTTAATTCCTTTGAACAGTAAGTTGAAAGAAGATTGTGTTTACAGTGTCTTCTTTAAACTTTGGGAAAATTGCAGAAACCACCCTCGTGGTTTGGGCCAGTTGCAAAAAGACCCTCGCGGTTACAAAAGTTGCAAGAAGACACCTGAGGTTTCATATGTGTTGCACCCGTCAAGAAACCCATCTCTTTTAACAACATTTGGGGTAAACGCGCCTGGATGGCAAGTAGCATTGCCAAATACCCATTGGAAACCCGTTTTTGCCCTTGGATAGATCTATTTGACCCACCCTTTTAATTACAATTAAATCAATTTCCATTTTTATTTTCAGATTGCATCAATTTCCATTTCCATTTTCATTAATTACAATTACTCTGGTGAATCAATTTGCGGCTTCCAAATTGTAGATCTAGGGTTTTTTTCATCACCACCGGCATCAACCTCACAACTTCACGCAAATCACCTCCGGCGCCGGTCTCATCACAAACTGCCGGCGACAGACGTGTTGGACACTGACAGAATCGCCGCCACCACAAGTTTCCAGATTGAATTATCGTCACAAAATTCACAACCAACAAAGTGCCGCCGGGCCACCGACGGCACCTCAGAAAAACCAATCAGCGCCCTCAGCGCCGTCCACCGCGACCTTCCCCAACGTCGCGCCGATATGGCCACAAAGCCGTCGCAAGGCTGCCGGAGCAGCATCAACAGCATCCCAAAAGAAAAAAAAACAGAGAGAGATAGAAGAGGCAATAGCGCCGCCGCTGCTCTATGGGTAAAAACCCTAGCAGTAGAGTCGCCGCCACCATGGCAGGCCCTCTAGCAATGCACGGCTGCCGCACCATCGCGGCTTCCCTCCAGAGCTGCGTCACCATCGGCCGCTGTCCAGCTCCCGATTTGCTGGGTGGTTGCAGACAGGCGGTGGTGGTGAGTGAGCTTTGGTTTATGAGGGTGACGGCTAGGGGTTAGGTTTTGGTAGGATTTGAGAAGAAATTAGGGCTTTTTGTGGGAGAGATGTAAAGGAGGTTGTTATATACAGGGGTATTTAAGTCAATTCGTTGATTCCGTAACGGTTCTTAACGGGTGCAACACATATGAAACCTCAGGTGTCTTCTTGCAACTTTTGTAACCGCAAGGGTCTTTTTGCAACTGGCCCAAACCACGAGGGTGGTTTTTGCAATTTTCCCTTAAACTTTTGATTTACATTGTCAAGTAGCATTAATTTCAAAAGAATTCGTCCTCTTAACATATAACCTTAAACAGTATATACAACTATAATTCCGATTAAAAAAGGTGATGCTATTCACATATCCAATTTAAACTCTAAATACTTATATACAAAAAATTTCCTTTAGGCTTAGAAGGTTTTTAAGGTCTTAATAACCATACATAAGTTAGCATAGGTTATTACAGTGATTAGTGACTAAGTAATATTTCAAGATAGCATTAGGTGGATTATCATAGTTTAAAAAGATGGAAAAATTGCAGAAACCACCCTCGTGGTTTGGGTCAATTGCAAAAAGACCCCTGCAGTTTCAAAAGTTGCAAGAAGACACATGTGATCGCAAAAGTGTTGCAACCAACGGTTTTCGTAACGAAATAAAAATATTGTCCAAAATACCCCGCCACCAAAAGTCTCGAGCAGAGACCACCCCAGCCACAACACCACCACTCCAGCCTGCTATTCATCGACGCAAGCTCTCTCTCTCTCACAACCACGCCGCCCCTACCAACATTACCCAGCCATGCCTATCGTGTCCACAGGCCGAAGTCGTTCTCTCTCATCACCACCACAACCCCGCCTAAACCCAGATAGTATTTACCCGAATTGCACAAAGTTAGATCTAGGTTTTCAATCGCACGTTCCGATTTGAAAACCTAGATCTTAGTTTGTGCGATTAGGGTTCGAATGATCGGTGCCCTTACCGGAATTAATCTTAGCTTGTGCGAATTTTTGTGGGCGATGATGGTGGCGCCGATTGTGGCTGGCAGACGGGGTGGTGGCGGCGGGGTTGTGAAGGGCTTACATCGACGGTGCATAGTGACGGGGCTACGGAGCTGGGTGATGGCAGAAATGGGTGGTGGTAGTGGTGGTGGATAGGGCTTGGTGAGAGCGGCTAGTGACGTTTTGGCCTAAGGGGGCTGATGGCGGCAGGCAATTGAGTGGAGCAGGCGGCGGCAATGGTGATTGTGAAGAGGCAGGTGGCGGCGTTTAGGGTTTAGGTGATTAGAGTAGGAAAGAAAATTAGGGTTCGGGGAGAGAAGAAGAAATAGAGGACAACTTTGTCATTTTGTTGAATTAATCTCTACCAAACGCACTGTTCTGGAGCGTGAACATCACATGCCGTTAGTTTGAACGATTTTTTTGACGGTTGCAACACTTTTGCAATCACAGGTGTCTTCTTGCAACTTTTGAAACTGCATGGGTCTTTTTGCAACTGACCCAAACCACGAGGGTGATTTCTGCAATTTTCCCATTTTTAATTTGAGACTTGTAGATTAATTTTCCATAAACAGGAAATGAAGCGAGCACTACTACATAAGTGGTCATCACTCAAACCCACCGAAAAAGGGGTTAAGATCACTTTCGGTCAAATTTTAGCACTAATGACGATATACACGTAAATTTTTTTGGTACTAATAACATAGTAATTGAATTCAACGTTATTGCACAAATAAGAGAGTGACCATGGTCCTCGGCCTTTAAGAAGATCCGCGCATTTTATATAATGTGCCAACAACATACATATACGTGCATTAAAAACCTACTATGTATAATATATATATTATATGGGAGCCGATCCACACCCACCGGTGGAGAAATAACAATTTCTCCACCATAAATCTAGCCGTCCACGTGTAGTCGTGGATGACCCAGATCTCTTTTTTCTTTTTCTTTTTTTTAAAGCTGCAACTGTCGCTCTTTGAAGCGGTTGCAAAAATGGACAAAAATGCCCCGGGAGGCTGAAAAAACCCCAACCGCAAGAAAGACTAGTGGTTGGGGGCCCATATAATCATCACCAACCGCTACAAAGTGTAGCAATTGGTGATATATATATATATATATATATACACACACACACGGAGTATAAGAAACTGAGAAATTATATATGGCTTACCCAAGAAATGTCAGTGAATGTATTACGTGTGGTGAGGAGACACTTTTTACAATGTTCACGAAAACGATATATATTTGTATTTTCTACTGTGAAAAGCAACAAAGGCTCGGCAGCCCATCAAGCTAGGCACTACCAAGTTGAGTGACACACTCTTTTAGCAAGCTATTTGATGTTTACAATGCAAGCAAAATAAACCATTTCTCTGAGAGGTCACATGTTGCCTTGTTGTGGAAGACTGGGATGTGTTTGTTCTGCCGATCTTGAAAGGGATTGCATTAACCCTTTCAACAGTTTGATCTTCATTCTCTTGACACAAAATTGTGAGCATTGCATATCTCTTTCACTTTAGTGAAGAGACAAACATTACGGGTTCACGGGTCATGAATTCAATGTTGTTCATCATAGCTTTCCACTCTTAGGAACAAATGATGGTTTTAAGAAGCTCCTTTCAGACCGACAAAATTGGAATGGATGAATTAACTCACTCACACACTTTTTGTGATAGGATAAGGACTGGACAGTGGGATGCTAGCATCTAATTAACATGCAATTTCGTGGAAACTTCACCGAAATTTCATCATGCTTTAGGTACATTGAAGCAATGAGCTTTCTACCTCGTGTTGTATGCTTAGTACGCCTACCTGACTCATCGGTCGCTAAAGCTAAAGTTAAAGCAAGCTTCAACTATCTGGCATGAATTTATACTCGTGTGTCTTTCACGTTTCTTTTTGCACCAATAAAAATAATAAAAATGGCGTAATAATGGAGAGCTCTATTGCTAGGGAGCTCCGCCGTCCCGAAGGTAGTTTTATTTTGTTATGCTAAAAGCATATAAAATAATCTTCACCTTAAGTTTTCTTTCGTGAACCCTTTGGTTGATATTAATGCAGTTTTGTGTTTAGGCCGATCGAAAAAAGAAAAGACAATGCGGTGGTGCAGTACTTGGCTTGCATATATGTGATGCTCAAAAGTACATGCCAATTGCCTTGTTGACTATTACATTTATTAATTATCGGTGATTGTCACGCGAAACTGAAGAATTGCGTCAAATCAGATACCAAGAAATCTAGCATTACTGAATTCTTCTAGACACTGATGAACCAAACTAATAAATGTTTACTTCAATCTACACAGCGTAAGTGACAAATTTAAACACCATTTTAGCACTAGATAATGAACATAAGTACTCGATCTTCCTTAATCCTTCCTCTTGACAGAGAGACTAAGAGAGGATGGATTATAACTATTATTTGCATGTAGTGAACAAAGAGGAGTTTCAGCCCCAGTCCTCGAGCTCTTCTCCGCCTCAACTGAGGACTAGCCACTCATCGTCAACCATCCAACCACCACAGCCGTCCACTTCCTCCCGGTCATCATCCTGCATGTAACCCTTTCTTTCCTCGACCAGCCACGGCCCTTTCCCGATAATCCCCGGTAAATCCACTTCACCTCCGGCAAAGAACTCGGAAGGACCCATCAAGCCAACACCTACACCGCTCTTAACCCTACCATCACTTGTCTCAATACCAACCATCACCGTGGATGTCGAGTCCGAAAGTGCCGGCCCACAGCTCCCGTTGTTACCTCCGGCAGCAACGAAAGGGGACGATGAAAAAGACACCGGGAAACGTTCCGGTGACGGTGACACGTTGACATTGCGGTTATCGCTGTAACAAGAGTTTATTTCCTTCAGCAGCTCCTGCATTAACTCCTCCACCATCTCTTCTTTTATCGCCGCATTCAGAAAGACCCCGTCAGCTTCTTCGTCTTCAATTATCGCCAGTAATGCATGAAGCTCTGGGGCAATTTTTACGGTGTCGTCAGTCTCCGGCATCTTTTCACTCCCAGCCATGTTTTTTCTTGCTGGTAGAGTTGAAAGAGGGGAGAAAGGGGTGTGTGTGTGTGTGTGGGGAAGAGAGCGAGATTGGTGAGCATTTATATAGGTGGAAGCTGATGCCATTGTCGCAGAGTGAATGTGACAGAGTTTACAGATAGAGCCAAGCCTTGGTCAACAAGTTCGCTGCAGTTGAGACTGATATTTAGCTGGAACTGGGAGTATGTTTGCCGCAAGCCATGGGGACTAAACAACGTTATATAAGTCGTTTGAGATTGATTTTTCAAATTATTTTTTTTATTAAACTACAATCAATTTTTAAAATCGATTTATATTTGATTTAGTTCTGGATTTAATCAAATTTGACCATTCTAAAATCAATCTTAAACACTCTCTTATCCGTTGTACTTAACCGTGATTAGATCCAATAAAATACTAAACTATGTTATAATGTTGATATGAATTTGAAAGTCAAACATTTTACGAACAATAATCATTTATCAACTTTATACACACAATGTGTAAGGAATGACTAAAATGAATCTCAACCAATAATTTTTCAACGGTGAATATGCTAGTCCAACTTAAAAAACGGGAATTCTTAGGAATGAGTGAAGTGACAAAGGCCTTAAGAATAATTTCAAGGTCTTCAGTTTGAATCCACGACAGTAATATAACTTACAATTCTAAAATCAAGAGAAAAAACTAAAATATAGTAATAACATCTTACCTCAAAACTTCAAAAGCGGTGACATTTCCTTGTCTATTGTTAATAAATGGCAAATATGGCACCTTTTGAAAATGGAAAATTTTTTGCTGCACACCAAGGAGCAGCGTCAAGCTACTACCCCTCCACGTGGCAGCGTGTGGTTGGTCCAGCGTCAAGGCCATGCTCATCGCACGTGAAGGAACTGGCTGGAGAAAGGTAACGGACGTCAAGCTGGTTCCTGAATTTTTGGAAGAGAATAATCAGCAAGCTATATTTTTCTCTCTCTATATCTCTCTCTCGTAATCACTTTGCAGTCTATTTCTCTTTATATCTCTTCCTTCCCGTATTCTTCCTCCCCACCACAGCTCAGCCATTGTTAAATTGTCTGCAAGAAAAATGCAGACAAATACAGCTTGCTGAATGTACCATAGAGTTGGTGATGCCTTGAACGTGTTCGACGAAATGCCTGTCAAAGATACGGTTGTGTGGAACTTGATCATTAAAAAGTGTTTGGACTGTGGGTTAAGGGAAAGAGTTGTATCTTGTGGTACGTACTGCGAGTTAAGGGAAAGGGCAGTGTTAGCTTTATCATTTCGTACATTCAGCCATTGTTGAATTGTCTGCAAGAAACACATTACAGAGCAACCAAGAATGAGAGTTTATTCTTCTTAACCGGAAAAGAAATAACAAAAGAACTTGGTATTTTTGTTCAGGGGTAAATCAAACAGGCTGCAGACCCAGAATGATGTCATTTGGTTGAAACAGATGCAACTTTTTCCTCTGCTTTATCCCGCTCTTTCTTTTGTTTATCAAATCAGTTTGTTTATTCAAATCACAAAGGTGACGCAGGTAACGGACGATATGAGCAATCTTTGTCCACGTGAACTGGCTGAGCTGGGGTGGGGAGGAAGAATACGGGAAGGAAGAGATAGAAAGAGAGATATAGAGAGAGAAATAGACTGCAAATTAAAGTGATTACGAGAGAGAGATATAGAGAGAGAGAAATACAACTTGCTGATTATCTTCTCTTCCAAAAATTCAGGAACCAGTTTGACGTCCGTTACCTTTCTCCAGCCAGTTCCTTCATGTGCGATGAGCATGGCCTTGACGCTGGACCAACCACACGCTGCCACGTGGAGGGGTAGTAGCTTGACGCTGCTCCTTGGTGTGCAGCAAAATTTTTTCCTTTGAAAATTTGAGCCCAACTACTGAAAGAAATTAATGAGACTTTCTCCAGTTAAGGGAATTAACCCATTTAAAAATGAAACATAAGAAGTTACATAGTGCATAACACGGTTTCGCTCCTCAATTCTCCATCTATTTCCCTTCCTCAAAGCCTAATACCCGAATCTAAAATGGAAAGATTATGTATTAGAATTTCCCAACATTATAGTTGTAGCCCTAACTAACGATTTTATCTGATGTGACAATTTTGTTTTTTAGAAATGACAATAGTAACCCTAACACGTATTTTATACGTATACGTATCTCTCTTCCCATTTCCTCTCTCTTTCTTTTCCCCTTCAACTCCAACAACCTCAACACCACCACCGCACCACCTTCGCACCATCCATACCACCAACCACAACGACCCATATCCACAATCCATCGCCTCAAGCCACGACCCATAAGCGCGACCCAAGGCCGCTACCCACTGTCAAGACCCTCAACAACTGTCGCGACTCGCCCGCGTGACCCACTGCTGGTTGTCATGTCACACCGCAATGACCTATAGTATAGCCTTTACGCAAAGCCCTTTTCTTGCGTAAAAGGAGATCCGATTCAAAATTTTCCTTGGGACATATCAAGAAGGAATTTGAACCTCTTTTTGCTTGACGATGGCTTCCAGGCACTGTAGCTAAGTAAAGCAAGAAGGAAGCTAGGGATCTCTAGGGAATGGGTGACATCACAGTCCTCCTATTTGGGAAGCACAACATCAAAAGGAATTCAATTGAGAGACTATAGAGTATGCATGGGACTAAATTGATGCTTTATCCATCTTCGTGAAACATCATCGCGATAGTTGTGAGCTGCGGTGGTTGATGTGGGCTGAGGTCGGACGATGGGTTCATGGTGGTGGTAGGCAGGCCGATTGGTTGGAGTGTGTGGTGAACGCGGGTGCTTGTGTGCGTGTGTATATTGAGATTTGGATAATTATTGTTGAAAATTGGTGATGAGTTGAAGTTGTTGTTATGATGGGGCGTGGGCCGATGATATTGAGTTGGGATCATAGCTGTGGCCGGTTCTGGCAATTGGTGGTGGCTGAGGTTGATGGAAGAAGAGAGATAAGGAAAAGACTGAAAAGGGAGAGAAGGTGCACTACAAGAAAAAGGGTCTTTAGTGACCGCGCTTGGTGGTCGCTAAAGGTGTCAACGCGGTCGCTAAAGGGTTTTAGCGACCGCGTAAGGGCGGTCGCTATAGCCCAGGTCGCTAAATTTTAGTGACCGCATTTTAATTTCGGTCGCTAAATTTAGCGACCGCGTTGACTATATTTAGCGACCGCATAAGGCGGTCGCTAAATATTTTTTAATTTAAATTTTTTTTTAAAATTTTTTTTATTGAATTATATTATATATTTAGCGACCGAATTAGCGACCTCGACTTGGGGTCGCTAAATAATTTAAATTTTTTTTTAAAATATTAAAAATATTTAGCGACCGCTTTGTTTTATTTAGCGACCGTATATCGCGGTTGCAAAACCTGGCTTTGCAAAAAAAAAATTTACAGGTCAACTAACCTGTCCAAAACCTGTCGCAGAACTAATATCAATTCACATCCAATCCAATCGATCCAAAAACCGATTTAACCTCGGTTGAAACGATTTTGAATGAATGCGTTGAAAGAATGAATGCGTTGAAAGCTTTCAACGCATTCATTCAAAACCGTTTTAACCCTCTGTCCCGCATTCATTCAAACAGCTGCTCGCATTCATCAAAGTATAAATAAACGTTAACATATGCATTAAAATAATAAAATTCATACAGTTAAGTACCGACGATCAATTCAAAACAAGAAAATAACATTCATTGCATAAATCAAACCAAACCCCTATCTAAATCACTCGTCGGCAGAACAACCAGCCCCGTCATCATCTTCTTCATTCCTCGATGGCACGTTCGATCCAACAACATCTTCATCGCCCCGGGAGTCACCGACACTAGGATCATCGGTATCGCCCTGCACGAAGCCATACAAATGATTCAACATCATATATCAAATCAAGATCACATATAGAGCACAAAATACATAAGTAATTGAAAAAAATTGTATTACATGTAGTTTGGGGTCCTTCATAATTACATAACCGTCACCCAGCAGCATCCGCATGCACGTATCAAATATTGTGTTGAAGCACTCTACCAACGTTGCAGCTGCCGCGTTTGCCTGAGAACCGGTAAAAACTGGTCTCACCTGTCGATTGAGGTCTGCCGGCTAGCAACGCTAGTGCGGACCGACGAGGGTGGCCGAGTATACGGTCCTTCCTAGGACCCCCAGTAGTGTCTGACCACAACGAGAACTCGTCCACTGTCTGGCTACCGTCTGGCTGGGAGTTGGCCTGAACTCTCTCTTTAAATAAACTCTGTATAAGAAAACAACAAAAATGTTAGAGAAATTCTATTGGCCATAATCGCAAAAAATGCAATAGGAATACAAAAGTAATGCATGAGTTACGTGCTCACCGCAAACGTTACACATTATATCTCACCAGATGATGGGAATTCCATAGGGGCCTAAGCATATTTATTAAAGACGAATTGCAGCACGAGTTTTACCAGTAATGGATAGGATGATTTAGTAAGCAGTAGAAAGAAATGCCCGCCACATTAAAATCATTAAAATCAAAAGTAAGTAGTAGAAAGAAATGCATACCCCTTGGATTCTCTTCCTAGTAATTGCACACTGAGGTCCAAAAGAACAGACTTTAAGATATCAATACTCCAAACTGAAGAAGAAAAGAGAATTAGTATGTGAAGTATGTGTGAGACCCCATGTGTAAGAAGACTGTTGAGTACCACCAAGGAGGTAGTATAGATCAGACTGGAATTGAGCAAATGCTCACTTAGGGGTGCTCAAGCTCAGCTCAACTGTGTACTTACGATTTGAGGGTGTGCTTGAGCTAACAATCACATAGTTTGAGGGTGTGATCGAGTTCAACTCATACTCGTAACAAACTTGAAGTTGTTTATTCAGTAAAGGATGCTTAGACTCTCAATGACTATGGATTACCTTCTCTACCAAAAGAGCCAAGCTAGACCTTCTATTGTATCATGATCAGGAGCTAACATAGATCTCGTGCCTCACGACCAAAGGTAGCCGGTTCTGTGAGGCCCCGATCTTAATTAGCTACTAATCATTTTATTAAGTTTAAACATATTTAAATTTGGTTGAAATAATGTAATCGTGTTATAATATTTGTATACATAAAATAAATATCAAAATTAATTGTGGGCCCAAAATATAATTATGTAAAACCTTGGGGGTTAAAAAATAGTTGTGCAAAACCTTGGGGGGCCAATATGCAAATATGAAAAGTTGGTATTAGTGGCATGCCATGTGTTGCCTTAGGATTAATTGTTGGTGGTGAGTAATCAAAGGAATAAGTGGATAAATTAGAAACAAGATGAACATGTGAAAGACTCTCTTAACCATTCGGGCATGAAGGAAGATTAAAAAAACAAAGAGAGAAAGGGAGGAGGAAGGAAAAGAAAAGGGAGAAAGAAGAAGAAAGGAAAGAAAAGAGAGAAAGGGAGGAGGAAAAGAAGAGAAGAAAGAACAAGGAGAGCATCAAAGTTTCTTGAATTCACTTGAGTTTGATTTGCTTGGAGGTAGGTTATCTTGTGTTTTTTTTCTTAAGTTTCAGAACATGTATGAGAAGTATTATGATGGTAGTAAAACACTTACATATATTTTCTTGAAAAGATTCAAGGAGAAGGATGTTCATGTATGCTGAAATCTGCAAAAACAGTCATGGAATTAGGGTTATTTTTGGTGCTTAGAAATGTATACTTTTAGTTAAGATATGGACCTGATTATTTTATATGTTATACTAATACATGTTTAGGGTATACATACCAAATTTCAGATTATTTCAAGTACTATTACTATGGTTTAAAATTCGTGGCTTGAAACCTGTTCTGTGAAACTGTACAGTCATGGAATTAGAGTAATATTTATGCTTAGAAATGTATACTTTTAGTTAAGATATGGACTTGGTTATTTAATATGTTACACTAGTACATGTATATAGTATACATACCAAAATTCAGATTATTTCAAGTACAATTGCCATGGTTTAAAATTCGTGGATTGAAACATATCTTGTGAAACTGTTGTTAGGCAGATTCTGAAGTTTGTCTTTTTAAGGGCTTAATATGATCTTAAGACAACATTTTCGTGTCAAGTAAAATACTGGGATGTAGCTCTTTAAGTCTAGTTTTCATAAATATATAGTTGGATTGTATAAGCCTTGTAATTAAATTGTTATGATTTTCGGAGTACAGACTACTCCTGCTGCCATTTGAAATACTGGGCAGATTAGGTTACATGTTTGGCATGTATTGTCGATAATACGGTAAATATGACTCGACAGGGGATTAAACCTCTTTTGAGGTACTTGATGACATTCATGTTGACGTATGTACATGATTATGCATGTCACGTGAAGGAGGAGGAAAAAAGTGAGTTGAGGGTGTTATTTGCCGGGGTTGGAAGTTATCCGGCCAGGGTTCTCGTTCTCGTTCATGTCTTGATAGTGCGCACTAGCTATGCGTACTAATTCTCGAAAGGAATTATTGGCGTGCCTGTGATGACGTTGGACTTCTTCTATCGAACCCGCTACATCAGTTGGTTGCGATACGAAAAGTCTCTCGCACTCAGGGAAGGTTGGCTCGTGCATGAGGGGCATATTTGCATATTGATATTCTCGTACTTGGCTTATATTTGTCTTGAACTTTTTGTACTGTATGGTTATTCTTGGCGAGATCAAGTTAATAATTAGGTCTTTCTTGTCATTCTCGTGTATGTTCTACAAGATTTCAAATCTTGCACGATATGTTATTCTCGTTTCTTTTGAAGGCAAGTGTGAGCAGATGCTTGCATGTGTTACTCGATATGTTAAATTATTCTTAAGTACGTAGGTATCATCTGTTCAAGTGACTTGCATGTTCATACTAACTATACATAATATGATCAAGTCATGTTTGGACTTAAAAGCACCGGATACCCTACTGAGCCATTAGGCTGACCCATTCCCGATACTTTTTTTTCTAGGTTCGGAGTCGGAGTATTTGCCAAGGGACGAAGAGGATTACCTCGGGGAGACTCAAGAGTATTACGCTGGGTGAGCAACGTTTTAGTTGTTCTTCTTTTATTTTGGAGTGTAGTACTTGTATAGAAGAGAGGTGGTCTGTAATATAATGTTATGTTCAGTCTTTCCACTTATGGACGACTGTAATGTTTAAGCATACTTCCGCTGTTTCTTTTGAGGTTTTGTAGTAAAGCTCTGTTTATCCTTGAGGTATATGTGTTAACCAGCTTGTTAGCGTTGCCCCCCCCCCCCCCCTTCCGGGGGGCATGACAGGTTCAACCAAGTTTTACTGAATATTTAAAAATGAAATGACTATAATTCAAGTTTCAATTGGAGTGTCCACAAGTTTACAAGTTTACGCATGTGTCGCACTTAACGCTAACAAAATTTACACGCTCGGTACTTTTCTTCTTCTTCTTCTTCTTCTCTTTACTTTCTCTCCAAACCAAAACACACTCACCAGCTCATGGTTACTGTTCACGAAGCTTCCCTTGCTCCCCATTTTCATCTCATAACCATCACTTGCTCACACATGAAACACCACTCATAACACACACTATACACACACATATATGCACTATGCACTCATGTAACACACACAACCCATTACCTCCACAACACATCCACAAATATATAAATAAATATATCCACCATGCCCACTGCCGTAAGCCAGTGGGTCTCCCTCTCCCCTTCTTCTCTTTTATTTTTCTTTTTGTTTTGCTTTGTTCCACTTGCATTACACATACTCTCATAGTACACCCCCGTATACACATACACACACACACACACACCCTAGAGCACTCAATTCACACGCACACACACATGAGCACCCAGATCAAAATGAGCTGCCTTTTGGCAGCATCACCATGCCCAGACACACACTTTGCACATCTTCTCCCTTCTTTATTTCCTTAACACACACACAAACTCACACCTGTATACCCATTATACACACAAACATATTCACACATAAGACACACACAACACAGCTACACACCCATCTCCTCTCACACCCACATGGACTTTCCCCAAACCCACTTCATGGTATCCCTCCTTCTTGCCGCATAAACACGTAGATACACACATACACTCACGCATCTCGCAAAACACACACTCTTGCACAACACTTCACTGCTATACGGCTGCTCCTTCCCTTCCTTCTTCATGCTTAAACCCACTTCACCCACACAAAACATAAGCACCTGCTGGCACCATACACAAAACATTTTAGGACAAACCTGTTATACCAATTTTTACACACACCTAGCCACACATTTTCACACCCAGTTTACACAGTCACGCTGTAATCACCACTTCCATGGCTGCCATTTCAGCCCTTCTTCCACCTTACAGATCCTCACTTAGCACACTTGTTCCGCCAACAAAACACAAACTTGTTGTGCATGTTTCACGCCTCCTTTCATGTACACGCCCATACAAAGCACACCCGCAGTAAAGACTAAACCCATTTTCAACCCCCAAACCCACTATCATCTCTCTCTCTTTCCTTGCAAACTCACATACATATACATTCACACAACCACCTCCGCACAACACTCACGCACATACAAAACACACATATTCACTCATGCACAGGTCATACAGATTTAAACAAACACTCACTCCCGCACTCAAACGTCTACGGCAATTTATTCTCTCGTTTACAATTACAACCCACACCCATTACGCCCAACACAAACTGCCGTAACCCACATACCCAATCCCAAAATAAATTTGATTCAAAGAAAAAGTAAACACCTTACCTGAGGTTTCCCCGGATTCCTTTCTTCACTCTCTCTCTCCGCTCTCTATCTCTCTGCCGTTTTCAGAAAATAGGTATGAATAATATAGGGCCGGCTGCTTTAACAAAGCCTTATATATGAAAGGCGTACAAACAATGCATAATCCTAACGATTTGCGGATCAACTAAGAATTAGAGAGGGAATAACCATGGAAGAAACAATCAGACCCCTCTCGTTTGGAACGCTTTTGCTACATAAATGATGCAATAGAAGAACAAACATACCTACACGCCGAATTAAGAACAAACCTGCCGCTGCCGCTCCTCGTCGCCGGCAAATCGGTCGCCTGATGTCGCCAGAAAATCGGTCGCTCGGAGCAGTCGCCGCTGCTCCCTTTCTCTCTCGCCCAGATTTGTCCCGTTTGTATTTGGCGGTAGCTGGGAAGTGACAAAAGTTCAAGACTAAATTCAATTTAGGGTTTTTTGGGACTAAATGTTGACTAAAATGTAGCGACGGCAACGGCAGTCGCAAAATTCGGTCGCTAAAGCTAAGTTTTCGTTGACCATGAATATTTAGCGACCACGAAATATAGCAGTCGCTAAATCGGTCGCTAAAGTATATATTAGCGACCGCATGTTTTGCGGTCGCAAAATGCGGTCATTAAAGCCCATGTTTCTTGTAGTGGTGTGTAGGGCAATTACGTACATTCATACAACTTTTTAACGCCGTGCCTATTTCATTTGATCAATGGATATAACTGATATAAACGCTAAACTGTGTCCTCAACTTAATTTACCCCTATACTCAAGGATATAAGTGATGTTATTCCAACCTAGCTAATAATACCCTCAAAATCTCCAATATCCCCCCCCCCCCCCCCCCCCATCTCCTCTCCCCCTTCGTCCTTTTTCTTTGATGAGATGAGCTCATATCGTTAGCTCCCTTTGGATCAAATTAAACTATAAATTCGATGCTTGCATGGAAGCCAAAAATATTTCATGCCTACAAGCCCTCAACTATTCGTGCCCATCTAAACTTCTCCCTCTCTTAGCCTTAAGATATAAACTTAAGGGCTGACAACCTTTTAGCTTTTAGTTTTGATTTTCGAAAGAAAAAAAAAAACAAAACCAAAACTAGTTGTAATTTTCTTTTGAAAAACAAATGGTGGATGTTTAGTACTCCTTCCGTCCCACAAAAATTGCTCGTTTCCAAACTAAGAAAGATTATGTAGGTACATTTACATATTTACCCTTTTTATACTTTTTTTCATTTTATTTCTCTCTCTATATTTAAATCTCCATCAACTCATTTTGTCTCTCTTGACCCACTTTCTTATACTTTTTTATTCATTTTTCTCTCCACATTTAACACTCCACGAACTAATTTTCTCTCTCCTGGCCTGCTTTCTTCTCCTCCTCTCTCTAAAGGTTAGAATGAAAAACACAAAATATCACTTAAATCCTTAATCTGCGTGCAAAAATACAATATATCACTAGTTTTGTCAGATTCACTTTTTTTTTTTTCAAAAGACATTATAATTCCTTTTTCTTCTTAATCTTATTCATTTGCTCTACCAAGACAGAAGACACCAGTAAAACCAACCAACTTCACCACCACCAATAGCAACCAACCACCACCCATCACGACCAACTGCCAAAAGCACTACCAAGATGAGGTTGTTGAACCCACTAACCAAATACTGACTTCCTCTCCCATTTAACAATTCAACTACAGTAATCAAGAGACATTGGCCAAAGACTAATGTCAAAGCTTCTACTTCGAATCGATTACAAATTTGATAAATGCTTAGCCACTTATCTGGAAATCGACGGGGTCGACGGGATAGTAGGATTGTGAGTTTAGTTTATTAACTGGAATGACGGTGGTGTTAAGTTCATTAAAAGTATTGTGTGTGTGTGTGTGTGTGTGTTCCCTTTCTCGCGCAGACAACTTAGTTAAGTTGCCAAAGCCATCTAGCCGTCCATCCATCGCTGATGGACGGACTAAATCTAACTATTTTTCAAAAGAAAACTCGTTGTAAGCTACATAATGTAATGAACGGTCTATTTGAGCATTTTGCCCCTCCAACCCCATCGGTAAGTGAAACAGTGCCCCGTCCGCTAAATAAAATGGGGCAAATTTAAAAGATTCAAATCGTCTTCGTCCATCATATAATGTAGCGGACAACAGGGTATTTATGGCCCTAAACCCTAATTGCTAGCTCTTCTTCCTACTTCAATATATTCTTGCCACTCTATTGAGCTCCATTTTCCATGCTCGAAGCTAGGCCTTGACCCTCCCAGCTCCAAATTCCACTCAAACAAGGTAACTTTTTGTTCTCAATTGCTCATTGGTATATATGTCTTAATTTAGAAAAGTTGTGGGAGCATGATTATCATTTTTAGGAATGTTTGTGAGATTATGTTTGTTGTTTGTGCCTTGTCCAGATTTTTACACTTTTTTTAAAAAATTTATTTGTTATGTCTAAGAAAATGTTATAATTTGGAAATTAAAACATGTTATTTATTTTTTGTGCCTAAAAAATGTTACCACTACAACAAAATTGAGTTGTAAAAGCGTGCTTACAAGTATCATATAGGGACACTTTTGGCATAAGGTCACTTTGAAAGGCATCGTAACCCTGCCCCATTAGAGGCCGTCATAATAAGTTATGCCAACGCACACAAGTGCCTCAATAAGGGTCAGTTCTAACAAGACGCATTTACGTGCTCTATAAAGTACTCATTTAGAAGACTCTAATATGCCTTATAGCGACGCTAACGAGCGTTCCGGTAACTCTTTTGGGACGCTTATGTACGTCCACAAAAGTAAGGCCTAAGAAGGCGCAAATGAGCATCCTATAAAGTGCTCAGCTTGAAGACTCCAATATGCCCTATAGTGACGCTAAAGAGCATTCCATTAACTCTTTTGGGATGCTTTTTAGCGTTGTAACATGTTCCCATATTTAGTGTACCAAATTACAAATATTTACATATTTGTGATGCCTACGTCGCCAATTGAAATTTGTATCAAATCAAAACATCAATAAACCAATGTAGCCTAATTTAGTTCATTCCACATTGCAACCATAAGAAGTCAGAAACCAACTAAATTAAAGGATAACATCCATAGTCTTCATATTAACCAAATGTCTCAAGTGAATAATTACATTGACTCCAACATTAGTTCTAAGTGCCTAACTCATAGAGTAATAACAATCACAAAAGGATCGTGAGTAACAAGCTATCCAATGTCCATCTAAAAGCAAAATATAGTTATCTAAGTCACCATTTAAGCCACCGATCACATGCCATCAATGCTCTCTAGTTCCACCTACAAATACAAACATGTACTCATTATTTGATTGTGTATATCTATTAGAAGTTAACAATTATACATTGGCAACTTTGAAGCACTCGACTCCACAACACATAAATGTACTGCTCCATAGTAGCAAGAGTGTAAGCATCTCAATTGATCATAAGATATGCGTTAAAGAACCTATCCTTAAAATCACAGAAATGATGATATAGCTAAACTTTTTTAGTTTGGAAAACTCTAGATTCTTGTTTTGTAAGGTTGAGACTAAAGTACGAAAGCACGATAAAGATCGACTTCAAGAAACATGATATTTTCAAGGTTTTTTTCAAAAAAGAGTAAAGAAACCACAAAAAAAGGTGGGGACTTACATAAGGACAAGGCCATGCGACAGTTGCTCCATATGCATCATAAATGGTTTTGTGAAACCCGTTGGATCGTATCAAACGTTCATCCTTTTTCACAGCAACCTGAATGGATACTTTAAAACATTTCGGCCCAAGTTCTTCCCCCCAACTTGTGTACATGGATATATGTTCTGTATAATTCCCTTTCCTACAGTTTCTGAGGGATTCATTATACTCTTAAGGCATACAACATCTCGAACCTGAAGAGTTCAGCATAAAACAACTTGAGCATTGCTATCACAAGAGTTGCAAATTACAAACAAAAATTGAGCATTTATGTCCTAAGAGATGCCACTTACTTAATTGTTAGCTCAATTAAGCAATTTTTTGTCCCTAGACTCGACAAATCTAGATTTCCAGCTACCTAGTATAAGACATGGGAACTCGAATTATATATTGAGTCCTCTCTATTTTTCTGTTATCTGCTAATATTATCTCTGGTATTTATAAGCTAGCTACAACTAAATCTTCAGTTCATCTTTATAACTCCATTTTCAGCTGATTTGAGTGCAAAGAAGTTGTGCCATCATAATAATCTGAAATTATTATCATGAATACAAATAGTGGTTTCTTATAGAAGAAATAGTTCCTGCCTGCTTGTTTTACTTCTGTTTTTAAGATTTTTTTGGTTTGTATACTCTCTTAAGTGGAATTAAGGAGCTTTTTTTTCTTTTCTTCTTTATTCAAATAATTTCCAGCAAGGAAGAAGGAACGGGGGTGGGGGGGGGGGGAGGAGGGGATGGAAACTCTAGAATTTGCATGAACCCGAATAACCTTATTATAACATTGACTAAGCAAAGAAGTAAACTAAATCACTACAATTATTTATTTTAAAATCATTTCTAGTTGTAGGATAAGAAAATAAAGTACAAGAGCTCATACAATGAAGAATGGGATATAATCTCAAACAAACTAATGAAAGGATAATTGAAATAGAAGACATTTTTGGTTAGATAGGGAAAATAAACTACATGAACAAGGACACAAGTGTAAGATACTTTTGTAGACAGGTAAAGTGAAAATGGAAATCTGAGAATTTGAAATAGCTGAATCTGGAAGAAGTTCAATCGATAAGGATTATTGTTCAAGTGATATGTTGTTATACATACCCGAAAAGGATGGGACAACTGAGTAAATGTCATCTGAGGACGATGGTTAATAGATGTAGCAGGACTACAATCGGATTATTCATATCCTCTATGCCGTAAGGACATATATCGATTCGGTTATTAAACCTTTCATCCATTTGCTCGTAATTTGCCTTCCACTATATTGCAATCATGTGTGACTGTTTATAGCTAGGTAGTCGACCCCATACATCATATTTGGACACATCTAGCCCATACATGCGAACACGGCCATATTTCTCTTTTCCCACAACCTGAGCAAGTTTGTCATCTTCACTAGGTAGATCTTGAAAACCCTCTGGATGTTTTTCTCTCTTCTCGTGCATTTGTGCCTACAAGACAAAACAACCTTCAATCCTTATCGTTTCCAATAAAATGTTATTAAATGGTAAGAGAAAAGTCCAAGCAAAGATTACAAAACAAACCACGTATTTTGTTGTCTCCACAGTGGATGGTGTTCTCTTCTCATCCTTCTTAGAGTGGAATTTGATAAACAATTCCATCCGCGATGGATCATGGCCCAATTCAACTTTATATCGAAGAAGACGAAGAAAAACCTCACCATTTAGCATTATTTATGTTAAAAAAATCTAACGTTTATTAAGGATGAGTATGCACCTTTCTTTCACGGACTAGGGCGTAACTCTCTTTGCCAGTAGTTTGCACCAACTTCTTCGCTTTATGATTATTCTTATATTTCTCAATAATGTTCTGAGTAACAAATTTATGGACATTTGGTTAGTATGATGTTATAGGATTCATGTAATAGGTTCACTTATGCAATCACTTTGAGGAACAAACATTTGGAAGAAATGACTAGTTTGTGAATCTACTAGGAACATTGCTTTAAATGCAAAAAAAGCTGAACCACTGGAAATGCTGTGATATCAGCTACCTTTTCCATCATAAGCCAGTGTTATGCATCGAATTGTTTCCTCCGTGTGAAAATTATTCATAACTTAAGTAAAATATATGGGTAGATATACATTCGAGAGGTCAATTGGATGTTAATGTTATTTGGGTCCTAGCCTTAGAATGGTTCAAGTCCCTGGAATTGGACTTGTTTAAACTAAGAGGTCATATTCGTACTTTTTATGTTCAACCTACCAGTCTAGAAATTCTACTCAGGTTCATGCCAAATTGCATGTCAAACATGTAGCATACCCCATATTCATAAGAAGTTATTACATAACATTAAAGGTACATACCATGGCCTTTTGAGTACCCCAATGCGCAACCAGCTTCTTCCACTGAACTAGCTTGACTTGAACTGGGTTTCTCTTAATTTGATCATCATATGACAATGTCGGATCGTATGATCCTTCTTTACCTTGGCCTTCCAATTCCTGAATTTCTTTCCAAATAATTGTAAGAGTCACTCCTCAGAACCACAAGGGAAATTAATTTTTTCTTGGAACAAAGTCTAAGAAAATAACTAATTGAAACACAGGTCCAGTAGCCACTTCTCTGTTTATAGTGTTTGCAAATTGCATATGGTAAGATTTGTTTTCAATGATTAGCATACATGCATACTCTAGATGACTATTTTTAATTAATTATATATTATGTGTAACTAATCATTTCTAGAGATCAGCCTTTTTTCGTAAAAGATCAAAATTTTCACTTACCTTGATCAGATCTAACGTATTGGTTTTACGAAATTCCGGTTGGTCATGCCAATTCTTGTTGAGTTCAGTATATCTTCCGCATCTTATTATGCTGCCTTGGAAATGTGTCGACTTCTTTGTATTCATTTTCTCAACAGGTTGTCCAAACTCATTAAATATAACCTTAATTTGCTCCCCTTCAGGCCGGCCCCAAATACTTTTCATTGTTGTGGGGCCTTGTACTCATTTTCTTGTGTTACTGACTTCTTTTTAAAATGTAGTAGCAAAAGAAAACATTGCAAAATAAAAATAGCATCTCTTATTGATTGTTTGTGCACTGAGTTCAACAGACTGCAAGGGGTCCAAATGCTAGCTCTTCTTGTTTGTAAAATCAGGGTAGCAACCAGTTGTCCACAACAAACTAAATAAGTTCTTCGAAGCTTTCTTTGTCTCTTATTATAATGTCTTTATGTTGCAGCTTGCGGTCACTCTTAGGCAATAGATGATTATTTTCAATAAACATATTATAGATGAAATGGTAAAGTTCAAGCATCTGAACTTGATCCTTGAGATGATTGTCATTTTGGAATTTACGCTTACTGATCAGTGGCAAAACAAAGATCCAATAAGAGAGTTAGTAATAAAAAATAAAGCAGAAGCGGGATTTGACAAATTTATTTGCAATATCCTCATAAGGTAAGGGCAGGGCTTCTCTCTTAAAACCAAAGTGAGAAGAGTTAGAACTGACACAGCTTTGTGCTCTCAAAACTAAACCTATCAAGTCATGGATCTAGAGTAACTACACGTCCTCACAAAAATGGGCTGATCTTGATCCCAAAACTGAATCTGATCAGGTTAAAATGCTATGAATGTAACAGTAGCCAGACCGAGTAAAACACATATTTTACCTCACTTAGATCACAAGCCTTGTTAGCCTTGTAAGCTGTCACTCGAAATAAATAAACAATGTCAAATTTATATCGACTAAACACTTTATCCAATTCTAGAGAACATCTCAAAACCACAAAGTAATGACTTTATTTAGAGACAAGAAATAGTCTATAAGAAGTACAGTTTATCCAAGTCTACTAGAATCATAACATTGTATCCAAGCTTGTTCCATTCATATCAATTATGGTGTCTTGCACACCCTCTTTAACCCAACTAACATCCTCATCTTGATCATGTTCTTGAGCATTACACGGTTCAGTTTGCAAATATGTGTCGACATCATCTTCAGACGAAACTGCATTCATATCAATAACATTTCTAGCAGTTATCTTGATCGCAACATGCCATCAACCAACGTCCTCTATGTAAAATACTTGTTGAACTTGAGAAGCTAGAACAAACGGTTCTTTATGACGAGTTATACTTTTGAAATTCAGTAAAGTGAATCCATTTTCATCCTCATTCTTTCTACTGCCTTTTGACATTCAGTTGCTTTTGAAGAATACAACTCTTTTAGATCATGTGTATTGTAGCTCAATGATTTCTTCCAAAACTCCATAGTACATTAGATCCCCTAAAACAGGATTGTCATCTTTAGCACTACAAAAGCTCGGTGTCATGGCATTAACTACAAGACCGCTATTTTGAGTTTTTCAATTCTGCTCAAGGTCTTTGATATTAATAAAACTCTTATATCTGGTCACAACTTCATTTGGATCTCGAGCTAATATCCTTAGCTCTTTAGAGATCCGTTCATCTCCGGCAAGATACAACTCTAAAACCTGCTTTAACGAAGAAAGGTAAGAAACACAAAAGTGTCATTGTAAATATTTTTCATTCTTATGCTTTTTATTTACGTTGTTTTTTGAACCAAGACGCAAAGTTGCATTGCGGATCTGTTTTAGTTGACGAATATTTCGTCGTGGATTTTCGCTTCGAATAACATCATAGTGTTGGATGCAGGAAAATTTGATTAAAAAGATTATTCATTCTAGACATCATAATAAACCATAAAGATAGTGGTTTTCTTACTTTGTATATGGTGAAATATCATCATAGTTGAACAACACATAAATGTGCCTTCACCAATGTTTCATCGTCTAATCATCCCATCTCTGCCTTTCTGAGTGGTCGTCCCGGGTTTAAGAAAATAGGCACCCCAGAGTTAACACCTTCTGAACTATCATTTCGAGTCTTCCAATTAAACCTCGTCTCGACGTTATCTCCCAAGTACAAAGAGCAGAACGTTAAGCACTCTTCAGCTATATACCCTTCTGCAATAGATTGCTTAGGACGACTTCAATTTTGCACATAGGATTTAAACATAGCCAAGTACCTATCGTCTAAAAAATGTACCGATGATCCAAGCTTAAATAGAAAAGCTGAATAAGAAAAACTAATTCATAAGAATATGTTATAAATACCTCTCAACCGGATACATCCATAAAAAATGTACCTGGCTAGCAATTTTTGCCTCAGTAGCCAAGTGTACGGTAAGATGTACATAAAATCAAAGAAAGATGGTGGAAATATCCTCTCTAGCTGGCAAAGAATTTTTTTTATCTTGCTCTCTAGTCGAATCAAATCACAAGGATGAAGAACTTTCAAACATAATTGTCGAAAGAACCGACTCAGTTTAATCAAGGAGAAGTGCACATGCTTAGGTAAGACTTTCCGCAATGCTAATGGAAGAAATTGTTGCATTAAGATGTGATTGTCATGACTCTTTAGCCCCAAAATATAGGATGGCTTTAGTTGCACACATCGTGAAATATTAGCTGCATAACCATCTGGAACTTTGACATTTTTCAAGACTTGGCAGAATTTATCCTTCTCCTTCTTATTCAATGCAAAACACGAAGGACTCAGATATACTTGATTGAAACCATCATATATAGGATGGAGTTCTGGTAATCAAGTTGTGCCTTTAAGTGATCTTTTTGATTTTCCATCAACATTAAACAATGTCCCAAGCACACTATCACAATCGTTTTTCTATTCAATGTGCATCACATCAAGATTGTGCCTCAATAAGTTATCCTCCCAATATGGCAATTCAAAGAATATACTTTTCTTCTTCCAATTCAATGGTAAATCTGGGTTATCTTTAACTAATCTACCAAATGTAATCTGAATGTCTTTCAAATCATTTAAGATCATTGTCCCAGTCAAGTAGCAAGGTGGATTTCTTCATTCTTCTTTACCATAAAAGGAGTGTTTATCTTTCCAAAATAGATGATTAACGATGGCACATATAACAAAACTTTCCACTATATTTCAACCATTGAGAACAAGCATCTTCATGACATAAAGGGCAAGCAAACTCTCATTTAGTACTCCACTCAAACAAGTTAGCGTAAGCTGAAAAATTATTTATCGTTCACATTAACGCAACATGCATTTGAAAGTTCTCTTTCATTGATGGATCATAAGTTTCTACTCCATCCTCCCATATTTCCTTAAGCTCATCAATCAATAGTTGTAAATATATATATCAATATTGTTCCCTGGAGCAGCAGGATCTGGTATAAGCAATGATAACATGAAGTAAGGTTGTTTCATACACATCCACGATGGCACATTATACGGGATCAAAACAACTGGCCATGTACTATGAGCGATACTCATAGTCCTAAACGTATTAAATCCATCACATGCTAACCCTAGCCTTCCATTGTGTGGGTCTTTAGCAAAATTAGGATTTTGATGGGCGAAAGTTTTCCAAGCTAGGGAATTTGCTGGATGTCGCATGCAACCAGCTGTGGTGCGACATTCATGATGCCACCTTATAAAATGAGCTGTTTTTCATGACATGAACAGTGGGAAATAACGCAAAACTTTTGCTGCTAGTTTTTTACCCTTTCTAGGTGAACTTGACCCCTCATCTGAGACATCCTGATTTGTTGTCCACCTAGATGCATGACATACGTCGCATTCCATCTTTGTTGCATTCTCATCCCAATACAACATACAATCATTTGGCCATGTATCAAGATTTTCATAACAAAGGCCTAGGTCCTTTATCACCTTCTTTGCTTCGTAAAAGGACTTTGGTAGAAATACACCATCTGGGAATGCTTCATTTAGTAACTCAAGAAGAGACTTATGCCTTGTTGTTCATTTTACCGAGAGATTTGATGTTAAGCAACCGAAATAGAGAAATTTTTGCAATTCTTAGAAAGCATGTCTTGAGAATCTTGCAGTAGTTTTCTCCGCCTATTTATTAGGCCCTTCCATTGCAACATCAGTTGCACCATCTCTAACTTCATCACTGGACATATGAAATATGTCATTTAAAAGTCCTTGCATATCATCACTCATGTTTAATGCAACATGTGCACGAGATAAAGCCGGAGCAGCAGATGACTTAACTTCCCCATGAGCAACCCATTAAGTGTAACCTTTTATAAACCCATTACAGATTAGATTCCCACATGCATCTATCCACGACACCCAAATGGAATTCCGAAGCACATTACAGGGGAAAATAATCTCTCCATCAACACTTACATTAGCAAAGGCAAAATCAAGAAACTCTTCCAGTCCTTTAAAATATGCACTGCTGGTCCTATATTGGTTCGTCCAACTCTTATCCATTTGTCTACCTTAAGCAAATAAACAATCTATATCAGTCTACTTTCTCAATTTAGAAGTCTATCTTAACTAATAGCTAATCAATATGTACGCATTCAAGAGCATATGACAAAAAAAGACAGGAAAAGAGAACAAAAGGTAAAAAGTCAGTCCATTCCTTTATATTGAATTACCTATGTGCACCTCAACTTTGATTAAAATCTAGAGATTCACCTACAAAAAGTAAAAGAAATACCATTAGAAATTGAAAGAAAGAAACTATGCAACATTATCATGGAATACCTATGTGGCCTGATGCTGTATATGCAAATTAACTAATTAATAAATATGCATGATGTGCGTTTTTCCTCAATCTCTCTCTCCCCCCCCCCCCCTCTCTCTCTCTCTCTCTCTCTCTCTGTCTGGAGACCCATGAACAGAGCCAAGTGGAATCATCTTAATCTGAGATATAATCACCTTCAAGCTCAATCGAGCCTGAAAAAAGAGCAACCAAATAAAGACACCTAAATTAAGTAGCCTCCACGTGATGTAACACAAGCACATGAACATGGCATCATACCAAAGCAAGTGAAAAACATGCATCGGATTGCGCTCCTCCCTGCAGCAAAGTCCTGATTAAAATTACCTTCAACACCCAAATATATCAATCAAATAAAAGCATGCATCATCGAAATAAGAAGGAAAAGGCCAAGGAGTCCCCTTGCCTTAAGCTCTGGATGGAGAGACAAAAAGAATCGCAAGGCAAGCTAGTAACCAACAAAAAAGACTTGACTGAAGGAATGCAAAATCCACTCTAACTTTTCCACCTACTTCCACAACCCATATTTTTCATGATCATACTATGTATCCCCGTTAACATGATCATACTCTGTCTTAACATCCAGCTTGGACAATAAACCAACAAAGTCTTAGCTCACCCAACATTGCCCTCGTCTGCTTCCCTTACACATAGCAAAAAATGCAAGTCAGAGGTAGAACCTTCCATCACTCTGGTAGACTCTACGATCCATTTGATACATTTCAACGTTGGATGATATCTCGTTCTAAGTAATAATCTTGTCAATCTGGTTCACCTTCTTGTAGGCATACAGAATACTTTAGGGTGGTTGTCGCCTTCCTTCAACGTAAGAGCTCTGCACTCTAGTGTCCAACACACCTATTCAACTCACTGTTCCTATCCACTCCACCAGAGAAGCCCCTTGTTCAGTCAAGCACATACAACCCCTGAACCTCAACAACAAACCTCATGCCTCCAGAACTTCACATTTCCATTTCATTATGTATTCCCAATGGAGTTCATATTTCCTTGCCATATAGTATACATTCTCATATTGATACATTGATATCAGAACAATAAGATTTAAAGCGAAAAAAAAGAGGGAACAAGCCCCATTTTTTACAAGGCTGTTTTATGGCATATTCAACAGGTTAACTTCAGTCTATAGCTTCTGGAAATTATAGCCCGCCCAAATCAAAATCCTTCAAAGTCCAACCACTGAAGAGCCCCTAACTTCGATACCAAGCTCCAACCAGGTGGAAAATATGAACATTATTTATAACAGAAATCCACCAAACAGAATCAACATATAAAACTAGTGTAGATCATTTGTTGAAGTTCGCAAATCAAATAGTTGTCTGAATCCCGTTCAATCAGTTCTAATTTACTTCACAATCTAAAGAATAGGTTTTGTGCCTAACAATTTCACATCTGCATTTACAGGTCAAAGTCTAAAGCTTTTGCACACATTAATAAACGCAATCGACAGAGATCTATGTTAAACCTACAATTGCCAAAATACGGACTACTGAACTGGTCATAGCACAATATTATGACTCTGCTATCAAGTCCATGAGTGATTTCTAGTTAGCATATCACCACTTTTACTTTGGAAAATTGAACTGAGAAAATGACTCGTTGTTGCTACTCTCGGCCTAGAGACTAAAAACCTAGGGACGTAATGGTTCATCTATCACTAGATCTTCACTCATGTGGAATAATCCTAGTCAATCAGTAGCTAATTTGATTCCTATTCGATTTCCCCCCAAATGCACAATAAATCAAATAACTAGAAGGTATGATAGAGAAAGGGAGGAGCAAGTTACCTTTAGGTTTTCAATTTCCTTGGATTCATCATCTTGGCCATGGATGTTGTTAACGGCGGAAGACGAGTGGAGAGAGAGACTGAAATGGAAATAAAATGCGAAAGAGAAGTAAAAACCCAAAGCTAAAACGGTGTAGTATTGAATTGGCGGCATTTTTCATCCTCTCCTCTTTTTATTGTGCCCCACTGAAATCTTATGCCGAAACGTCATCATTTTGAGCAAAGCGTCCTTACAGCTAACAAGAAAAAGGGACACTTATTAGCTAGTGCCCCATATTCCACTTTTTAGGACGTTTTTGGTAAAGCGTCCCTTTACAAGCGTCTTTATAGCCCAATTTGTTGTAGTGTACAATTGGAAAACTGAAACATATGTTTTTTGGTTCATAGTTCTTGTCTCACAATGTCTGATTTTGGAGCAAGCTCGAACACACTACTAGATGCTATGTCTGATTTTGGAGCAAGCTTAAACACACTACTAGATGCTACTGACCCTTATCTAGGGCGAATGTTTCAATCATTAGAGGAAAGAAAGTTTTTTGAGCATATTCGTTGAGAGTTGGTTTTGGCATTAAAATCAAAACAACTAGAAAAAGTGTCATAGCAAAGGAAAATATGCTCAAGGATATATGAGTGTCATAGGAGTAGACTACCATCCCAAATGATAAACATGTTAGTGATGATGAAGTAGGACATGCGCCTAGAAGGAAGGACTGCTTTGCATGCATAGTTTGCAAGGTCAAGATTTTCGTAAGGTATAAAACAAACAAGATCGTTGGGTTATTATTAGCTTGGAATTGGTGCACAATGACCTATTAGTAACCCCTTCAAAGGTGATTCAAATGCCTTAATACAAGAAGATAGACAATGTTGCAAGGAGCCTGATTCATACAATGAGTGCAGCACGGATAAGACCTATCGACATTGTTAATGTTCTTACTGAACAAGCCGAGGAAAATTAAAATTAAAATTTTAATGTTATAGACGTCCGTAAAGCGATCCGACCCCAAAGATGAGAAGTGTTTGACATCACTAATGCTCAAGCCACAATGAGCCTATTGAAGCGGATACCAATGGAGAACCGGGGGTTTACACACATGTTTAGTCTTAACGATGAGTATAGAGTTACGATAATTTTTTGGGTTGATGGGCGTTCTAGACATGCTTATCGTATATTTTGGGGATGTTGTGACTTTTGACACCTACCGTACTGACAAGTATTCAATGCATTTCGCTACTTTCACAGGCGATAATCATGACTATCACTCCATCTTGTTTGGGTTCGCATTGTGAAGGGATGACAGCCGCAGTTCTATGGTTGTTTTAGACGTGGCTGGAAGCAATAAACTACAAAGCATCCAAATTTATCATCACTGATCAAGATTTGACAATAAAGAATGCTATTGCAATCGTCTTCGCAGAGACTAGACACAACTTGTACCTTTGCCACATAAGCAACAAATACCCTGAACGTCTATATCACGTGTATGTAAGGTATCCCGACTTTAAAAAATATTTTGACTAGTGTGTTAACAAGTCGTTAGCAATTTATGGATTTGAAGAAAGTTGGGGAAAATTTGTTGAGGATTACTCATTACAAGACAATGACTGGCTCTAATCGTTGTATGAACTCAAAGAAAAATGGATTGTCATTTCCACCAGAAGGTATTTTGCTGCGGACATGAACGATGGGTAGGTGTATATCTACGAATGTCATATTTTATCACTACGTACTTCCAGCTACGAAATTGAAGAATCCTTTAATAAATGCCCAAAAAGCAGTTGCACAGACTTAAGGGCTGTAGATTTTACAAGCACGTACAAAAAAAGGAGGAAGTTGCTTGAAACCCCATTGGAGGTGAATGGGGAAAAAGTCTATACGAATGAGATATTCAGAAAATACCAAATAGAGCTACATAAATGGGATGATACAGTATGCACAAGTTGGATGCAGTGAACACATGTGAAGACAAAGTTTATTCCTTGACCGACGACCTTGTCCCTAAGAAAATGTGTAGACTGTATATTGTCTACCATAACACAAAGACGGATACGGTGACATGTGTTTGCATAAAGTTTGAGTTCTCTGGTATGTTGTGTTGACACATTTTACAATTTTTCACTCAAAAGAATATCAAGGAAATCCCCTAAGAACTCACGCCCCTTTGAGACCCCGAAAAATGGACAAATTTCTTAGGAACACATACAAGATTCGTCGGTGGACTAAAGTTGCAAACATGTGACACATAACCATTGCCTTTGCAAAGCATTCATATACCGATTTTGAAGAATTTGAGACATTGCATTATAATCATCTCATGACAATGTTCACGCGTTTGTTTGTAAAATGTTCTTCTACAATGACCGAATATTTAATATCTCTGCGATCTTGCCCTTAAACAAGATCTCATCGTTAACAAGTTTCGAGTACCTTCAGCTAGAAAAACAGAGGACTATGGTAGCATTCATACACAAGAAGACGAAAAGGAGAAGGCGATTAAGGAAGACGATAATGTTATCCAAACTGAGGATCTAATTATATCGCATACGAAAAGTCGAGAGAGATTTACACAGATGAAGAGCTCTGTTGAATAACGAAGCTGTGAAAGTGTGCATTGTGAAACAAAATGACCAACCATGACAAGTCCAACAATTACATGGCACTGGGGATAAATCCACCGAGTTTGCAAGTTACCGCCATGGAAATGGAAGAAATGATCGATTAGAGCACGTAGACAGACCATTGGTCTCAACCATTTAGGACCACATGGGACTAATGTGATAGAAGGAGGGGTTAAGGGAGACGGAATGTTATTTTACAATATATTCAACTGTCCTAGA
Organism: Escallonia rubra; assembly: GCA_033065855.1. Lineage (NCBI taxonomy): Eukaryota > Viridiplantae > Streptophyta > Magnoliopsida > Escalloniales > Escalloniaceae > Escallonia > Escallonia rubra. The sequence continues at coordinate 194,771 of JAVXUO010003130.1, read as the reverse complement.
TGATCAAAACCCTTAGTTCAAAACCACACAATATTTTCTACATATTGACACCATTGGTGTCAATCATGGCTTGGCCAACCCCTCCCCCCCCCCCCCCCCCCCAAATTACCTATGTAGGTCGCAGTACAGTTGTCCGGGTTGACCACCAGAAGACCTCCACTACCATTCAAATATACTTACTAGTCCAAAAAGATAAACCAGGAACTACTATATAATGTGATTGCGTATCTTCTCTTTCGCCACTTTATCTATTGGGGTTTATGTTATGACCAAACCCTTCATGCATATTCGTATCCAAACACCATGAAAAAAAGGAATTTAGGTTGTGCATGGTGAGCCAGATAGGACAGGTCAAAAGGACAGGATAAGGGAGGATTTCTTTTCAAGCCAGGAAGAGAAGGATAAGATTTAATCCTTTAATGCGTTTGGAACAGACATACGATTACAAGTTGGATAGCTCTACTATTCAACCAAATCACCACCTCAACCACTCCATAAACAGATCACACCTCAACCACCAGCACATCAGTAAGCCCACCACCGCTGCGGCTTGACGACGGAGTGCACGACAGCGTACATCGACAACATCCGCGAGTGGCTTTAATGGGAGATGGATCTACGAGGGACCAAGGCGATGATGGATGAGATCGTGGCGGTGAGAGAACCTGGTAAGCACAGAGGAGGCAGTGAACCAAATGAGGCAGAAACTGCGTTGGAAAGGCAGACGACCCATCGATGGCGACGATAGGTAATGCTATGTTACATCGGCAGTGGGTGTTGCGGTGCTTGTGTTCTCTGTTGGCCAGTCACTTTTTATCCAAAAAATTAATACCAACCCCCCAATGGGATAAAGCCAAATCATTAAAAATGTTATCCATCCCTTGAATGCGTGGCTAAAAGCCAGATATGATTATTTTATCCTATCTGAAACTGTTACTCAGGGCGCTACAGCCATCCAAATCTATATAATATATAATAAGCGAAGCAAGAAAGACATTGATGACTTCTTTGCGCGACACATCATCGCTTTTTTATATGACACGTCATCAGATCCTTATTTTAAGATTAATTAACTTCTATATTAGTAAGTCATGAAAATTAATTCTAATCATTCTAAAATTTTACCTAATCAATATACTAATCTATTAAGACTTCTTTTTAACAATTATGTCCTTAAAATTTAAAAACTAATCTATATAATATATAATAAGCGAAGGAAGAAAGACATTGATGATTTCTTTGCGCGACACATCATCGCTTTTTTATATGACACGTCATCAGATCCTTATTTTAAGATTAATTAACTTCTATATTAGTAAGTCATATTTAATTTGAAAACTAATTCTAATCATTCTAAAATTCTACCTAATCAATATACTAATCTATTAAGACTTCTTTTTAACAATTATGTCCTTAAAATTTAAAAACTAATTCTAATCATTTAAAAACTCTATCTTATCATCATACTAACTCATTATGACTTAATATTGACTATAGTATCTTCAAAACTATTCTCTAATATGAATATAAAAACTCATATATATATAAAAAATGAAAATAATACTTTTGATTTAGAAGAAAAAAATAATAATTTAAAAACTAATCTATATAATATATAATAAGCGAAGCAAGAAAGACATTGATGACTTCTTTGCGCGACACATCATCTTTTTTTTATATGACACGTCATCAGATCCTTATTTTAAGATTAATTAACTTCTATATTAGTAAGTCATATTTAATTTGAAAACTAAATTTTCTTTTGTTAGACCACCCGGTTTCCGGACACCACCTTGGGAGCCGACTAATCCGGGTTCGAGCCGGGCAGGACCACATGGGCGGCAAAGCTCTCCCTACCAAGTTTTAACGCAGCTGCATTCCTAGAGCTCGAACACGAGATCTCTGGTTAAGTTAGGATAATTATGTCCTTAAAATTTAAGACTTCTTAAAATTATGTCCTTAACAATTATGTCCTTAACACGAGACCTCTGGTTGATCTATTAAGACTTCTTTTTAACAATTATGTCTTTAAAATTTTAAAATTAATTCTAATCATTTTAAAACTCTATCTTATCATCATACTAACTCATTAGCACTTAATATTGACTATAGTATCGTCAAAACTATTCTCTAATATGAATATAAAAACTCATATATATATATATATATATATATATATATATATATATATATATATAATGAAAATAATATTTTTGTTTTAGTAGAAAAAAAATTAATTTAAAAACTAATTCTAAAACTCCTAAACAATATACTAATCTATTAAGAATTATTTTGAAATTTATGTCCTTAAAAGTATTATATATTCTAAACTACTCTCTAATATGAATATAAAAGCTCACACACACACACACAAAATGAAAATAGTACTTTTGATTTAGAAAAAAAAAATTGATGTTACAATTAAGATTAAACAACTTACGAGACTTAGAAAAAAAAATTAACAATTGATTTGAATTTTGATAGGTACCTTATTTTTAAATTTGATTAATTTCGCAAGAATAATGAGGGTTGTATGATTTAAAAATTAATTCTAAATATTTTAGAACTCAACCTAATCAATATACTTATTTATTATGACTTAAACTTGACTATTGCATTCTTAAAACCACTCCTTAATGTGAATATAAAAATTCATATATCAAAAAACGAAATAACATATTAGATTTAGAAGGAAAAAAAATAACATTCTAATTGAGTTAAATGTACTATCATTATTCATATATATTGACATATACATAAGATAGTCATCGTTAAAAATGAATAATTTGATATAATATATACATAAACGAACTATAAGTCATCATTTTTAAATAAGACCTCACGACCATCAAACTGGTTATATTCCATATATAAGGATTTGGAAAACAAATCAAACTCTTTACTACAATTTATTGTTGAAAAATTTGTGGTATAATTATCGCGATATTTATAAATCTTATAAATTTAGAAAAAAATATTGTACAACGTTTAAACTCTATGCTACAAACATATATTTACGTATTATGCTTTGATTTTGACTATTAAAATCTTGATTAGATTGTCATGCAATTCTTGCGTAATATTTACCTACGCATATATGTTTGCTTTAGTTCCTTTGAACTGTAAGAATAATGAGTATATTATGTTACAGTACCGCTTGACGATGTAAAAGAAAAGTCTAAAGAATGTAAAAATCTAACGACATAAAAGAAAAACTTAAAGAACGTAAAAATCTAGCGACGGCACTGTAACACAATGTACTCATTGTTATTTAAACTTACAGTTGAGAGGAACTAAAGCAAACATATATACATATACACATATTCTGTAATAATTGTATGACCATCTAATCAAGACTGCAATTTTAAATGTGTATAAGAGACGAAAAAAATATTCTACTGGATATCATGTTCGTATCTTAATGTTGGTGATTTCTTGAAACATTGACTCATGAAAAAGATAAGAATGGACTATGACATTTATGATTCCTAAGATAAATAAATCTTAACCTAACTTTTCAAGCTAAGGGACTTGGTTTTGAAAGGTTACAGGTTGGACCACTAAAAAAACTTAATAATAATATAGTCTTGATAAATTACTTGAAACTCCTACAAATAAAGTATTAAAATTTCTTATAGTTTTAGTAAGCAGATTTCTTTTTTTCATATGATGTTAATCTCTTTTTGTTTCTTAAAATGTGGTATGCATTGATACACTTTTGGTAACTTTTCTAAAATATTTTATTAGTTTACTTGAGCTTGACTCGGGATCCTGAGTTATAATATCTAATAACTGAGGCGAGAAATGCAAAGATAGCTCATGACACCTCATTGCATTGTGTTTCTAATATAAAAAGAGTAATAAAACCAATATTAAACATATTAATATTGCTAAAGATCTTCAAACCTTATTTTGAACGGGATCCTTAATTTTGTGATTAATTAAATATGCAAATATAGTAAACATTTAAATAATAGTCCTTATGCAATGTACTAACCAATTATGACTTTATTTGAATATTATATAGCGAATTCTTATTTAAGAAAAATATTTCAATTTCTGAAATTTAAATATGAATCTAATTTGATAAATATGTTGGTTAAACATTTTGGTCAGTAATTTCCTTACTCTAAGGTTTTGCGCGATCCTATTTACCCGCAATGGTTAAATCTAGAAATACCATAATATGCAGATTATATATGAGATATATTGAAAAAAATAGTGTAAATTTAAAAAATTAATTATGTGAGCATTTATTAAATCCAACTAATTTTATGTTGAAAAGTTTTGAACGAATTATTTTTTATGGTATTGTTATTGTGAGTAATTAAACTCTTAAGCATTCTAAATTTTGCATTAGCATTATACCATTTATGATTTTAGATTAATTTTTATAATTCTGAATATTGCATATAAATCTAAAAAGATATTAATTATGTTGTGATGAATGTAGACTGGCTAAAACTTAGATTGAAAACTTTATTATATCTGAAGATAAATCTTACTTAGTAAGCATGGTTATTGTATACTCTATGAAATCTTGGTTAAATTTTCTTCAACAATTTCCTTATTACGATGTTTTGAATTATCCTATATAGTCAGTTGGTTAGACTTTTTAAACTTTATGTAATTACCTCATACACTGATTACTATTTTCTTTGTATACTTTGTTGTTGGATTACATTTACTTTTAAAAATTGCACATCATCCTTACTTAATTAGTCGTATTGATTGACTTTTGTAAATTACATGCTATAAACAAATATATTGACCAAAATTTTATCTATCAAAATTAAACTAATATGTAATTAACGTTATGAGCAACTCATTCAAAGGTACAAATTATTTTTAAAAGATACATAGAAAATAATAAAACTGTCTTGTGCAATAGGAAATTAATCTCAATATGTTCTCTGTTTTCAGTTTACTTTTTTTTTATTTGTGTATTAAATAAAATTTTTATTTTTGTTCATCTATGTAGTTACTAATAAGGCTCTGTTTGGTAACCATTATTTTTTCATTTTTGTAAACTGGAGAAAATAAATGCGTTTGACACATAATTTTTGTTTTTTTTTTCTTCAGTTTTTAAAATAGGATTATTTTTTAAAACTCCAAAAATGAGTTCTCGGTTTTGGTTTTTATTTTGAGACCACCGCCAACACCACCCTCCCACCGCCGGCAACCACCGCCCACCGTCGGCGACCAGCAGCCTCCTTCAGCAGCTGGCAGCCATCGCCACGCCCCGCCACCATCACCTCAAACCACCACCAAAGAAAAAACTAAAAAAAAACTGGGTTATCAAACACCCAAAAGAAAAAACTCAAAATAAAAATTGGGTAATCAAACACCCATTTGGTTTTGTAAAAAAAAATTTAATTAAACTAGTTTTGATTTTTATTTTTTTGGAAACAGAAAACCAAAACTGGAAATATTATCAAACGCTACCTAAATCAGAATTAGCAAGTATGCACAAGAACATTGCTTATTGATATTTCACTAGAAGGGTTAATTTATTTTATCACAAGAAAGTTTAAAAGTAATTAACTTTGATGAAATAATCATAAAATTATACAATATATTTTACTATACATTTCAAAACTACTAAAATAAATTACTGTTAATAAACCGTCCCGTGCTTGGCACAGGATTCTGGGCTAGTATATTTACTAATCCAAAAAGAAAACCTAGGAAGTAATATACTCCGTATAATGTTATGGCGTATGTTCTCTTTTTTCCTTTGATCAGTTCTATTTTTCTTGAAGGGGGTGGACAACATGATGCTTCTCAGGAGTCAGGAATATGTTGGTTTTACTTTTGCCCCTTCATCTATTTGAGATTTATGTTATGACCAACCCCTTCATCACGCTCGTATCCAAACACCATGGAAGAAGGAACATAGAGGGTAAAAGAGGATTGTAAACGCTTGAACACTCGTTTCATGTCCATGAACAGGTTTTGGCCAAAGAAGGGCAAACTGTTACAATTGCTGCAAAGAAGGTACCGGAAGTTTGAAGAAAATCTCTCAGCAATCATGGGCTAAAAATAATAGCATTGCATTCGCTGATCCTCCTTCCTTTATCCACCTCCCATTAGATACAACAGACCAGGGGAAAAATAAATCGAACAAAAAAATGAAGAGCATTACTTTCATATAAGCCCAGTCAAGCCCATATAGCAAGAGAAGACATCAACCCAGCCCCAAGGAATAGTGTGAAATAAGATACAACTTGGAGCCGTACATTGCAGCTCATTCTCTTACTCAAGAAATCAGCAGCAATAAGGTCCACTAAAGCCATGTAGACCAGAATTCCAGCAGATATAGAATCAAAGACGCCTTCGATAACCAGTGCCCTAGGGCTATTCGCGTCGTAAAATGAAGAAACGGCAATCCCAATGGCAATCCCAATCGGTGTGGTAACAGCAAAGAAGCACGCCATTAGTGTAGAGTGGAGGGTTTTAAATTGAGCCTGAGAAATGCAGCCTCCAAGTGCAAAACCTTCAAAAAACTGATGGAATGATAGCGCTGCAATCAAGGGTCGTATCGTACATGGACTGTGTGAAACCCCCAATGAAATCCCAATGATAATTGAGTGAGACACAATGCCAAGTTCCAAAACCTGCAAGAGAAGAACACATAAGGAGGCATTTTCATTCACTATGCATCAAGCAATTACGACCATAAAATAAATTGCTAGATAACTTTGCCGTGAAAATATATAGCTCTAAAGACCACCAAAAAAATTTCTTTTTCGCCTAAGAAACCAACTCACAACTATAACAACTTGATGGAAGTATTCTCTCTTTACTTTAAAAAAATCAAGAGCGGTACTTCAAGCCAGATGAGGTACTGCAAGAAAGTATCAGTTGTCCCTAAGATACTTCAACCAATCTCGAATTTGTTGCACAAACACAAACTCTGCAAATGGCTAATTTTCCTTAACCCACGATCGGGGAAATCGGATTTTTTTCAGTTACGGAGGTGTAGTCAACTGCCACTGAAATTAGTAATGGACCTCTCTAATGCATTAGTGCATCAAGAGGATACACACTCCAAACTCCCACCGCGAGAGAGGGTTTTGTATGATAACTTCATTAAAACTTATGTCAGTGAACTCTAAGATCAAACTCTCTCGATGTCTTCTTCTAGAAAATGTTGTAGCAATTTTGATTGTCTATACATTTAGCTGCTTTTGTAAGAACAATATGCAAGCTTCAACCTAGGAGCAAAAGTGCTATGCTGCCAATAAGCAAAGGGCATGACGATGGCAATCCAATGGCAATGGCAATGGCAATGCAAGCAGAATAATTAGAATAAGAAAACCAAAACTCCTAAAGGTATCTTCAAACGCATGTGAAGTGCATAATACACAAAAGAAAACACAGTTGTACCTGTGAAACAACAATGTGCCTCACACCACCCTCCTCGTCTCCACCACCAAACCCATGCGAGTGAGAGTGTTCATGCGAATGGTCCCTTACATGCCCGCATGCCTCCTGCCCATGCGGGTGGTTGTGTCTATGATGTGCTGCATGCGCATGCATCCCCACAATGTGCATTGCGCCTCCTTCCTCTTCTCCAAAAACCTTCTCATCCCTCTCTTTCACCTCCACCGGGACAATACCCGACTCGGACTCCACGTCAACAGAGTCAATCCGAACAGTTTGATTCTGCTTCTCTTGCTTCTTCTCATAGTACTGAGTGCCAATAAAGTCAACAAGCAAGGTGGCTAAAGCGGCCATCATAGCTATAAACCCAGCAAAGGGGAACTTGGACCAAGGGTATGTAGGTAGACACGTGTCAGTAAGGGCCGACGTGGCATCCGGCAACATGTGCACAAAGCCGGTGGCGAGGATCACACCGGCAGCAAAGGCTTTGGCAGCAAAGAACACGTTGGAATCCGTGCGAAGGAACCGACGTTTCTTTCCAACCAGTGGGATGGCAACACCTAATACTCCTGCAATAAGGATGGACGCAATAGCTACCATCTTGAGAATGAGAGCTAGCTTGTCATCCCGGCACGCTTCTAAGTCCGCACTGTCACCGCCACAAGTGGTGGTGGCCATGGATTCAGAAAAATTCTGCAAGATGGAGTCTTTTTTGAACACCCCAAATCAACGAATGTGGAAATTTAGAACTCATCACAAAGTAATAATCCTGTTAATGGCTAGATGAGAGTTATAAAGAGTGCACAGGGCTTGTTTGCTGAGCAATGAAGTGAAACTATATGAATTAAGGGAACTGCTATTACAATTACACACACACACACACACACAGAAAAAAACAAACTCTAGTCAAGAACCCTCAAGATGGACTCCTTTTTCCCAATAGCTCTGCCCACTAATTTGGGAGACTGAATGGAGGGACCATAGAAAAGCTCTTAAGAGGATCCCCCAAGCCCACCCCTGCCCCCACCCACGCCACCATCATCCCCGAATTATAACAAGTATAGAAACCCAAGTTTGAATTTGCGCCAAAAAGAGATTCATTGGCAGGAAATAGTGATAGAATGGAACATGCTTCTCTTGGTTCCAGAGAAAAATGCGATAAAAACGTCTTGCATTTCGAAGCTGTTCTCCCTCAAAAAAACATAGAGGGGCTTAAGAAAAGAACTAGATTCAAGAATCAGGACATGAAAACACAAGAATTAACATCAAATGAGCCGCAATTGTCCATGCAAAAAGAACGGCAAATAAAAAACGGCCACATCCAAACCCAATTCAATTCCTCAGTAACATGAAATTCAGAAAAGAGGGTACCGGAATTCACCTGATATACGGCGAATCTTTACACCAATCCGGTCCAGGAAAAGCAACGGTAATTGATCCTACGACCAAAAAAAAAAACAACTCAAGAATCAATCTTTCATAAAACAGGGAATGCAGCAGAAATACCATAAAGCAAAACAGAGAGAGAGGCAGGGAGGGAGGGAAGGGCGAACCTCAATGAAGGACATGAGCGTGAATTAGTGGCAACTCCTTGATGAGTTTTTATGTAAAGACGAAGGGCAGGTCAACACGAATCTCTATGCATATATAGTAGGTATTGGCTTCACCGCCAAATGTGACACTCGGTGGGATGGATTGGATGATACGAGTTCTTTGTAGAGAGAGAGAAGAGGGGAGAGAGAGAGAGAGAGAGAGAGAGAGCAGTGATGAGTAGGAGAAGTAAAGACGTGGGTTGGGGAGAAAATGAGAAATATGTCGACATTGTTGATGGGGGGAAGGGGGGGTGATGGGGGAGGGTAAGACGCAGTCGCCACATTTTGGTAGGCGATGGGAGAGAGGAGTGTCGACACCTCCCCCACCCCTTTGCCCAACTTCAGTTTCTGTCTCGGTGGATCTGTGTGTTTGTTTCTACACTCTTTACGTTATATGACATCATCTGACTGAAAAGTCAAAGTTATGCCTCAATTCTGTGGATCTTATTCATAAATAGCTCTATTCTTTCCCAATTAAAAAAAATGCTAGTTATTCTCTGCCATTGTGGTATAGCTTTTCTATTTCCATTTATGGCACGTTGGCACAAATTACGTTATAAAAAGTTAATGACCACCACACTAAAAAGAATAATTACCACCAAGATATCACTTTAAATTATTTACGGCCAACTCCGCCGCCACCACAGTACAATAACTAAAACAACCATTATTCTTTTTTACTCCCACCACCGCAATTACCACTATCTAGTCACTATCACCACCACAAGAATGCCGCCACCTCCACCACACCATAGCCGCCATCACCGCCTCCATGTCTGCGAAAATCATCTAAATATACACCGCACTACAACCACTGTCATGACTGTCGTGTCGCCCATCACTATAACCATAATTATGAACACCACTTCTTCATGCACTACTGTCCCCACCATCAACATCTTTTCGCCGTCGTCGCCACCACCACCACTATTGATACTCTATCGCCACTATCACCACCAACATGATTTTGGCAAAAAATATATATAAAATAAATAAATAAATGCATTAGTTTGGTAGAATGGATAAATTTATAAATGAAAAAAAATTCATACATTTGCTTTTAATTTACCAAACAGACTAACTTATTTTTTCAGTAAAAGTTTAGACACTTTAAAGTTTTCAGTTTTACGAATTCGGTACTTAACTTTTCAGCACTTAAATTTCAGTATTATCAAACAACCCCTTAGACTTAACGGTGCGATTAGGACTATATAAGGGGAGTAACATTTTTGGTCAGCACGTTTAGGCTTTAGGACGGAATAAAGGGATCAAACCAAACCGATGTCACTTTTTAATTTTTAGAATTTCTGACTAACCTGACAAATTTCATCCTCAGTTTGACCGATTCCTTTGAATGGTTCTTTGAGCTCAATTGCAAACGTTGTCTACATAAATAACTTTGCTTATCTTTTGATTCCATTCGAATATGCTCTTTTGATTCCATTCCATTTGACAAAGGCTCTGTTTGATAAAAAAAAAAATTGTTTTTAGTTTTTGGAAAAAAAAAATTTAAGAGCAGCTTAATATATATATTTTTTTTACAAAAACAAGTGGGTGTTTGATAACCCTGTTTTTATTTTGATTTTTTTTTTTTGTCGTGGTTTGCGGTGGCGGTGGCCGACGTTGGTTGGTTGTTGCCGGCGGCCGGCAGTGATCGTCGGAGGTGGCCGCCACCGGCAGTCGTCGGCGGTGGTCGCCGGCAGCCTGCAGTCGCCGCCGGAGGTTGCTGCCTGCAGCCAGCGGTGGTCGCCGGTGGTGGCTACCGACGGTGGGAGGGTGGTGGTGGTCTCAAAAGAAAAAAACCAAAGTTGAAAAACAAAAACTCATTTTTGGAGTTTTTTTTGGGCTAATTGCACCTATGTCCCTCAGGTTATGGGGTAATTACAGTCAATGACACAAAATTTCAAAATGTAACATTCCGTGACCAAAAGTGTTTCAAATGTATCATCTGTGTCTATCCGTCAGGGTTCCGTTAAAAAAATATATTTTTTGGCTTATGTCATCATCATGTATTTTTAAATTGACAATACTAAGTCCCTTATACAATATTACAAATCATATTATGATATTTTTTTAATTACAAAAGCTTTCAATTTTTTTTTGAAGGAAACCCTAATTTTCATCCCTTCCAACCCCTAACCCTAATTTTCATCCTTTCCCACCCTAATTTAATCCACGCCGTCGCCGCCCCCTCCCCCAAATCCACGCCGCTATCGCCCCCTCCCCTAAGACCCACTCCGACGTCCACCCTCCCCCTAATCTGCGCGGTGGGAGATCTTGCTACCGGAAGATTCACCGGCGGGAGTTTCAGTTCCCGAAGTGGTTGTAGAAGCCCCTCCCCTTATCCCACCCCAGCGGCAGCCCCTCCATCATCCCGATGTACTGCCACCGTCCCCACTCCTTCCCTTCCCAAGCCACCGCGACCCCTATCTGCCTCGACGCCACCATCGATCCACGGCTGCCCCAAGCCACCGGGACCCCCGTCTTTCCAAGATCCCAACGGCGGTCGTGTCGGAGGCGGTGCGACGGAGCAAATCCAACGGCGATTGGGTAGCTTAGGGCGAGGCTGATGTGCTTCCGTCTCACGAGGTGGTGGCGGCGGTGAGACAGTCGCCGGTGAAAGGGTGCTGCGGGGGGAGTTTTGAGACAGAAAAAATGGTTACCAAACGCAACTTTTTTTTCAGTTTCCAAAACTGAAAAAAAAAAGCTCCGTCAAGCGGGGCCTAAAATGTTGACTTTGGGGACACCCCAAACAAGAACTTTTTGACGGCAAGAGACACCTTTCTCTCATCCTTTCCTAATTCTTTCTTAAATCTCTTTATGGCCAAGGGCGAAACCAGGAATTTTTTTTAGGAGGTGCAAAAATTATATCGAATTTACCAAAAACAATTATTAGTAAAATAATATTAAAATTTTTTAAACTTCTTTTAAATCTCTATATAATCACTGAAATCAAACTAAAATTAAATTAACCAAACATATATTCTAAAACTCTATATAATCACTGAAATTAAATTAAAATTATAGTCTACTAAGTATCACATTTTAGTTGGAAAATGAAAAGGATAAATTATGATCTATGAGTCACTCAGTCACTTATATTAGTTATATATGACTGATGAGTCAAAGTCTCAAACCATAAAAACAAGTAAATGACAATCACAAGAGTCACAGACTCTGAGACTGAGACTTACATTCACAGAGGTGAGACAACAGACAATCGAAGAGCCAGTCGTCGGCGAGGAAACATCCCAGCGTCGCCTGAGCAGTGAACGCCTGAGCCTTCCTTCAGTCGCTGTCGCCGGTCGAAGAGCCAGTCGTCGGCGACGAGTCGTCTCGACGTCGCCTGAGCAGTGAGCGACTGAGCCTTCCTTCAGTCGCGGTAGCCGATCGACGTCAGATCTGGTCAGAGTTCGTCACGGTTATCGCCTTGTCACGGAGTTCCAGAACTGATGTCAAGGTCGTCGCCTCGTCGCGGAGTTCGTCACGGTTGTCCCCGTCGTCAAGCCGTCAACGGCCTTACCGACGGTCACGGTGACTCGGTAAGAGAGAGAGAGAGAGACTGTCGAGTGTCGACTGGTGTGGGTCTCGGGGAATGGGATCCCGGGAACCGGGTCTCGGTGCAATTCTCGAAAACTTTTTTTTTTTCCTTCAAAAGTTGAAAGCGTGCTCCCCCCCCCCCCCCCCCCGGTCACCACGTAGGTCCGCCCCTGTTTAATGCAATTCCAAACTGAAAGTATGTATATCAAAATAAGATTTTATCTAGAACTTTTTGAGAAAGATTATAAAGAGGAGCTATTTTATAGGACTCCTGCTTAGTCCCGCCCCACATGGAACTTACTTGGGGAGGCCTTAAATGGAGTTGAGGCAAATAAGGCTTGGGGGAAATGGAGATGCAGCTCATTTAGGCATACATCGCAATCACAGGCCATCTCCATCGACAATCATCTACGACGACCACCGCACGCAACCACCTTAAATAATACTAACTGCCAACAATAACTAGCTTGCTCGGCCGTTTAAAACACCTCTGATAATGAATCAGGCTAAATGGGGTGAGTTTGATCTAAATGAAGAAGATAAGGCGGGGCATGGTATGTGGGGTGGGTGGAAGAAGGAGAGCAATAACTTTTTAGAACTACAATACAATAACATAACTTGGGTTCTTTTTTTCCTTTAATTTTTGCTTAACTTAGGCTTTGCTAAATTTGAATCTACAAAACTGAAATATGATTTTGTTTGACGATATCAAAAACATCAACTGCAAATTAGTACTTGTAATCCTGTCCATTTTATTTATGCTGGGATGACTTTTAATCTTTTTTCCGTGGCTACAAGAAATTTTCTATTGGCAGATATTCTTTCTGCCCCACATAATTTGATCAATTTTTCTTTTTAGACCGTCACACAAAAATTGCTCATTTCTAAATAAAAAAAAATTTATGAAAGTACTTTTACATATTTACCTTTTTACACTTTTTTATTTTATTTTTCTCTCCACATTTAAATATCCATAAACTCACTTTCTCTCCCCTTGGCCTACTTTCTTACACTTTTTTTATATTCATTTTTCTCTTCACATTTAACACTCCAGACTAATCTATTTTCTCTCTCCTATCCAACTTTCTTCCCTCTTCTCTAAAGGGTAAAATTTAAAACACACAATATATCACCTAAATACTTAATCTGCGTGCAAAAAGGAGTTGATCAAATTCTGTGGTACAAAAGTATTTAACATGAATGCAGGTATTATATTTCTATTGGCACATACAGTAATTAACGTGAATGCAGATATTCTGTTTTCAAGGATGATTTTATAGAATCATATATTTTCCCCTTAAAAATTATTCAAGTGTGTAAATAATTACATTTTCATTGTTAATAGTCCTTCTTATACCTGTCAAAAGTTTTTCCAGGCGCCTAATTTAGTGGGATCAGGATCCTCTTCTGAGTAGAAGTGCGATTCTAAAAGAATGCCTCTAAATATTTTTTAGCGACAAAAATTTATCATTATAAATTTCAGTGACAATCTTTTATCGGTAAATGTTGTACAACACTTCTGGTGTATAACAGAGGATCTTGATTTACTTTACTAATAGGGTAGTTGGTGTAAGATATGTGAAACTCGAGAAAGTAAAAGGTGTTCGATCGTTTTAACATAGACAAATCCTCGATCCGAGTGAGAAAGATGTGAGCCATTTTTTTTTTCTTCCTCAATGTTACCGTTTGTTAATGTGGAACTTCGTCTCAGTATGAATTAATTAAAGTGCATGGTGGTGAACTTTTAATTGAAATGTCTATTAGGTTTAAACCAGATGCCCATTTTGTGTAATATGGTAGTTGGTAATGAGATATGTAAAACTCGAAAAAGTAAAAGTGTGTGATATTTTTTTTAATAAGGACAAATCTCCGATTTCAAGTGAGGACAGACGTAAGTCTTTTTTTCTTTCTTCCTCATTATTACTATTTGTTAACGTGAAACTGCATCTCAATATGAATTAACTAAATTGCATGATGGAGAATTTTTAAGGTAAACTGTATGTTAGATTTAATTCGACCTGGTATGATAACATGTGAAATAATCCAATTAGAAATCAATTGGAAATGAGGAGAGAGTCACAAAAAGCTTATATTTAATTCATTAATTGTTATTAGGACTGTATCTCAAGGCCACGTGCTTAAGTGTAATTGTAATCAGAGCGTTAATAATAAATAAACAAAGTTAGAAAACCTCAAAATATCATTAAGTTTCCCAAGTGGTCATTTAAAGCATCTATCAATCAGTCTCCAAGATATGTCAATTAATGTCGTAGTGGCCTAAAATAGTTATATAATCTCAAATTACTCTAACACGAGTTCCCAAGATAAAACCTAAACAAATTTAAGTTGTCTTTATTATCATTTCTAAAAAATGTTAATACTAACTCTGAAATTATAAATGCTAGTCCTCAATCACAAGCTAGTCCTGAAATCCAGTCCCCTCTACTGATCACCCGAAAGTGAGCCATTTTTTTTCTTTCTTCCTCAATGTTACCGTTTGTTAATGTGGAACTTCGTCTCAGTATGAATTAATTAAAGTGCATGGTGGTGAACTTTTAATTGAAATGTCTATTAGGTTTAAACCAGATGCCCATTTTGTGTAATATGGTAGTTGGTAATGAGATATGTAAAACTCGAAAAAGTAAAAGTGTGTGATATTTTTTTTAATAAGGACAAATCTCCGATTTCAAGTGAGGACAGACGTAAGTCTTTTTTTCTTTCTTCCTCATTATTACTATTTGTTAACGTGAAACTGCATCTCAATATGAATTAACTAAATTGCATGATGGAGAATTTTTAAGGTAAACTGTATGTTAGATTTAATTCGACCTGGTATGATAACATGTGAAATAATCCAATTAGAAATCAATTGGAAATGAGGAGAGAGTCACAAAAAGCTTATATTTAATTCATTAATTGTTATTAGGACTGTATCTCAAGGCCACGTGATTAAGTGTAATTGTAATCAGAGCGTTAATAATAAATAAACAAAGTCAGAAAACCTCAAAATATCATTAAGTTTCCCAAGTGGTCATTTAAAGCATCTATCAATTAGTCTCCAAGATATGTCAATTAATGTCGTAGTGGCCTAAAATAGTTATATAATCTCAAATTACTCTAACACGAGTTCCCAAGATAAAACCTAAACAAATTTAAGTTGTCTTTATTATCATTTCTAAAAAATGTTAATACTAACTCTGAAATTATAAATGCTAGTCCTCAATCACAAGCTAGTCCTGAAATCCAGTCCCTTCTACTGATTACCCGAAAGTAAAAATAATAAGGGAGTGAGCCAAATACTCAGTAAGGTCGCTCAACAGACCAACCAAAAAGGGAAACAAAATGCCAGATAAAACGAAATTTCGGACATATGAAATTTTAACGGAATAGATATGAAATAGTATTTCAGGACACAAATTATATTTTCGTACCGAACAAAATTTTAAAATATCAAAACATATTTTTGTGCAGAGACAGACACTAGAGAGTCATTCAGAATAAGGTCACACATGCCATCACTGGCGCACGAGACAATCCACGTGGGTAAGTCAGAAAACAAAAGTCACGTACACATGACATGGCTCATAAGAGAGTGGTGTGTGTGTGTGCGTGCGTGTGTGTGTGTGTGTGTATATATATATATATATATATATATATGTATATACAACTAAATTGCCAAAATTCCTGGGGAAAGAAATTGAAGGTAAAGAAAAAGAAACAAATGGCTGTTAAAGCCACCCGAAGTATTTTGAATGCGGAACCCATGAATCAATATATCACTTGTACTGATTAGAATCAGTATATCTCTAAGACGAGGACAACAAGATGTGACTCAACAATATCGATTAAGGTACTGAAAGCAAATCAAATGCCTTGGCATTTCAAATAAAATCACCAAGAGCGTAGGGACTGTCCTAACTTAACCAGAAGTTTCGGTTTCGAGCCTTGGGAATGCAGCTGCGTTTAAAATTTGGTAGGGAGAGCTTTGCTGCCTATGTGGTCCTACCCGGTTCGAAAAGTGTGACAAACCTTATCACCCTTTTTCTAATAAAAAAAAATTCAAAGAAACCTCTAGTACGTGCATTCCAAACAACAACAAAAGATAATCACTCAAAAGAAAGACTAAACAAAAGGGATAAAGGTCTCCGTCAATCACACATGGTTTCTTACGGCATTAGTTAAATTTATAACCAGCATAGGATTAAAGCAAGAAAGACATGTTAGCCCACTATTGAAAGCTTATAATGAAGGTTAAAACCAAAGGAAATAGAGATGCTGGCTATGAAACTGAATGCTTTTAAGGCTCAAAGATTCTGCGTAGACGAGGAAGGCCCAGACGTGGCGAATGCAAAGGAGGTGACGACAGTCAGTAAAATAAACAAGTCAATTCACGTAATAGCCAAGAACATAAATAATGAATTAATGACCAATTTGGTTTTCAAGATGCTACGAAGAAGCATACTGCGCATGAGTCGTAGCAACTCTTATGCAGGCTCAGTCAAATGCACAGAACAGGGTAACAATCCTTACAACTGAAATTGATTTAATCCAATGGTAATACGGATTTGAAAAAAAATAAACCTTTACAACATAAGATTGATTAGTCCATTGCTGATTCAGATTCCAAAATTAGTAAACCCTTACCTTTGATCACGCAATTTAACCAAAGTCTTCTTAATCTTCTCATACAAATTGTATCAAAACCCTAAGGAAAAAATACCCAAATTTTCAATTAGAACTCTATCAATCACAATAATTTATGTGATTCTCACCACAAACTTCAATTTTGAAATAAACAATAAGCTTACCTCAAAGTAATTATAGAAATCTCTTCCTAGGGATTCTCTGGAGATTTTTCTTAACTTTCTTCTACTCCTAAGAAGAATATATTGTAAGTAAGCCATCAAATACATAAAAGGTATAAACCTATATATATTCTTAAAACAATTATAATTTCAAAATACCCATTACGTTTTCAAACTCTCTAAATTACTCTCTCTCTCTCTCTCTCTCTCAGCAATTAAATATGTGGGGTCTAACAGTAATGGCACACACAATGTGCTTGCAACAAAATAGACAAAAATCTCATGGAAATGAAATGTCTTGAAAAACGGAACGTAACTCTTGGAATATTTCTAGAAATAAAACAAAAAATTTAGTGTTACAGTGTCATTCACATTATATACAGGAGTCTCTTTGTTGCGATAATTGAAAACCCTGGCATTTTGAGATAGTAGGAATCACAAATTCTAAACACCGTTACAATTATGCTGATGGATGTTTGTGTGCGCTACTCATCTGACCTTTTGGAGGGGTATTTGAGTGAAATAATAATTATATAAAAGAAAATTAAACGATTAACTATGTGCCAAACATGATTGGTTTTACTTTAATTTTTGTCAAACTCATTTTTCTTCTTTAATTCTAACAAACAGTCTCCTTTATATTTCATTTATTGTATCTTTTTCTTGCTTCACCACCATCACCCACTAACCACTGCCTACCAACAATATCAATGCCAACTCCTCTCCTTTTGTCCAACAGCAGTCACCATACCACCAAGCCACCGTGACGCCAAGAACCAATGGCACCACTATCATTATCATCAGACCACCATCATAATAAGAACCACCGCTTTAATTAAACCACCCCTACCACAAAACCACCGTGCGCTGTCTCCACCGCCTCGTCGTCATTGCCACTCATCACCAACATCTACAATCGATCACCGCCACTATCTCACCCTAATAAACCAATCACCACTTTCCCTAGCTACTTCGCTTGATCGCTATGCTAGAAAATCTGTTCTATTATTGGCTCTGGTTATAGATGAAGTTTATTTTCAATTTGTATATTCTAGACAATCAATCGCTTCTATGCATTGTTGGCTCCGGCTTCTAGAGAGTTCAATCATGTATTTCCGTTTTTCTTTGATTTTGCTCAATTACCAACCACTCTCAGGCATTGTTGGTTCTGACTTCAAGTGATATCTCTAGGTTCTTGCGGCAGTCGAGCTCTTATTATCAGATCAACTAAACTACTTTGGTCTGGTGTGTTTCCAAAGTATATGCAAGAAGCCTTATAAAGATCCGATCCTTTTTTACATATGTTCTCACGTCAATTGTCTGTCCAATGAATTTTTTCAAGTTTTTCTATAAAACTTTGTTATCTTTGGTGATGTTTGCTTAGAGGAAAGCTCCCTTGTTGAGGGTCATGTAGATACCTCATATTTGTAGGACTTTTTCAAATTATCTAGTCCTCAGTTGCGGAGGGAGCATGGGGCACCGGTGGGCCAGTGCCCATCTGTTTCTCCAGAACTTTTCTTCTTTATATGGTATATTTTTATCCCTAATAGTGAAAATGTCCACCTAAAAATTTGAAAAAAATACTTAAAAAGATGTATTTGTGGTCATTTTTACATGTTAATATACCTAAAAGTTTCAAAGATGGTTAAAAAATATCCTTTCAGTCATTTAAAATGTTAAACTTGAACAAATAAACCAAAAAAATAGAAATTAAAACTTAATCTACGCATAAAGTCAACAAAAAAAAATGTTTTTTACTCTTATTCTTACGGTTTCCAAAATCTCAATACTTTCAAAGCCTTAAAGGCACATATGCGGACAGGAGAGCACCGCCTCCTCCTCAGTTCTCTCACTGCCCACCGGCCTTACCTCCCGCCGGCACGCCCTCAACGGCCAACGCCACTGCCTCCACTGGTCGGTCCACCTCCGGCAGGTCACAGGTTTGCGAGTCACGGCACCCTAAGCCTAAAGGTCACCCTAAGCCTAAAGGTCACGACCTCACGTGCTTAGGCATAGCCTCAGGGGCGATTCACAGGCTTACCGGCAACAGCGCTCATGGACGGCAGTCGGCATGTCAATTTCTCGACGATGACACTAATGGTCACGACAGTCTATGAAAGTAAGGAAAGATCCAATGGTTGATTCTTAAATTTTCTACTTCTATGAACCTTCCTTTTTTGTATCAATCTAGAATAAGACAATTGAGTTTTGAAACTTACTATATGCAATTAGAAATTGGTAGAATTTGACAATTACTGCTAGTGGAATTGTTAATTTTAGATTGAGATTTTGGTGTCCACCTTAAAAAAAATTCTGGCTCCGCCACTGTTAGTCCTTATCAGCGATTTGCGAGCTGAGGTTCCTAAAGATTTGTTTGTTCCATAATAACATCCTTTTCATCATAATTTTGTCTGAAGAAGCCATTTTGAAGAGGTGAGAACCCTCTATATGAGAGGCCCCAGACGATCTGATGATCATCAATCCTTCTAGGTGTTTAAGCCACATGGCTTGAACACCCAGAAGGATTGATGGGGGAATGGTCCAACGTTTGAGTACTAAGGTTCAGGAGGTGGGCTGCATGTGCGGAACAGCAAAAGCCGAAGAAAAGTTGAGAACTCCCTATGCAATTTTTTGCCGGTGCAATTTTGATTCTCCTTGTTGTTGGTCCAAGTATAGGTGGGGCAACCCCGGTCCGGCGTTGAAGGGAGAGGCCTACAGGTGTTCACAACGCTTATTATATTTGTTATCATATTTTCAATGTGAATTTTTTATATCTCAACAAGCCCCCTCACTTGTGCCTATACTTCTTTTTGAGTGAGACAAACAAATAAATTATTTAAGCTGCGTGCGATAGATTTAATTTTGAATTTCTTGTTGACCTGTATCGACTCGTCTTGATACCATATGAAAATATCCAACTTAAATTCAATTTGTCAATTAAGAGAAAGTCCCACAAGACCTATGTATTTTATTTTTATTATTATTTTCTCGATACAAAATTTATATCTCAACAAGCAATCATCCACTTTTTGCACTGTTGCGTTTTGGGGAAAAAAGAAAAGAAAAGAAAAAAAGCTTGGGTGATGCCAAAGTCAAGAGATCAATCAGGTTGTTGATCTGTCTCTCAACGTCTCTTATATGTCTCCATCATGTGACTGACCTTACGATGAGTAAAGAACTGAGCTACGACACCTCCAACGCGTCGGCATCAGACTGAATCTGATTGTAAGGCTTAGTAATAACAATGATCGTTGTAAACATAACATAGAAGTGGTAGAACAATATGAGTATAATAAGGTCCCAATTCATACCTAGTATTTAACCCTAACCAATATGAAAATAATTCAGGATTTAAACAGTATGAATATGATACAGTCCCAACTAATACCTTCTAATTATTCATCACTAAAAGGTCAACGATGGACATTTTAGCTATATCAAATGTGAAAAACATTGGATCTTACAGACATAGATTTTGCTACTGTACCCGAAAACTTTCGTTATGGTCTTGCTTGGAAAGGCTATTTGCACTGCTTAGGTAATGAAATTGGAACCAAAGAAGTTCATTTTTAACAAGCTTGTTATTGGTGTAGTTACGTGCATCTAAGAGTTATTTGATGCAAAGAATATCATTACCAGTTACCTTATGTCTATAGGCTTTCTTCTGGGAGTCTTGGTGGAAGAACATGAAAAACTATTTGAGTCCATCTATCGTATAGTTAGCGTCCACACACAAACGTTAGAAAAAGGGCATATGTAAAAATCCTCCATAATTCGTAGAGAGCACTTGACAAATAAATTAACCTTGTTGACACAAAGTAAATCATCCAATTTCACACGTCAAGGAGTGCACATTCACTTGCAATATTAAGGTGGAACATGTGGGTTGAGTATATAAATATATAAATAATAAAGTAAAAACACCAAATAATCTACGTTAAAGGGAAAGTTAAGATAACATGACATCAAATATTAAGGAAAGTAATTTTTTTCATTTAAAAAATGGAAGAGAAGGGAGAGAGCTGCCAGCATGATTAGTTCCAAGAAGAAAGGGAGATGGCCATTAGGTTTATGTGATACTTTAAAGAACTTACTAGCTGCAACAAGAAAGGGAGATGGCCATTAGGTTTATGTGATCTATAGAGGAATTTAGATTTCAGGGATGACAGTGAGATTTTAGGATAAATTTGAAAACTCGTAGCAAGTGAAAAATGACAAACATTGATTTTAGGATAAATATGTGGTATATTTTAGTAATTAATGTATTAATGAGAGATTTTAGGGACTAATATTTAATTTTTAAATGAGATAGACATTAAATTTCTTTACTCGAGTGGCCATATGTGTGTGTGTAAGAATAACCGGATACCAATAGTATTCAGACAGAATATCCCTTTTTGACTTTGTGCAATTGATTCCATTGTTATTAGTGTGCAATAATAGAATTATACCTTCCTAAAGATAAGTGACAAAATTCACATATATATAATAAGTCTCGCTTGGACTGCTTTAATGATAGTCTTTCATTTTCCTTTTGCTCGTAGTATGGAGAAGTACACTATAGAAGTACTACTAATTGAGTTGAGAATATCAACTCTTTTGTAAATAGCTCTGTAACGAGTTTTGAATAAATAAAAAAGTATCATTATTTCGAGATTTCGTTGAATTTCTATTGAGTAATATACTATATCAGTGATTGACATGCGAGCTCTCTGTAATAATTATGACCCACCTTGGATTGAACTCGACGAATACAGCCTCTTTCTTCAATAAATAATGAAGAAGCCTATATAAATTATACATATATTAGCTAGATTGTTAACATTTATTAATCACATCTCTCAGTCGTGAGAGTCATCACATGGCGTGATATGGCATCAGTGTCACAATGTGGTGGCAGGTTTGCAACTACTGTGGAAACAATGTTGACATTGTGGTGCATACATAATTGCCACAATTTATTATGCCGTCGATCTATATTTACACATAAAAAAGGACATATGGACACGTCCAATGTTGACGTCAATAAATGCGTATTATTCTTGGCAACTTTAACAGACGAATCTGATTTAAAGTTTCATATTTTATCATTTGACTTTATTTTCTTTAGTAACAATGGGGCCGTTTGATACTCTTTTTTTTTTTTTTTGTTGGGTTCTCTTTTTAAAAAGGACCAATGAGTTTTTAAACTGTTACCCATTTCTGAAAAGAGCCAAGAGCTCTTTTTTTTTGCTCTTTTTCACGCAGGGCTGAGGGGCTGGTTAAATGAGGTTGAGGCTTTGAGCCTCACTAGCAACATCTTTCCATTTTTTTGCTTTGGGTATAAAACCCTTCTTCACCTCTTTCATCGCCACAGACTCCACAGCCCGTCGCCGTCATCGCCTCCACCGGCCAGTGATCACCGCCTCCACCGACCACTCTTCAATCCAAGATGAACACAACCATTGGAGATGGTTGTGTTCAATTCCTGGGAATTGTTACCTTCCAAAATTGGCAGCCTCTGCCGATCTGCCATTGGAGATGAGTCTCGTACAGTTGGGCTTGGTTGTTCTGTCGATCTGCCATTGTTGTGCCGGTCTTTGTGGGTTGCCGTAGGTTGTTGTGCGGTGGTGGGTGTTGCGAGTTGCCGGCGGTGATGGACCCGTGAAAGTGTTACCAAAATGGGTCTGTTTGGTGTCAAAGAAAAGGCGACGGCGCACCACCGTAAGACGCGGCCGCACAAGACGAAGCCGTGGGATGTCCGCCGCGGGCCTGCCGATACTGTCGTCAAAGCTTCCTCTCCTCCGGTGCCTCTCTCCGCCTTGACAGCCTTATTTCTAGATCTGCCATCTTCAGACGGAGGAAGTGGCTAAATTAGGGTTTGTGATGGGCGGCGAGATGGTGCTCGGCGGTGAAGTTGGGGAGTTGTAACAATCTGAGTTAATATTGTTAGTTGTTATTCAACCAAAAGAATGTATATTAAAAAATAAATAAACCTAAAGAGCTGTCTTGCCAAATGCTTGTTCTATTCTGCTTTTTTTTATAAAAAAAAAACTCTGTCAAAACAACCATCAGTTTTTTAAATTGGTGGAAAAAAAATCACAACTCTTTCCACTTTTCTTTAAAAAAAAAAATTAAAACTGAAAGTGTTACCAAACAAACCCAATATCATAAGTATCTTTGTAAAAGACTTTTAATGACACTTTTAGAACTTAGGTACAAAAAGAAAAACGCAAATATCACTCCCTATCAATAATTGCATAATGTTTCTAGCAATCTTGTCCTTCATATTCGATAATATAAAAGTTTGCTCTATTAGATACTCATATGCACACTCGCAAACATATACATGCCAATTAAAGAAAAAATTGACGTTATAGTATGTATTAGAATTAAATTTGCTGAAATATTGAAATGAAAATGTAAGAGAATTAGTAGGCCTAAAGTTCTTGAACTTAATGTTTACGATTCTTGAGATATCAATTATACTAAGGGATGATGAGAGGGGTGTGCAAAATTAGAAAAAGAAAATACAGTTATTAACATGCATAGCTTTAATGTTTTTGTGAAAAAAAGTCCACTTTTCTCTCATCTCTCTCTACAAAACAAAAATAAAACGCTTCTCTCTCAACACAGCCCTTTTCTTCTGTTCTCCGTCACCACTCACAGCATGTTTGCTCTAGTGTATGGTGGCGTGGTAGGTTAGGATTTGCTTTCGATATGTTCAGTTTTTGTGGTGTGTTTATTTTTGGTTAGGCTTCCTTATGAACAGTGGCTCGAGACGTTGGATATGTTGCCTGAGGTTAAGGATGTTAGCTGTTGCAGGTTGTGGAGTGCGGTGTGTGCGGGTGGGTTGGGAAGGTCTATCTGGGGTTGGTAGTACGAGTATTTCGCGAAAAGTGTTGAAGGTCGGTATGGGTATTTAACCTGGTGGTGCCACTGGTTGGCGAATGTAGGTGAGTATACGATGAAGGGTTGTTTATCTACTATGGTTGCTTTCCAATCCTCCTAGTGGATTCCCCCTTCTTTACAAAAAGGTTGGTTTCGACGTGGTGGTTGTCGTTGCATTGGTGGAACGCAGTCGATGGAAGGATTCCTTTAGGCTCTAGTTGGTGGGGATGATGGGTGATCGAGCATGCTCGCGTTAGACTATGGAATGTGCGGTGGTGAGCTTTGGCGTTTGTTTTGGTAGTCAATGTTTCAAATGACAATTCAGCGACTGTCGGTGGTTGACAGCGATGGGATAATTGGTCAGTGGTTGGGGCGTCTCGGTTGATGGTGAGGCCTCGGGCTCTGAGCCTTAGCCTCAAGCTTCGGACTTGGCATGGACAAATAATCAGGTCTCAAGAAACTGTTTTGTCTGGCTGGCCTTTTGTTGTTACACTGAGTCACTGATGGTTTTTTAGGTTGAATATTCTTTTTTTTTTTTCTAATCAAGTCAATGCATTAAAAGGAAGGAATTACAAGAACAGAGGCTTGGTTCACAGATTCATCCAAAGACAAAAGAGGAATAAAGGATGAGGACGGAACCAAGCCGAACGAGTTGGAGTTATCCGCCCATTTAGCTAGATTATGGGCTAGCCTATTTACAGATCTACTAATTTTCACAAAAGACCAGCAAATGAACAAGTTAAGATTTTCCCTTGCTTCAGCAATGATGGAGTAGCAGCTCCAATGAGGCATCTGATCATGATGGTTAAGCCAGTCAACAATTCCTTGTGCATCTCCTTCAAAGATAACATGCGTGCACTTTGTTTGCAAAGCCAGATTTATCGCACAAAGGCCTGCTAGTGCTTCAGCCGCTTCAGGGTCCATTACTTCGCTTGAAGTTGTTTGGGCAAAGATTATGTGACCATTGTGATCCCGGATAGTTACAGCTTGGATGGTCCTTGATTCACGAACAGCAGCATCAAAGTTGACTCGATGCCAATACAAGGGAGGATTGAATTTCGTAGCAGGGGCCATTCTGAGAGTATCTATAGGGATAATAGCCCCACAATAACTGCCATAATCCAGTTGGATATTCTTTCCCAGTCCCTTAACATCAATTTTCCCCTCTTGGAATTCCACAGCATTCCTACATCTCCATATATGATCTATGACAGTAATAGCGAAGAGTGTGTAGCGAGTTGCCATGGGAGGATCATTAGATAGCTGGGAAGAAGGAGAGATGATATCTCTGAGCCATTGAAAAGTGTTGTAACGTGGATACTCATTGAGATTATCCTGATCTCGGGATGGCAAGACTGGAGGCCTAAAATTCTCAGGTGATAAGGTCCATAAAACTCGTGCCAGCGGACAAGAGATGAAAAGATGGGCAGAGGTTTCTTCCCCTGTTTTGCACAATATGCACTGTGTATCAATGTCAGGGAAAAGAGCTTGAAGTTTCTTTTTGATAGGGAGGATATTCCACGCAATGCGCCAAATGAGTATTTTATGTCTCTCCCGAATTTTAGATTTCCAAAGCTTCTTCCAGAAAGATTGAGTCCTACCTTGCTCAATACGAAATCTGTTCTCATTATTAAATAGGTAAGCTGATTTTGCCGAGAATTTACCGAACTTGTTGGGAATCCAGGCTAAGTAATCCTGGGGCTTAGAAGGGGAGATACGAATTTTTTGTATCTCTCCAATGATAGAATCCGAAAACAGGCATTTCAGTTTATCTAAATTCCAAGAGAGTAAAGATTGATCAATAAGGCTGGACACTTTAGGGCTCTCCAAAAGGTTACCCGAAATGGAATCCGGCTTGAAATTTTGAATGGTTGGAATCCAAGGATCTCGAAAGATATTAATGTTTTCACCATCACCAACAATGAAGCATGATCCTTTTCTCAAGGTTTCCTTTGCTGAGCATATTCCTTTCCAAATCCAAGAAGCAGACTTCGGTGGCGTATATTCCAAAAAGGAGGATCCTTTGAGATATTTTGATTCCATCACCTTAACCCAAGTCTTATTTGGCTCATTCATCATCTTCCAACCCAACTTTGCTAGAAGTGCTTGGTTAAAAGCTTTCATTGGCTTGAATCCCAGACCTCCTTTATCTTTTGGGATGCACATGGTATCCTAAGCTTTTAGGCACAAGAAGTGTTTCTTTGACTCATTATGCCCCCACCAAAATCTGCGGAAAGCATTATCAAGAGTCGCACAGATGTTGACTGGAAGAGAAAAGGTTGACATTGCGTAGATAGAAATAGCCATGGCAATTGACTTGATCAGAGTTCCACGTCTTGCCATAGATAAGCATTTGATTTCCCAACCATTTAGACGTTTTTTCACCCTGTCTACCACTTCTGAGAATAGTTGTCTTTTCCCTTGGTTTGTAAATAGCGGTACTCCCAAATACTTGTCCTGCGGGGGAGCTTGTTTGATGCCCAAAATTTCACAAATTTACCTGCGGTTGCGCGCCTCAGAGTTTTTGCTGAAGAAAGCCCTCGATTTATTTCGGTTAATAGCTTGACCTGACCAAGTTTCATAAACCTTGAGGCAGTTAACAATTTCCTCTGCTTCACTAGAGTTATTCCTACAAAAGAGAATTAAGTCATCTGCAAACAGAAGGTGGGAAATGGCAGGGCTACCAGGATTGGCTTTGATGCCATGAATCTTCTTTTGGGTTTCAGCTTTCAGGAGAAGTCTAGTGAGAATTTTAGATCCAAGAATGAACAGAAAAGGCGAAATGGGGTCGCCTTGACGAAGTCTTCTGCTCGGTTTAATGATCTCGTGAGGGCTTCCATTAATAAGAACTGACAGAGTAGAAGTGCTAATACATTGTTCAATCCAGTGAATCCACTTCTGATCGAACCCAAAATGTTTTAGAACCAATAAGATAAAGGGCCATTCCATCTTATCATATGTTCTTTCCATATCAATCTTGGCAGCCAACAATCCTTTCTTCCCTTTCTTGAATCTCATAGTGTGCCAGAGTTCTTGGACAAGAATGCTGTTGTCGTTGATTAGACGGGACGGGACGAAGGCTGCTTGAAGAGGGGATATGAGCTTGTGGAGAATGGATTTCAGTCTAGCTGCCAAGATAGAGGAAATGATTTTGTACGAGACATTGCAAAGGCTAATGGGTCGATAATGGTTGACTGAAGTGGGGTTATCAATCTTCGGGATCAAGGCAATATGTGTATGGTTTTGTTCTTTCAAGAGATAGCCATGAATAAAGAAAGATTGAACACTCAAAATCACATCCTGCTTAATGATCGTCCAGTAAGACTTGTAGAAATGAGCCCTCATTCCATCTGGACCAGGTGCTTTATGAGAGCCGATGTGATTGAGAATTTGTCTGATTTCAGGTTCTTCAGGTATCGCACACAGCAAAAGATTATCTTCAGTCGAAATCGCCGGTTGAATCAACTCTTCAAGATTAGGGGGGATTATAGGATTTGAAGTTGCAAAAACTTCCCTGAAGTAGGCATTGAAGCAATCACCAATGTTCTTTCTACCCGAGGTCCATATACCATCTTCGTTCTTTAGAAATTCAAACGAATTTTTCCTTCTACGAATGGTGGTAGTAAGATGGAAAAATTTAAAGTTGAGATCACCTTCCAGGATTTTTTTATGCCTCGATTTATCCCACCAAATAGACTCTTCTCTTTTTAACTCTTCCTCCAGTTCAATCTGAAGGTTGGATTCCAGAGCAATGTTCTCAACTGTCGGAGCTTGGTTTTGTAACTCATTGATGGCTTCGCTGGTGTGCTTGATTTTGGATTGGGTAAAGCCAAAGTGAGTATTGTTCCATTGCTTAATAGCTGCTCTCGTATTCCGAATCTTTTGGCAAAGTCTAAAGGGGGGGATCCTCTGATGTAGATGTTCCACGCATGACTCACAACAAGGTGGCTGGTTTTGTCACGCGTCCAGCAGGTCAGAAATTTGAAAGGTCTAGGCACCCCTGACGGTTCTTCCAGAGTATTCAAAAGAATCGGGCAATGGTCCGATTGATGTGCTGTAAGATGTTTGATAGATGCATTGGGGAATAACAGTCTCCACTGAATATTTGCAAATCCACGGTCCAGTCTTTCTTTGATGTTTGCTTGTAACGGTCGCTTGTTATCCCAAGTATATGGGTTCCCAGAGAACCCCAAGTCTATCATGCATGTTTCCTGTACCACGTTGAATAGACCTCCAGATGAGGAAGAAGCATGAGGTCTGCCCCTTCTCTTATCACTTTGAGAAAGAATATCATTAAAATCTCCAATACCAACCCAAGGTCCAACAAATGAGTCCACTGTCTTCATTAGATTGTCCCAAAAGGCCTGCTTTTCATGTCTGTACGGGGGACCATAAACTGCCGATAACATCCACGGAGTAGAAACAGGGTCAGAGAAAACAAGAGCATTAATGAAATTGGCATTGGATGAGATTACTTCAACGTCCACGCCCAGCTTCCAAGCTAGGCATAGACCACCAGCGGAATCTATTGGTTCTGAGAATTGAAAATTAAGGTAACCTAGCAAAGAGAGAGTAGGAGAGAGAAGATTAGAGGGAGTTTTGGTTTCAGAGAGAAAGAGAATTTCAGCTGGGAATTGCCGGAGAAGCCGGCGGAGGGCTCGGATTTTTTTCTTCGTTTCGAGCCCTTGACAATTACGGGAGAGGATTAACATGGAGGTGGTGGTTGGAGGGGATCGCCTCCTTCCACCGCCGAAGAGCATTTTCGGGATGTGAGTGGGGGGGAACTACAAGCCTTGTGTAGACGAGCTTTTTGTTTCATAGAAAGATGACGGGTTTGAAGATGATGAGAGAGGGAAATATGGGTGTGGTTGACGAGGTTTGGATTTAGCGTCCTGTGGTGCTGACCAGAAAAGCGTTGGGGAGAGGTTTTTTGTTTCTTTTGGTTGTTGGCTTCCAGCTGAGTTATTTTCCTTTTATGGGTTTGATGAGTTGTCACCTCTTGTGTATCTGTAGAGAGTGCAACTTCAGGTGAAGGTCGAGAAAAGGTTTTGGAAAAGTTTGTTGGGTGGTTTTGGTTTAAGGAGTGGTTTGGTGGGCTAAGGTTGTGGGAAGAAGCTAAAGTATGGCCAGGCACGTGATGTGTATCAGAGGGGTGGTTGGGTGATTTGAAAATCAGAGGTTGGGGCGAGAGGTGTGTGTCAGTAAAGGCAGATGAAGGAAGGCTAGAGTTGGGACTAGGTGTAGGGTTCATGATTGATGGCTCAAGCACTGGAATTGGATCGGTGACTACCTCCGGTGCCGGAATTGCTTCTTGAGTTATCCTCATGTTCCTTATCTCAGAGCTATGCGACTGCATTGGAAGAGAAGAAGGGGGTAGAAGAGCAGAAAGGATGTTCACATTCTTGAGTTTGTGAGTTGTTGGGTTTTCTTTTTGGCTAATGGAATTGACTTATTGACTGCCACATTAAAAAATAATGTACCTTCTTTGTTGGCCAAGTAGTTTTGTTGGCTTCTCAGGTGTTTGTAGTTTTTGCAATGCGTTATTACGATGTTGCCTACTGGACGGGGCTGTCATTCATGTATGTGTCTTCATTCTATTGCCCATTATAGACTTGGCCAACAAAGAAGGTACATTCTTATAGACTTGTTTGTGAGTTGTTGGGTTATCTTTTAGGCTAATGGATTTGACTTATTGACTGCCACATTAAAAAAGAATGTACCTTATTTGTTGGCCAAGTAGTTTTGTTGGCTTCTCAAGTGTTTCTAGTTTTTTGCAATGCGTTATTACGATGTTGCCTATTGGACGGGGCTGTCATTCATGTATGTGTCTTCATTTTATTGCCCATTATAGACTTCTTGTAACTGGAATGCTAGCAATCGTTCTTCACATGCATATATGTCTATTATTGTGACCAAAATAGGCTTTAATGCTATTGTACACATAAGCAAAGTTTAAATCTATTTGATACTAAGGAGAATTGCATTGATAATAAGGGGTTACAAAAGATGTTTTGTGCTAGCCTTTACACCTAAACATGATTAGAAGCAATGGTAGAACTACATGGTGACAAGGGGGGGATGAAGCACCCATTGACTTCTGGAAAAAAAAATTTGGTTTTCGGGAATCGCACTGACCCCGTTCCTGAGATCCCGTTCCCCAATCCCCGATACCCCGTTCCCCGAGACCCACAATCGACACTCTTTCACTCTCACCGGTGGACAGTAGACTGAGCTACTCCAACCGGCGACCAGATCTGGCCATTGCCCGCGAGTCTGCGACGTAATCTAAACCCACCTTGACACCTTCAGACAGTAGATCTTCGACAAGGGGACGATCAGATCTTGAACTCTTGAAGAACGTTCGACCGCCGACGACAAGACTTTGACTGTCGGCTACTTCATCCGACCGGTGACCAGTCGCCAGATCTGGCCCTTCACGGACTCACCCTGTCGGCGACCGCTTTTAGGCTGGCTGCTTGACCTGCTACAATGCTTGACGCCACGCCGATGCCGACGATCCCTGCTGGCTGTCTGGCTGCTGCAGTGTTGCTCTTCGACTACTTGTGGAGAGTGGAGACGTGGAGACGATGGAGTATTTCATTGGTATATAACTTTTTGTAAACTGTCTTAATATTGTTAATTATTGTTGCTCTTCAACTGCTGTAAATTATTGTTAATTTTATCACTTATCACAGACTTTATCTTAATTATGCTAATTGATTATTAATTTATTACTGTTGTCTGTTGCCGACTAAAATTAATTAATGTTGCCGGCAGGGAATATTGCTAATTGAATATTACTGTTCCAATAAAATTAATGCTGCAAATTGAAAAAACAATTCTCAAAAATAAAATTAAGATTAACTGACTAAGATGCAAACTGTAAGACAGCAACCGGCACCCCTTCAGTAAGCAAGATATTATAATTTCACAACCTTTTAGCACTTTACCACATCAATAGAATTGACTTATTAGGCAGCAAACCTTATAAAAACCCTAAACAAGAAATAAATTCCTAATGATATGTGAAACAAAAATTAATTGTTTTTAATATTATTTTAATAAAAAAATTTGGTGAATTCGAAATAATTTTTGCACCCCCTAAAAAAAATTCCTGGTTCCGCCCCTGATTAGAAGTACTTGAATACAAATACCGAAATAAATACATAGTGGCACCAAAATAGAGTAAAGTTCATGCACTACAAAAAGTAAAAGGTAAAGAGTGAGAGATCTCATTGCAGGAAAGTTTCATTGACCCAGTCTTGATATACATCAATCCGGGGATAACACACAAAAGATGCTAGGAATCTGGTCTTTTAGTTGCAAGATTGTTGATTTGTCAATACTGCAATAATGTAGATCAACTACTATATAACAAGTACTATATAATATCGGCACCACCTTGTCTGAGATATCCTCATTGTTCGTCATTTGTGAGATAAGAGATTTGAAATTAGTAAGAATTTTGATATGTAACAAAATCTCTTTTTTTTTTTTTTTGCCCATTGCACGACAGTTAAAACACCCTTGGTCGTTGCTGTCATGCGATCTGAAGCAACAGTGGTAATGGCAACAGATCCACAACGCTTCTGCAAATGATTTATACATGAAATCCCAAGTCCAGCTTTTAGTTGCTTGGGGTTGAAGCAAACAACTATAAACAACAGGACATGTTTCTTATTTCAGCAGGAGCATGGTTGAACATCATTATGAATAGTGAATGGAAAATTTTGTGGTAAAGCTTTGAAAGTTAGAGTGGGTTGATGGGTGTTTTGGTTAAAGGCAGTTTTTACATTTAGGTTCAACTCTTGGATACAATTAATAACAAAACAAGGCTTGAAATCAGTTTGACGGAAAATAAGATGGTTTCCATTTGTCCAGATACACCATAAGGTAGTTATAACAGCAAAAGTTTGGTTAATATATGAGCTTTTGTGTTTTGGCAATTCAAACCAAGCGATAAGCCACTCTTGAAAGGGGCGTGAAAGGGGCATGCTAAGGGATCCACCTTGAGACCCGATGGCCCCCCGAACCATACGGGCCTCACCTTCGGGCAAGACAAGAATAGATGATCTAGCGTTTCCGGTGCATTGAGGCAAAGCGGGCATGTATCCGATTGGATAACATTCAAATGTCGGAGTTTGGTGTGGAGAGGCAGTCGATCCCATAAATTTTGCTAGATGATAAACTTCATTTTCTAGAGAGCTGGCAAGGAACATACTAACTTCCAAAATACTTGTCGGGGAAGCAAAATGTCCTATTCTGTGATTCCCGTGTTTTTTTTTTTTTTGTTGGTGGACTAGAAGATAGGCTGTTTTGACGAAGAATATACCAGAGGATGTGAACTTCCAAACTTGTTGATCCTCAATTTGATGTGTTCTAAAATTCATGTATAACAACTCAAATGTAATTGTGCGTACACAATGAGATCAGATACTTTCCACGGTTATGGTACTTGCATGATAGGAATAAGGTGAGCCTATACAAACACCACCATGTATAGAAACGCCAACAAGTGTTGGTTCAGTGGTACCTAGGATCCCAATTCAGATTTTCCACCTGGATTCGAATCCTGCCCGCCGCACTTGTTGGTGGCAAACTTACGTCATCGCCCTGCTTGTGCTCCACACACGGGTTCTTGTGCGCTTCGGCCCCGACATAGGTGCAGGAATCGGGGGTTCAGATGTATGTGGCGGCCTTGTAGGTCCCCCAAGGCGCAATACTCCCTACCGGTTGGATTATAGCCTTACGGTCCAGCCTTTGTTGCACCAAAATAAAGTATAGAGACTATGATTTAGCTTTAGTGACAAATGAAATTAATAACAGCGTAAAAAACTAGAAAAATAGGGTATTTATAAGTTATAAAAATGAAATAAATAGGCTATGTAGCAGTCAAAGCAGCGTCTTTCAGTATTTCAGTTGCAAGTGGCTCACATCTTAGTTTTTACTACATATTGGATTGAGTCAATAATAACTATTATTTAGTCGCAAGTTAATAAACAATCAACGTTTAGTTCACACACGGAATTGGCCACCGAGCACGCAACATATGTTGGCCTTTGGATTACTTGAAAACTGAAATGAACTCTTGAATTCTCATCAAGAAGACAAGATTACAGATATCTAATCTAATGGAAGTAAAGAAAGGAATGAAATTGACCCATCATATGATATTCAAGAAGCTTATATAGCCAAATTGTGGAAAGCAATAGGCCTGGCCTTTGGCAAAGTAGAAGCGACACATACTTCAACAATAAGCCAAGAGTTTTGACTCAGCGTGAGAAATTAATCGGTAGAGAAATACATGCTTGATCTTCTACTAATAGCATTATACACATCATTAGCTCGGATATTATATTTGTGATAAGGTAATATATAAGAGGGGTACCCACCATCGTGTGGTCCGTACATAAATAAAAACAAAACATCAGGAAAGAGAGATTAAATTTACTTATTAAGGACAGATTAGGAGTAAATACATAATACTTTTTCTTAAACAAAAGAAAGAATATTCAGGAAAGCATTAATGGAGCACATGAAGTAATACAAAAGCTTTAGAAGATACTTCATTTTTGGGTTGGTAAATGTAGATTTACAAGTATAATTAATATATAATAGATGAAGATACACTACAAGAAAATAATGAATCATGTTAGCAATTTATATAAACCAAGTTCTCCGGCTTGATATTTGCAATGATAGTGAGACTTTCTTCAAGTTCTCCATCTTCCTCAAGTAACTTGTGTTGACAATGAGACTTTCTTCATGAAATAGAGCAAAACATATAAAATCCTTTTAAGATATTGACATTCCATCTTCCTCAAGTAACTTGTGTTGACAATGAGGCTTTCTTCGTGAAATAGAGCAAAACATATAAAATCCTTTTAAGATATTGACATTGAGGCCCTGTTTGTTTCATGAAAAATGCTTCACG
The DNA here is from genome assembly GCA_033065855.1 of Escallonia rubra. Taxonomy (NCBI): domain Eukaryota; kingdom Viridiplantae; phylum Streptophyta; class Magnoliopsida; order Escalloniales; family Escalloniaceae; genus Escallonia; species Escallonia rubra. The sequence continues at coordinate 160,644 of JAVXUO010003130.1, read as the reverse complement.
GAAAATACTTTCCGGAAAACGCTTTTCAGAATATGTTTTCCGAAAAATAGCATTTCTTGAAAACATTTTCATGAATTTCATTTTTTATTGTTTGGGTGTCGTGCAATGATACAAACATTTATACCAAAAAAAAGATATATTTTTCACCGTTTGGGCATTGTTGTGTGTGTGGGTGAGTGGGAGGGAGTGTGTGTAAGTAGTGCGTGGGTGGGTGGGTGTGTGGGGGTGAGGGGCGTGTGTGCGTTGGTGTATGTGTGTGTAGGGGGGTGGATGGGTAGGGGTGGCGGGCGTGTGGGGGGGGGGGGGGTGTGGGGGTGTGGGCGGGCATTTGTGTGTCGGGGGGGTGTGTGTGTGGGTGGGCGTGTGGGTGGGTGAGGGGTGTGTGTGTGTGTTTGTGTTTGTGTGTCGGGGTGTGTGTGTGTCTTGGGGGGTGTGCGCGCGCGCGTGTGTGGGTGTGTGTTTAGTTATCCGAAAAATGACTTACATAATTTTAATTGATAAGTGATTTTCAGACATTTTATTCTTCAAAATAAGTGTGATTGGAAATCATTTTCCATTGAAAAATCTTATGCATGCACCAAACACTGAAAAATGCGAAAAATCATTTCCAGAAAATGATTTTCGTGAAACAAACAAGGCCTGAGGAAGTTCAGATTGCATAATGCATTTGTGCAATCTGAACTTAGGACCTTTGACTTACACATGGTATAAAGCTAGCGAAAACCATCTTAATGCCATTCAAAACGGAAGCACTAATTTCATACGTCAGAATGACTTTTCAGTTGCTTTTGTCACAAAAGATTAATACTTGTATTTTAAAGTCGGTAAACTTTTGAGCCACATAATTAGAAGCAGACAGAGTCTAAGGGTGTGGACTTCAAGGTCTAGCAAAAGTATATTTTAGAGAGAGATTGAGAGTCAAAAGTAAAAAAGAAGAGTAAGATCATCTTGCCTTCTAACCGCTACTAATTGTAGCGGTTAGGGCATTTGGAAGGGCGCCTGACCGCTACACTTAGTAGCGGTTAACCGCTTATAAGTGGCACGGTCATGAATTTTTAAACGGCATCAGGGGGCGCGAGGGACATTTTGGGCCAAAATGCTAACCGCTACAAGAGTGGCGCTTAGACGAGTTTCAATAATAATAATAATAATAAAGTAAAATCTGGGCCGTCCACGACTACACGTGGACGGTTGTAGATCGGCTCCCTATATATAATATAAACCTATAAATGTACAAATCGTAAATCATTTATGGACGATTATGTCCTCCGTTAATTACACCAATAACACTCCTACCCTCCCTTTATGACTCCCTTTTCGATTTGGTTTAAATGAAATAAACATGAGAGAATGAATCTATTCTAAACATTAAGAAATGAAAAGTGTGATGAGAAAGAATAAAACATATAATACTACGAATGTTGTAAATCATTTCTGGATGATAATCTTCACATTAACTATGCTAATAACACTCTTACCCTCCCTTTATGGCTCCTATTTTAATTTGGTTGAAATGAAATAAACATAGGATAATGAATCTATTCTAAACATTGAGAAATGAAAAGTGTGATAAGAAAGAAAAACAAAAGAAACAAATCATTTTATTACTCCCTTTTTAATTTGGTTGAAATATGTTTATGTAGTTCATTTTTAGGTTAGCAGACAATTGACGTATTGAAAACCAAAAGAAAAAAAACTTGAACATGCCAAAAAAAAAAAGGCAAAAAAGTAAAATTTTGACGTGAAAAAGCAGTGAAGAAAAAAAATTGTTGGAAACACAAAAACAGAAAGGAACAAAAAAACAGGGTTAAATATGCACCAAAAAATGGGGTGGGGGTGGGGGGGGGGGGGGGTGGGGAATAAAGCTTAAATATGGAACGAATTAGAACTGAAAATATGTTCACTTATTTCAGTTAAAGATTAGGTGCTTTACATTTCATATTGGCGGTTCTTCAATGGCTGCTTGTATTCTGTTCCGAATTTTGCTCCATGTTTGGTGGGTTCATCCTCCGTGGACATTTTTTGATTCTGAGACGCACCCAAATCAATATTACTGTCGAGATGCACAACAATCCATCTTTTGTAATTCCTACTTTCCATGTTCATATTACTTGCGAGACTTATCCATTATGGATATGTTTTTGGCCAAAACAATTCGAGTATATAATACTAGATAGAGTAGAAATGAACGTTTTCATTACCGAATAATATTCATGAGCTACGTACAGTAAAATTATTATGCCACATTAATATTTTTAACCAACATTATAAAACTTTATTTTTTATAACACAATAAATATTTCAATCAACATATAAAAAAACATTGGTATTTTTAGTTAAAAGAACCTTTGAATTTTAAAAATAAAATAACAAATATCATTACCGATGGATACAAAAATATATTTTCAATCTAACAGCTTAAAAAGAAGATTTCCAAATATTGAACCGATCACAATTGCGAACATCAAATATACTTTTTTTTCTAAAACAAGTAACAAAAAATAAGAACATAATTGAATTATATTATTTGTTTCAAAAAAACCTAATAATATCACCTCAAAAATCACTCTTGACCACATCCACGTGCAACGCATGTTCTCTATCCACACACACACACACACGTGTGTGTGTGTGTGTGTGTGTGTGTGTGTGTGTGTGTGTTGGGGGGAGGATCCACATCTACCGGTGGAAAAATCTGCACCGGTGATCTGGCCATCCACTAGAGGTTGTGGACGGCTCAAATTGTATATTTTATACACTAACCGCTACACTTAATAGCGGTTAGGGGCTCCACATTTTTGTAGTGTAATTTTGATGTTGCCATGCATATTTATAATTGACTATAGTACATTAAATTTGTTTGATCAAATCCCTATTAGCCGAATGCAGAAGTGCTTTACTCACTGATGTTCTACCAAACATTAGGGTTAATTGGTAAGTTTACATAATTAAAATTTAATATGACAATCCGCGATAAATGACCATGTGAATAAGTATATATTGTTCTTCATAACTGATTAAGTAAATGCAATAGATGCAATATGAAATTCTTAAGGAGTCATATATGATATAAAGGGTGTTTATTTTTTTTTTTTTTAAATGTGTTTTAATTAAACAAACAACCAAATTGAACTCAAAAACAAAAGAAAGGCTTCAATCATAAAAATCAAGCGTACAATGAATCTGCTGCAGTGGGAGTGAGCGGTTGGCTTTTTATAAGAGGTAGTTTGTTTAAAATATATTGGAAAGTGGAGAGATGGTGGAAATAACTTAATTATGTGAAATATAACTCTTGGCATAAAAGTATTAAGTTAAAATTACTACCAATGATATTATCGGACAATTATTTATGTTACATTTTCCCCATTTAATTACTCGACATTTTTCACAAATTTCACGGTTTACTTCATTTTCATAGGCATAATAATATCATTTGGCTAAAGCTCAATACACCCTCTTTTGGCTTACTCAACTTTTAGCAAAATAAGGTAGATCAAAATTCAGACGTCTTTTACTGTTTTGTTTATCTCATGGCCTCGGTATTTTTCATTTCAACTATAAGAAACTTTTGAAATAGTTTTTAGCGCAAAATAGAAAATGAGAGCTGTGTCAACTTAAGCTAAGTTGTTAGTTGTGATCTGACTGTCCACGTCGTCGACGTGGCCGGCTCAAATTCCCTTTACTTCGTAAGTAAACTTCGTCGTTGGTCTCATTATGGGACAGATGTCGATCCCATATTAGGGTTAGCGACGAAAAAAAATTAAAACAAAATAGTGATCCGGTCGTTCATCCGGGAATGGATGGACGGCCAGATCGCAATGACAATTTAGCTTACGTTGTCGACGCGAGCAAGATATTAACTTCCAAAGCTAATTATTGTGCAGTTACCTGCTTAAAAATAATGAAAAGTCATCGAGTGCTCACTACTAAATTGTAGTCTATGGTGAAAATGGAGGAGTTGTCGAATTGGTACCCACTAACCGAATCTCGAATTATAAACCAATCAAACAACCGGCCTGGAATCGGATTATCGAACAGCCCATCGAACAGGAGGCCTCAGTTCATGGTAAAGGTTCGGCTGGAGTGTGTAATGGAGCATCGTTGTGGGCCCATTACAAACGGGCCAAGAGCTCTCTGGAATTGATCCAAAACACTAGATTGATGGCCAACATTGGGCCCTTTGGACTGAGGTCTTTGAGAAGTTCCTATTTCTTTTTCCTTTTTGTGTTTCCTTCCTTGCACCAGAAGTGACCCACGCAAACCAAAATGCATTCTGAAAATTCTAGAAAACATCATGCTGTTTTTTTTTTACAAAAAAACAACTCAAAGCAAAAAAATAAAATAAATAAAAGAATGTAGTTTAGTGAAAATCTTGAGCGACTTTCTGTCGAGGATTCGACAGCAGTCATTCTTGTCACATCTTGTCAAGCGAAGGTAAATCTTTCGAATGGTGATGAGGACAAGCCAAACCTAGATGACTCCTCGCTTCGTGATGTTTGATATGGTGTTAGTAATCTGAAGTTGCATGTGATGGCTTCAACGACCGAAGAAAAGCTATATTGACGATGGAGAGACGCGAATTCTTACCACTAGGTGTGAATTGTTGTCGTTGTTAAATAGTTTATGCCTATAGTAAATACAAGCTAAACACACTAGTCAACATGGAGCTCAAGTGGAACCATCCTTATGAAGCAAGATGGTCACCTAATAGACTATTAAAGTCAAAGTATGTTGTTTCTATCTTTTTAACTAGTCTTGACAACGGGACCATATATAGATGGGACTTTGCGTTCTCTTCGTGTTCAACAATTTTTTGGATTGCTTGAAACACAAAACGATTTGATTTTGTTCTGAGCTCAAGTGGAACCACCGTTTTGCACCTAACAGACACAAATAATGCCGTGAAGGTGTTCTACAACAAATCATCTGCTTCATCGTTGAAATCAACACAAGACTGCTTGCATCAACTCTCGAGAACGCAGATCACGACTTCTAAAGCTCTATCATGCATGCTACATGTATAATTCTTTTTGGGGTGAAGATTCAATAGCCAATCGGAAACAAAACCTCAAAACTAGAACAACCAATCAAATCACATATATCTTTCTACCCTAAGATATTGCTCATTGAACAAGAAATCGAGAACCATTTAGATGATGAATTGCCTTGAGACTGAGAACAACCTAGCGCATGAATACCAAATGGTTGCAGAAATCCCTCAAAATGAGTACTTAGAAATTGACTCACAAAATGAGTACTTTGAGTAAAAAAGGGACTCTGAACCCTCAAACTAATTAATCACGAGGGTCCTCAAAACTTCTATATGGACCTGAGGAAGGAGTCGCAGCTAGTTCAGCAGAGGAATTTTTATTTGGTAGTGGGTGTAGCAGCCGGTACACCTTTTACAGTAATTGTCTAACAGGACAACACACAGATGCCAACTTTGGAAGCTTGCCTCTCTTCTCTGAACTTTGATTTAGGCTTTATCTTACATCAGTAGAAAGATACGGAAGTCTGCTTTCACACGAAATTAGAATCACTCAACAAAAGTAAACGTGACATATCAAGCAAACACTAAACGTATCTTAGGTTTGAAACAACTTTGGTTACTCCTAATTATCTCAATTACTACATGACGAAATCAGGATCATCTATACTAGTTATAAAGGGAAAACATGGTTCGATGCAACACTTTTTTGGTATTATATAACTGTCTATTTAAATGGTGACAAGTGACATTCCAATTTTTTTTTCTTCCTAAAAAGTGAGATAAAAATAAAATCTTAAATGCTAAATAACTACATAAGATGTCATTTTTGGTTTTTAAAATCATTCAAAAAAATGTAATCATAATTCATCCAAAATATGTAGTCAAGATACATCAAAAAATAATGGTTCATATTATGAAAATCATAATATCAAGCATTAAAATAAGAATATTATATTTTAATTTTATTTTCATACTCATTTTATCGAATGTGACGATAAATACTTTAACGTAATGTTTACTTTTTAAAAAAAAATCATATTGATAACTTTGATTTTGCACACGCATCGTGCGTGCCACGTTGACTAGTCAAGTATAAAAGGAATGCTTGCTTTGGCAACAAAAAGCTGGACCATAGAAGAGAAAAGGAGGAAAGAGAGAATGAGGGGAGGAAAAGAAAAAGGAGAGGGGCTGTTCAGTAGTGAGGGAGGAAAATAAGAAGAAAAGGGGTAACGGTTCTCCCTCCATGTATTCTTCACATTTATAAGTATTTCTTTCTTTTTTTTTTCTTCCTTTCATTAAAAGAACGTGGTGTATTAAGTCTCAATATATGGATCAAACCATACCATGAGAAATATATTCGTGCTCGCTTTGGTACCATTTTTTATTGTTTTACATTTATTTTGCGTGTTTCTTTAATCGTAGATTGTCCCAGGTTGTCTCCTTTATGTTGTGGATGTAATAAAAGAACGTCAACTTCTTACCCAATTGATGAATATGAATTTACTTTTCAAAATAAATATATAACATGTCATACGACAGAATAAATTGCACAAGTTTCGTGTCAATCAATAGCAAAACCCGATAATAATTAATTTTTTATGTTTGCAAAACACGAATACGGTGAACAACTCGAAAAAAATATCATCATAACACATGCACCCAATGGAACCCTTTGATATTTAACCACTTACCCTAAACACACCCACTTTCAACCTTCTGCACTCACACACATTTATGCACACTCCCACACAGACACAAGTACACACATACACTGCACGCATCTTTTAATTTGTGTGTGAGGTGAGTGTGGGTCTGAACTTACGATTGTATATGTGTGCATATGTGTGTGGGTCTGAATTCAATCGATATGCGCGCGCGATGGTGGATGAAATCAATCTCTATCTGTGTTGTGTGTGTACGCGTGCGTGTGTGACTGTGCGGACTCAATCAATCTCTCTCCATGTGGATGAAAATCAATTAAGGTATGTGTGCGCGCGCAGGTGACTGTTGGTGAACTCAATCAATCTCTTTCTCTAGAGATGAATATCAACTAAAGTCTGTGTGTGTGCGCGTCTGTGTGTATGTCATTGTAGGCGGTTCTGTAATTGAGACGGCAACGTTTCTTGAAGAGCGACATGATGTGCTGATCGCGACGGAGTACGAGGTTGTGAGAATTTACAGCAACAATTAATGGTGGTGGTGTTTCTCGTGATATATTAACGAAAAGCTAAACTACATGCCTTTCTTAATAAGTAAAGTTGACGACTTGATTTTTCAAGATGAGTAAATTGTTATTCACCAAAGTAGATTGAGCGCGCCTGCACATAAGTTCCAAACTAATAAAGCATAAGAAATCCAAGACAAGCAAAAAACATGATATAACATTCATGCAAACATACTTTGACATGCTATAACCATAAGAAATTGTAAAATAATGGTCATAAACATGCCAACTAACCTCGAGATGGGTGCGACAATGCAACTATGAGGTGTCTATAGGCTAACTAGACCACTAGACTCTGGGTTAAGCCCAACCCAAATATGCTAACTAGGACTAAAATTTAAAACAAAACCTACAAAAATGGAGTGTACGTCTACAACATGGTTTTAAATGGCGGTTTCGGGATAGGTAACAATCATGGTCGCGGTGTAACGGTATCAAGAGTATTGGATGTTATGTAACGGGAATCAGTACTGCAACTATGGATTTTTTTTAAAACGTTAGCAAATGATTTAAACTAAAAGATATGAAACTTGTAGTCTGAGTCTTTACTTTTAGATAATTGTAGCTCACATTTACCATTGAACCAAACCAAACTAAAGCTCAAATATAGTACATACTCAAGAAATAATCAAAGGTCCAATCTCCAAGCCCACGACGATTTCTAGAGCATAACCTAAACTTAAAAGTTAGCCATCATAATTGTCAACAGAATTCAAGATCTTTGTTGTTATTGTTCACCTTCTTCCTCGTTTTCTCAAGCCACGTTGCCACTTTCTTCTCTTTTCTTCTGCTCTTCTTGTCTCTTCACGCTAACGCTAACGCCACTCCAAGTAAATTCAACAGTATCCTCCCGTAACGGCACGTAATAATAAATAACGATGATAGAGCCCGTAATAATGACGTAACAACTATACGCCTGTAAAATCGACTAGCACTAGTATATCAGTGTATAACCGTATCGGTGAACTAAAAACCCGTTACGAATCAGCCTTAGTGTTTAGATGCACTTCAAACCATACTACGTGAGTTTCATGACCATCATCCTCGTTAATTCATTGCTTCCATCCGTTCCATAACATTTCATCCATGTTTACTTATTATGCTTTCTTGTTACTTCTGTTTTAAGATCATAGTTGGCCCACTTTATTTTTTTTGGGGGGGGGCGGCAAATCTCAAAATTGTATCCTCAATTTTTACATTTATTACAACTTTAGTACCTAAACTTTGAAGGTGCGCCAAAGAAGTACTTAACTATTAAAAAACATACAAAGTCAGTACCTCGGCTGATGGACATGAATGACCGTTAAAAAATCAGAAAGATAAGACTGTCATTATGAAAAAAAAAAATTACATAAAGCCAGCCTACGTGACCATCCTTTTGACAATCTTAATTTTCCCACCCCCCTAGAGATGTCAAAAGGGCCGGGCGGCCCGCGGGCTGGCCCAACTCGGCCCGTTTTTGGCCCGAGCCAAAATGTGAACAGTGACTGCCTGCTACTTTAGGGCTTTGGATCAGGGCTTGGACCAGGCCACATATTTTCAACATATTATCTAGGCCCGGCCCGGCCCTAAAAAGCCCGGGTCAGGCCCTAAAAAACGGACTGGCCCGAAACTGGCCCGTTTTTTAGGCCATGACCCGGTTTTTAGGGCTGGCCCGGGTTTGACCCTTTTTCGGCCCGTTTTAGGCCCTTTTTCTGGCCCTAATTTTATGCTGGCAATTGTACCTTTCCATCATTACTATGAACTGGTCCATGAAATGTGCTGGTGAGAAATAACAGACACGGCCCGCCCCAAAAAGAAAACCAAAACAAGAAGAAAACAAAGTAATAAGCAAAGGGGTGTCAATGCAGTTTGGGCTACTCATGAGACGAACTGGTCTTTAGCCCATGGGACAATGAGAGCTGCTAAATTTAAAGTTGGGGCTGCACTTGAGCCCAGAGTGATGTTTGAAATTGGGCCGCTATCAAGTTGTCAACCAAAAACTTTTATAGATTGAGCCTAGAGTTGGAAGTATCCGCCGGAATTCTGTCGGATTGTGTTTGGGAATTCTAATATTTTGCTGCTAGCTAAAACTCCGTGTTATGCGCCGCCACAAAATGAAGATTTATTTACTTCCAAGTCGCTTTTTAAAAAGTTTAGAGTGCTACACGTAAAAAATGAAGGAAAAAACACACAGTTTCCCATTGAACGGTAAATAAAAAATAAATGACTTATGCACTTTTGTTACGCTCGCATCTCTATCGACTACCATAATAACGGCCACCCTCTCGATGTGGCATCCGAGATCCACCCCTATTGAATATATTCAGGCACTATTTGATTGCTTTTGTATTGATTCTATATATACGGTCCTTTCGAGCACTTTGTGAAATATTACTGGAAAATATCCAAAAAAATAGACGTTAATTTGGAGCAACTCGATACAAATGCGCACATTATCTTTTCCTCAAATATGCTTAATTTGCATATACAACTCCCTACTATCATGCAAAAAATACATGTTTCTTCTTCTACGCTTTTTTATTTTTTTTAACTAGCAGAAAGAATAAGTTGTCTCAGTTAAATATTAAAGAAGTTTGTTCATAACATGAGGATAAAGAAAAGTTGCATGGACACACAACTGTAAAAGCTCTCAAAATGAGCTTCTATTAGCTTTATTTATGACATTCTTTAAAAATTTAGACTTTTCTACGTAATACAGTCATTAGAAACCTAATTATTACATTACAATTTGTTTACATAATAACAAGAAATTATGGCAATTAAAGTATTTAATTTGAATAACAAGAAATTTAAATATATATATATATATAGGATTGGGCCCGGGCCCGGCCCTAAATATAGGGCCTAGGGCCAGGGCTTAGACTGGGCCTAGATACCCCATTAATCTGGCACGGCCCGGTTTCCATTCTCTCTGGCCCAGCCCCGGCCCTTTTTCTCTTTTGGTCCACTGGGCCCGGCCCGGGCCGGCCCAAGCCCGGCCCTTTGATACCACTATTTGATTGCTTTTGTATTGATTCTATATATACGGTCCTTTCGAGCACTTTGTGAAATATTACTGGAAAATATCCAAAAAAATAGACGTTAATTTGGAGCAACTCGATACAAATGCGCACATTATCTTTTCCTCAAATATGCTTAATTTGCATATACAACTCCCTACTATCATGCAAAAAATACATGTTTCTTCTTCTACGCTTTTTTATTTTTTTTAACTAGCAGAAAGAATAAGTTGTCTCAGTTAAATATTAAAGAAGTTTGTTCATAACATGAGGATAAAGAAAAGTTGCATGGACACACAACTGTAAAAGCTCTCAAAATGAGCTTCTATTAGCTTTATTTATGACATTCTTTAAAAATTTAGACTTTTCTACGTAATACAGTCATTAGAAACCTAATTATTACATTACAATTTGTTTACATAATAACAAGAAATTATGGCAATTAAAGTATTTAATTTGAATAACAAGAAATTTAAATATATATATATATATAGGATTGGGCCCGGGCCCGGCCCTAAATATAGGGCCTAGGGCCAGGGCTTGGACTGGGCCTAGATACCCCATTAATCTGGCACGGCCCGGTTTCCATTCTCTCTGGCCCAGCCCCGGCCCTTTTTCTCTTTTGGTCCACTTGGCCCGGCTGGGCCGGCCCAAGCCCGGCCCTTTGATACCACTACCCAACCCCCCCCCCCCCCCCCCCCCCTTCCTTCTGCCGCAGGGTAGCGGGGCCAGAATCGCACCCTAAACCCCACCATCTGTTCATACTACTCACTACTGATGCAAAATCATGGCTTCGCCACCACAGCAATATCGTCACCACCCAGTCACGAACGGCCTCATCGCAACACCGCAACAGGTGGCCAACCACCACCGCGTCACCACCACAATCACACCATCATCAAACAGTCAGCGACATCACCCCAATCACCCACAACAATCACCAACGCGCAGCCGCACCTAAAACAAATCAGCATCATCACCACCAGCAAATCGCATCACCACCATCGCATCACCACCACCAAATGCAATATGTCCTCGCCGTCGCCAGCACACCTATCCACGACCCAAGACCATCCGTCACCAGCGCACCAATCAGCACCACAACCTGACATCACCACTACCGCAACTCCTACGCAACGGCATCATCACCGTCGCTTACACTACACCGCCTAGATCTCTTCACTTCACCACCACCAAAGGAAATATGTCCTCGCCGTGGCTGGCGCACCCATCCATAACCCAAGACCAGCCGTCGCCGGCGCACCGAGCACCACTATAGCCATCGTCGTACCTTCTCTCCAGTCAAAATTGAAACCCATTAATTTTGATTTAGAAGGGGCATTGGATAGAGATATGTTTGATATGGGCATCTACAACTCCCTTAACGGCCACTGTGTACTGGTGGTGCTCAGGCGGTGCGCATGAACGCGGGTCTATCCCAGCTTCTATATCTTTGATTCGTCGCCGGTGGCGATCTTACGTGACCGGACAATCGAGCTTATGTGAACGGCAGCAATCATCGTGTGTGTGTGTGTGTGTAGGTGAGAGAGAGAGAGAGAGAAGATTGTCGTTTTGTTTTTCAGTCATAAAATTATTATATAGAGCAAATTGTACGGTAGTGATTAGAGCCGCGTGTCATGTAGATGTGTTTTTCTGTTATTGACATATTTGACCTTTCTCAAATTTTACGATCGTTCATGCCGGTCAGCCGAGATATTGACATATTCTCCCCAAGTCTCTTTTCTCCTGCTTTTCTTTTCTCTTCTCGCTGACGCCACTCGAAGCAGATTCAACAGTGTCGTCCCGTAACGACACAGTGTCGTCCCGTAACGACACGTACCAATAAATAACAATGATAGAGCCCGTAATAACGACGTAACAACTATACGCCTGACTTGACGTGCTTAATGTCTTCTTAATATTGACAAAAAGGGGCAACGTATACATCATAGTTTGATTTAACTAGCTCAAATAGAGCTACATATTACATTTTTGTGTGGATTAAATATTTTAGGGAGAGCTACGTTGTCATTTTGACACTTGCACAATACTTGTAATCATAAAAAATTGAGTGACACTTGCACACTACTTGTAACATCATACTATATATAAATTATATATGCGCGGCAGTTTGTAATCATAAAAAATAGAGTGAACATTACCCCTAGGCTTTTGTTAGTAATTCACAAAGTAAGCTTCTTTAACACATGTTGCCTTGCCCAAGGATTGATGTTTTCAAGTAAAAGGAGTTTGAGCACACCAGTGGAGATGGAGCTCAAATTAATCCATCCTTATGAAGCAAGATGGATGAACTGATTGACACATGACCGTAGATGTACCTCTGGTTATCCCTTACTTTAAGCATGCTTTACATTAGTAGGAACATAATTTAATTTAAGACTGAATTTGGACACAAACAGTTGTCCATCGGTTTATAAGTGATTCAAAACTTATATAAGTGATTGGTCACTTGTATAATCCATCCACCGCTTATAAAAGCCGTCCATACAAACTTACTTATTTAGCTCCCGATCGCTACGCACAAAAGCTAGTTATTATTAATTTTTTTTAATCTCAATTGAAGCATTCATCATATGAGATCTTAATTATGCATACCGAACCACTTTTGCAAGTAATCTTTCAATAACCTCTTCAGGAATATAGTTGATTTTTCGTACACTCAGTCAGGATTTTATTGAACTTGCCTTGAGGTTCATCCATCTTGAACTACCCAAAGAATTGGTGTGTATCGCATCGCTAAGGCTTGGAAGCGTAGAGTTGGTGTGTACTCCCTTCAGATTGCTTGTACTGTGGCTTGGTCTTTTCCCTCAAATTGATCAACGTGACAGTTTGTGTATTTGTGGGGGCTGAAGTAGCTTGAGCTTGGACATAGGCAAGGGGCTGTCCCCGTGAACATGGTTTTTGTTTGCTCTCTTACCTTCTACTTCACTTTGTAACTTATTTATTCTCTTGTTAGCTCTGAAATTGGTTGCAATTCATTCTTTTAGAATTTCATTGTCGATCTAGACGATATATATCATATTTTTTCAATTTCTCTCTAGGTCGAATAGTGTCTTAGGTAACATAAACGCAACTTTTTTTTCTTTCTATCTATGGGGTGTACCAATCCAATAAATCTCTCTGGTGACTTCTGTCTTATTTAAAGGTACATATCTAAATGCTGGGGTTATCAGAGTACAAGGGGTGGGTTCACATCTGTATTGTATCGCAGATAGCCGTAATCTTGAGTCATGCCTCTATACTGGTATTTGTGGAAATCTAACTGATGGAAAGAATCGTTTGTTATAGAATACACTTAAAGACCGGCAGCTCGAAGAGGATAGCCATGGTTTTTAATATATTGCATGGACATATTTGTCATGGTTGTAACGGAATACACTTTTTATTGACAAACCGGTCTTGTAGGCATGGGTTACGTTGAATGCCCTTCCACTTACATGGATGGCAGACGACGGCGGGCAAATGTAAGGCAAGGACTCGACGGTGACCCCGTCAATAGCAAAAGGAGGCTTCGATTTTCAAAAGCACTTCTTCATTATTTCCATCAAAATTGCTCTAACATTGCCCATTACTCCTGGAGACGATTTTGCGCATTGTTAATAAGTTTGAAAAAAGGGTTGATCAGAAAAAATTGGATGAGCGGTGATGCGCGGTGACAAAAACGAGGCGTACGTTGTGCTCGTAAAACAAAAGAGACAAATCGATCTTCAATGTTTCTAGAAACTTGCAAAGATAACTTTCCTGTAGCTCGGTGGAAACAACGAATAGTGTCTTCCACGATGACCACCAATTGAGAATTTTTTTTCCCTAGAAACCACAAAAAAAAAAAAGGTACTAGAAGCCAGTATTAGTACTAAAAAAAGAAAAAATGTGGGGTACGAATTTTGCATTTTATGGTACCAAATCACAATATAGAACTCCATAACACATGCAGAAAATTGGCAAACAAAGGCAGCTCATCAGACAAAAATCATTGTTAAAAACCTGCAAAACACCTTCCTTCTAAAGTCTTCAAAAATCAGCTTTTTTTCTGTCTCCTCCGTCAGTCTGTCCGGAGCTAGGACTGTGCACAGCAACAGAGACGAGTGCAGAAACGGCGTCGTCGTCAGCCGGCCCCCCCCATGCTAGGCCTTTGTTTGCCTTGTGCTGTCTCTGTCTACCTCCCCTTTATTAAAATGCAACAGGAGCCTCTCATTTACTCACAGCCCAGCCCCCCCTTTCCCTTTGTCCATACTTTGCCATCCCCAACTTCATCATCCCTGTTGCCACGTGTTCCCTCGAGATCCTACACGATCAATTATTTTATTCCCAAAATTAGTAATTTACCAACTAATTGTAAATGATTAACCATAAAACAAATAAAATATCATCCCACTAACAAACAGATAAAGGTTAAAAAAGAAAAGGGCAATTAAAAAACTCCACCAGGCACCATCTCTCTCCCTTACCTTTGCTTTGTCTGTGTCTGCAAAGCAGAATACATTGCCCTTCTCCTCTCTCTCTCTCTCTCTCTCTCTCACATACACACTAACACACATACACAGAAAGACTTAAACACACAATGTTTGAGGAGTCTGCATCTATACCATCGATCTGGGCTTCCATGAACAGCTGGTTCACTCCCACTGTTTTCTTTGTACTCTTAAACCTCATGATAGGCACCATTCTCTTCATCTCAAGCTTGGCAAACCAAGAACAGCAGCATCAACAGCACAAAGAACAACAGCAACAACAAGCTCAAGAAGATGAACACCAACAGCCCAAGATTGCCAGATCACCCTCTGTCCTCCAGCGTCTCAGATCCATCAATTTCTACTCTTACAGATCCCAAGAACCCGTCTCTGTCTCTTCCCATTTCAAACAAAACCCAGATCCGAACACCCATTATGACTACCCTCTCCCTCAACAGGACCATCAACAAGCATCAGAAACAGAAACCCATTATCTTTTTGAACCAACCCATCAGCACCAGGCCCTAGAAACGCTGGAAACAGAGACCCATTTCCAGTTTGAGCAAATCCATCAACCATTGCAGAATCAAGCCCTTGAAACAGAAACTCATTTCGATTTTGAACAAACCCACAACCCAATTCAGAGTCTTGTCCCAGAAAAAGAGACTCATTTTTTCCCTGAAGACGAGGAAGAGGAAGAAGATGGAGATGCACAGTCTTTAGAGGAGATTTACACCCGGCTGGCTGACCACCACGTTAGCAGGACTCAATCCGGTACGAAACCGGCGTCCGGCGAGATTCCGGTGAAGCTGCCGCAGAAGATGAGGAAGTCAGCGAGCTTGAAGTCGGCGTTTGGGCATTTTGGGGAGGAAGACATTGTGGAGACCCGCCGTCCGGCGACTGTGAGGGAGGGGAAGGTCAAAGCGGCTGAGGACGACGAGGAGGTGGATGCGAAGGCCGATGACTTCATCAACAAGTTCAAGCAACAGTTGAAGTTGCAGAGGATCGACTCCATTATCAGGTACAAGGAGGTGATCAGTAGAGGAGGTGGGATTGGGAAGTAAAGTATTTGAATCTTACGGGGTCGTTTTCTAAATCTTACTTAATATCGGGTACCTTTTGGAAGGTGGGAATTAAAGTCTCTGGTTTGTTTGGGCTGTTGTGCTGTAGATCTGCTACTCTGGTCATATTTTTGCACTTTTTTGGTGACATAATGCCCTGCTCATAATCGCCGGAATCATGGACATTTTGGTCATTTTATATTCAATGGGAGGACAAGGTACAGGGAGGGTAGTGGCTACTGGGTAGAAAGATTTGAATCCTTTTGTGGTGGGTTTTCTAAATTTAACAATTTGAACAATTTGTTCATGTAATGCCCAAGTTTATCTTTCTACACTGCAAGTAGCTGTGTCTTTGTACCACCTGCCAATGGTTGGAGGAAGAAGGGTGACAAGAACTTAAGTTGTAACAAAAATGTCTTCACTATCTTAGTGAAAGAAGGGTGGGGCATTTTAGTCAATTCCAGGGTCTTGTCTCTCTCTGGCATTTTGCCTACCCGGATGTGATACTGATGCGCTTGGTTGGTGTTGCACGTGGTGCAGAAGTTGTATTGGTTTATCATTTGCATCAACACCAACTTAATGTGCGGCTGGGATCCTCCCTTATGCTGCCGGGGACTAGACTACTAAAAGATTGCCAGTGTAAAATTTTATAATAATAATTAAAATATTTTTAGTAATTAGTATTTTTTTGTCACTAAAACTATTAAATCAGGACATAATTAATGCCCCATAATCCTTATCCATTTTCAAATGTTTGCATGGTGTGTGAATCTTAACTTAGCTTGAGTTTTTTAATGTTCCATTATGAGCAATTGTCTTTTTTTTTTATATGGTTGATGGTGGGACCTGAAGTAAAATGGTGACAGCTAATGAGCAACTCTTTTGTCCTTTTTGGGTTTTCGTTGGGGCAATTATATGTGTGTTCGATGGCCAGGATCTGAAGTTACATGAGACCGGAAGATACAAAAGTAGACCTTTTGAGGGTGTCAAATTTGGTTGCGAGTTGTGACACCTTTATATCATTCTCTCCCTAGACGGGCCATCTAACAGAAGTGACACTTTTGAATCATTGGTTCCGACTATATTGAATCATTAAAGATGGACCGATGGGATGAGAGGAGGGGTTAAGGGAGGCGGGAGTTAGTTTATAATATTTAACGGTTCTACGTGGTCTAAACTATTAGTCCAGGACCAAGCAATCTTTTGCTTGTCGGATAGAGTCGAGGGTTGCGGTGAACTAGGTCGAAGAATTGATATTTACATTGAAACCCAACTTGCTAATCACAGAGGGCCTTTAATTTATAGGATCAGGTCCTTGGACATAGTAGTTATTTCATCCTTATTTTGCACCACGAGATGTAACTAAAGTGAACCATTAGGCTCACGCGTATCAATCACTAGCCGTTAGACGTGATTACATGTATGTCTTGTTAGATCGAGCAACAACTAATCCGGTTCTTGGCAAACGACCATATTGGCTCAGATATTGGGTCGGAAAGGATACTTCTTACAAAAGAGTTGACACGCGTTTACGTACTCTTAGAATGAGTGTAAAGTTACAATGCGTAGATTATCAAGAGTCAGCATCGCGTTCGGAGCTCTCTCTTACTTTCTTAGTTCGGAATGTCTGATTATTAGGTCGGCATAACCTCCTTTCAAAGCAAAAGACATGTACAAGTATATACCAATACCATAGAGAAAAAAAGAAGCCTAATATGACACAAGCAACTTCTTTTTGGACATCTAAAATGACAAATGTTCCTTTCTCTACTTATCTAATTCAGAAGGTGCTTCTGTATTTGTCCAGGCTCTCCCTTGGTGAGTGACGTGAGTCCACTAAACTACCCTGAGCATTCAAGTATGTGCACGTCATAATTAGTTGATCTTTTGTAGTTACTAACTTTAATTAAGAAGGAGCTTGAAAAATAAGTTGTCGTGCACCAACCGAACAGGGTGGGAGGCTAGAGGACATCGCTTGTGATGACTTCTTTCCAAGTTGACCTGAAGAATGAGATGTTATCTATCACTCCGTATCACTCCATTTTCAAAGCGAGGAGATTGTTTTAGGTTCAATTGATATTCAAGGTAATTAACATTATATTGTCAATAGAGTCTTAGTTATTTTTTTAAAAGTAAAGAGCCTAAGGATTTCCCCAATAAAGGGAGAATAGAACAAGAAAAATAACTTCACTTGGATCCCTGGGGTAAAGATAACCGATAACAACGCTTAGCTTCGTCACCCTGATCATCAGTCCTTAATAGAATCCAATTGAAGGATCTACAGAAAAACGATATTAAGGCCGTAAACAACCACTGAAATAAACCTACCACTCTGTATCAGCAAAATAATAAGACCCTTATTCAATAGTACTATATAATGAAAAAAAAAGAAAAAACAAGCCCTAAAACTACAAACAAGAAAGCAAACAACAGAAGAAAAAAAAAACATCTAACAGACACTAAACTAAAACAAGAAAGACAAAATAATAACCCGCAAGAGGCCGTACGATCGTGAGCGAACCCGTCACCCTTTCGAAACCACGGTACAAAAACCTGCAAGGAGCCTCGCCATTGCCGTAAACTCTGCAACATTCACTACAAATCACCATTGAGACCCCGCCACTTAAAATCGAATGTAAAACTGCCCGCTAAGGCCCCCCACCCCCTCCCCCATCCCTCGCACCCTACCCTCCCCTAAGGAGATCTCTGGCCGAGCCACTACTCTAATGCGAAAAAACCTAACTAAAAAAATCCCAAAGGAATACAAGAATTCCTCTAAAATCACCCCCCAAAAGACTGCTACCGGCGAGCTACCTCTAAGATCAGAACCCCGGAATCAATCACTAGGCAGAAGAAAAGAAATTGGAGCGTTTCTAGAACTGCTGAGGAACCCTACAGGTTTCGTCGTCGCTCCACCGTTGACCGTAATGGGCGGTGATGTTGGCCACGTTCGGTTGTGGGACACCTATCCCTAAAATCCATAATCTTCTTTTTTACCAATGATAAACGAATCAAAATTTTCATGGCTAGATTGATGTAGAATAATGCTTAAGATTCAATCCTTTGCTAAGCACCATCGGCCGTTGCACTAAGTGACCAATGTCCAATCTAGAATGCGCGCATAAATCCAAAAAAAAGATCATCAGAATCTCGTCGCCGCCATCTAAAACCCAATTCGGCCGCAAGTAAATCTTTGTGAAGGCGTCGTGGAAGATTACAAATGCAAACAGGGACTCTAAAGTTACAAATCTATTGAGGCCATTGTATAGCAGCTACCCCAAGCACGCCTATGCACGATGGGGCAGTGGGAAGGGGCACTGTTATGGTTCGTGTGTGTTTCGTTTCTTTTGTTTTGTTTTTTTTTTTTTTTTGTTTTTTGGTTAAAGCATTTGTGTGTTTCGACTTTTGAGGAAGCAGAAAACAAGAGAAGTCCTTTTTGTTATCTTTTCTCAATTCCAGAACCCTAGTTATACAAAAGATATTCACTAGATTTAATCGTTTGAACGTTTTCACATGGCAATAGGAAAATGGAATTTTTCTTTTTCACTTTTTGGAAATTTTGTCTAATCAGTGGTGTTGTTGCTAAAAATATGCTCCGCGTACTTTACGGAACCCGAGCCTGGACCGATGACTTGCAATACAGAAAACGAGTGACCGCCGGGTGAGATTCCCGGCGGAGAACTCTTCGATGCTTAAGTCAGAGCGCAGCTACAAGATAATAACTCTGAAAAATCATGAATGTGTGTAATTGTCCTCATACCTGAGAGGTAGACCCCTTTATATAACTGTAGGAGGAGAGTCCTAGCTAGTAGGACTGAGTCATGGGCCAGATGTGTTAGGATGGCGTTAGGATCCTCGAGGATCACGTCACAATCTCTAAAGACTCTTTTAGAATCCTGATAAGATAATCATAAATCTCCCAGTTTGACTAGAATTTGCCGGGTGTCCCCCAATTATTGAGAGTTATATTTGAGTTATATCAAGTGGTGACCTTCTGAGGTGACTTTCAATGGTGACCTTCTGAGGTGACTTTCAATGGTGACCTTCTACACTGACCTTTTAAGATGACCTTGTGCAAAATAGCCGTATTCAAACATGATATACGTGAATCTTGAGATCCTTTAAGATATTTTGTGCTAGTAAGACTGCTCAGAGTTGATCCTTATATATATAAGTGTTACGATCTTGAGATCCTTAGAAACAAAATTTTTCGTCCTAGGAGACACTGCTCTTATTAAGGTTGATGCGTGGGCAATTTTGCTCAGACTTGATGAATATTGAGAATATTGAGACAGGTGTTAGGATCTTGAGAGTTGAGACCCTCAAGAGTGACATATTTGTAGGGACACTCCATAAGATCTTAAGATCCTTGGAAGTAATATCACAAAGGAGTAACTTTGCAGAATCTTGAGATCCTTAGAATTAACATTTTTGTTGAAACATGTAGAATCTAAGGATCTTCATATATTGTCTTCTTGGATACCCTTTTGTAGAATCTTGAGATTGTTACAAAAGATCTCATGTTATGACCTCTAGATGGTGGTTGTTTTTATTTTTGGTCCATTGTGAGGAGTATGCAAAGCTTTAAGCTTTTAACCTATGCATGTGCTGCTCGTACATGTTAACCTCGTCG
This sequence comes from Escallonia rubra, assembly GCA_033065855.1. NCBI lineage: Eukaryota > Viridiplantae > Streptophyta > Magnoliopsida > Escalloniales > Escalloniaceae > Escallonia > Escallonia rubra. The sequence goes on along the minus strand of JAVXUO010003130.1, from coordinate 140,262 downwards.
AACTTTCAACTTCAGTTGAGAAATGTTAAATCCCATTTCGCTCATCGGTAGAGACTTTTGAGAAGATAAAATGATCATAGTTGATCAATGCCTTCTGTTCTCAAGGTTGGAAGCCAAGCCCAGCTTTCTCATGGCTTTGATTCGTGAGATCAACCCTCAAGGGAGAATGTGACACAAAATCATGTAAATACTTGTGGGGTTGAATTTGAGGCGATGAGATAGAACTGAAGATGTCGATCTTGGTCGACCTAACTCACATGGTTACCATTCTTGAGATTTTGTCCGGCCATTAGATCGAGTCTCTTAAGAGCTGACCATAAGGGGTGAGCCCCACAGTGACAAGGTTGAGCTAGCTACATGTTTTCAAGGGTTGGTGGAATCAACTGATAAATTTCTAGAGTTTGTCATATCCGATTTCTTAATAGCATAGATATACCAAATAACTAATTGTTTAACTTTATGATTTAGCACATGAAAAAACAAGAGAGGAAATCGAGTATTTAATTCCTAAAATCAAGGAAATTAAATACATTATTTCAATTTTGTAGCTCTATATTAGGATTATCTGTTAATCCTGTATAGGGTCTCTGGGAATCAATCAAGAAATATCAATAAAGCTCCTATATAATTCTATTCTTCATCGTGCTATTAGAGCAAATGGTCCTCGTCCTGAGAGAGTTTCATCTTGCTCTCGCCTTTCCGGCAGGTGGCTTAGCCGTCCATTTGGCATATCATTCTACAACCTAGCTCTAGAAATGTTAGGAACAAAAAAAAGGAAAGAAAACCTTTTACTAGCTTTTAACATTTTCAAGCACAAAATGATCCTTTCTTGAACCCCTAGCTCTCTGCCTTTCTAAACCTTGACACTAGAGATTTTTGCTATGTAATACTTCTAAAGGAGTGGCTCAATAAGAAGACATAAGAACTTTACATTATTTGGTGCCACTATGTATTTGTATTCCGATATGCTTACACGGCGACTTACGTCATGAATTCTTTTATAAAGCCATAAAAGCTGTCACGAAAAACCGTTTGTCTCATATTTATCAAAAAAATAAAAATAAAAATAATAATTATAAGAAGACAGAAGAAGAACTTCGCAAGATACTCAAGGCCTTGGAAGATGGCCCCAATCATGTTGGCCCATAAGGGCCGATCTTAGCCCCAAAGAAGCTTGGCCCATGGTGTATTCTCTTCTCGCCTCTTACAGGTCTTGTGATCTCAATTCTCCATTCGATTGGTGACATGACCAGCAATGTGATCTCTTTAAAGATGTGGTTCAACTAGAAGGGAAGGAAAGAAAACTCATCAAGATTCTCAAGGATTTAAATACACGACTTTTCATATAAGCCCATGAGAAACAGGCTTAGCTAGAAGGAGTTTCGCTCATGGTGCCTTTTCTTTGCGACTGTTACGGCTCTTGCGTTCTCAAATTATCCATTCTATTGGCAACCTGACATTAAAAGGGCATGAGTTTTTTTTTCCCTCAAAATTTCATCATACGACAGAGAAAGATGCAGATTCAAGTCCCTATATATAGGAGGAGCGACATGCTAGCACCTTAAGTGCTTGCAAACTGATGATTTTTTTTGTAGTTTGTGATATTAGTATCTTGGTAATTTTGATAGACCAAATCACTAATGGTGTATCTCTGTGATTCCTACATGTGAAAAATCAGGAGAGAAATTCAAGTATTTGATCTCCCAATATCAATGAATTCAAACACACCATTTCCTTATGCAGCTCTATTAGGATTCTACTTAAACCTTTAGAGGGTCTCTTGTAATGTTACTAAAGCTCCCATTTCTATTTGATCTCCCAATATCAATGAATTCAAGCACACCATTTCCTTATGTAGCTCTATCAGGATTCTACATAAACCTTTAGAGGATCTCTTGTAATGTAACTATAACGCTTCCCTTTCTATTTTCCATTGGGTGGTGCAAAAGCCAAGAGGTGGACTGGTTTGTCAAACGAGACTTGAATAACCTCACCCAAGACTCTGAAAAAGCGGACATAAAACCAAAACCCTAAAACTATTGGTCCACATGATGCTACTTAAGTAGCGGGAAAATGTAAATGTAGACAAAAACTAATTTGGCGTATGTTCAGATTATAGAAAGATACTTACAATCCTTTATATTGCGATAATTAATTATGTTATCTATTTTTAGTGACTTTTATTTTATGAGGCTAAAGAAGTGCAGTTAAAAATTATCGCTGAAATATCATTAAAACACTATTAATTATCACTATACAAAGAGCTGTAAGTATCTTCCTACCATCAGGATAACAGCAAAAAAAATTTCAAACCTAAAATCTAAAACTCATACATTCATTAATGCTACTTGAGGTATATATACAATACCTCATACCTATCGGTTAATCCTGATTTGAAATGGCCACAATGGGACTGGTTCACAACCATTTATCAAAATTATAGTAATATTTGAAACAATTTTTGTTTTCAATTTTAAAAAGTAGAAATAATATTGTCGTTTGGCAGACAGTTTTATTTTTATTTTTTTACTTCAATTTTATAAACCGAGTTTTAAAATGAGACTGTTTTTGAAAACTCCATTTTGGAGTTTTCAGTTTCCAGTTTTTTTTTTTTTGAGATCAACCTTTCAATTTTTGTTAGAAGCAATTTATGTCTTTTTTTTCCTTCAATCTTCGTCACCAGCACCTATCACTTAAGAAGATCAAACCATCAACATTGCCAAACACTATATCCATTGACCGCCACCACCACCAATGACCACCAACTTGGAATATCAAACTACAAATACTGCCAACCACCATAGCCACTAACCGTCGCCGCCGCCACCACCACTACTGCCCAATACTGTCGAACACCAAACTCTCTAACATCGGTCGCTACAAAAAAAGACTGGCACCTCCGGACCTCCCTCTGTTATATCCGACTGGTCCCACGCCATGTCCTTCCAACACCCAACAACAAGGCAAAAACCCAAAACTGTCCCGAATTAAGGTAAATTTGCTGATTTAAATAAGAACAAACGAAAATCAAAGCTACCAAATTTGGTAACTCCAAGGCGATTTTGCCTCACAAAAAATACGGTCATTTTTCAAAAATGCCAAATCCCTCAAACTAACCCATTCTCATTATAGTGCACAAAGGTAAGAAGAAGGGAGATATGGGCCAACCTTTGTTTGCCCACATAAGTCTCGTTTATGAAGCTACTTAATTGCCCACATGTGCAGTAACTTTTTTTCGCAAAAAAGTTTTTTGTAACTCAGGTCCTGCTTGACAGAGTTTTTTTTTTTGTCAGTTTTGGAAACTGGGAAAAAAACTTGCGTTTGGTAACCATGTTTATTTATTATTATTTTTTTCCTTCAGTTTAAAAAACCAGCTTTTAAATCAAGACTGTTTTTAAAAACTCAAAAAATGAGTTTCGATTTTCAGTTTTGATTTTTTTTTTTAGACCACCGTCCCACCTCCGGCGACCGCCGGCGGCCGACAGCCACTGCCGGCGGCCACCTCAGGCGACCACCGCCGGCTAATGCCACGCCCCACCACCACCGGCACCGCAAACTAGCACAAAAAAAAGAAACTCAAAATAAAACTGGGTTATCAAACACCCACTTGTTTTTGTAAAAAAAAGAAAAATTAACTGCTCTTTATTTTTTTATTTTTTTTGGAAACTGAAAAAAAAAATGTTGTCAAACAGAGTCTCAGTTATAGCCTAGAGATACATAAGCCACATAAAATTACATTGATGTTTTAATAGGAAAAAAGTTTAATTTCATACCAATCTCATAAGATTTGATGGGGTTACACGCTTAAGTTACATTCTAGTAGTTAGAAGACCGTATGATCCATAGTGTCTCTGTAAAACCATATAAATGTAGCTTTTGCCTTTTGATTGTGGTTATAATGTGGTTTAAAAATTCACATGTGAACTCCGCCCCCCTTTACCAATACCAACATCCAAAAAGCCAAAGAAAGTATAGCTGGGATTGGCCAAGTGACATTACAAACTAAGTAGAAACACACGTCTACATACAACCACCCAACACCAACAAAAAAGAAGTACCAAATGTCTTTAACATGTGATGCAACTTTAGAAATCAATAAGGTGTATAATACCAGCCACGGAGGACGAGTCATAAAAACTCCACCCCTTCTTATTAGATAGTGAATGCGGAAAATAGCGGGTAGAAAGTAAGATAGTGTTTGATAACATAATTAATCACTTAGATTCATATTTATTACTGTCGATTAAGTGCATTAGCTGCCAACCATATACTAAGAATTGAATTCTGCATACAATTCCCCAAATTTTGGGTAAGTGCTTGTACCGAAAATATTAAACCTGTAAACCTAAATTACTTGCCTACTTAAATTTCAACTTATTTTTTTACTTAAATTACTTGTGCACTAGATTATTAATTTTTATCTTTTATTTTTGGTGTAAGCTCTTAAGTTACCTGTGCCTAAATTAATTTTTAGTGACAAAGTGTAACACTTTCAAGTTCAGCATCACCAAGCACAGCCTTGTACAGTGAAACTTGAGGTCCTCAATGGTAGTACAACAAAATAAGAACCCCTGGTGGTATTCTAGGGTTCCAAATTGTGACAATGGCTCTTGACTGTTTTAAGAAGAAGAAGAAGGGTCATTAACTTGGAATCTCTTTAGGCAATCGTTATCCATTCTACCAGCTTTTTCAGCACAGGCCGGTGAACTGCAATAATGAGAAGGCACAATGACAAGCTTTTTCAGCACATGCTGACCATATATTGGTGTGCCTTAAATTTTAACGTTTTGCTTTGTCTTCGTGGCCAAACATATGCTTACCCTCACGATTTCACATGCATGCCTTGGAAGTTTTGCAGTTCTAGGACTGCTGCAGCCGCCATAGACGCGTGGCTTGTGTATTGGTCTAGCTACTATAGAGCAATCCAGATTCATTTACACGTGCATCAGGGAGGCACAAGGGCATATGGAACCATCATAATGTTCTTTCTTTTCTGGGCTGATGAACATGTCCAAGCAAGCTGAGAATAATGACCCTTGTCTCTGCATCTGTGCATGAAGAAGATAGGGAACGAGTCAGCGCACCATCTTATGGTTGGTTAAAAGAATTAGGACCCTGCTCTTTATCTTATATATATATATATATATATATATAGAATAAGTTTTACGGTGACAAAAATATCCAATTTTAAAAATTGATTCAAATTTAATCAAAATTTACTTTTGAGAATCAAGTCTAAACGGCTTCTAAGGTTATTATACTCTTGTGAGAAATCACACTGAGATCTTTTGTCGTTTTGAGGATGTCATTGACATTGTGGCTAAAATAACCTTATTGCCCTTGTTATGTCATCGCATTCTTAACTTCACATTTCAGACATACAACCCTGAAAGTAATTGAAAGCAACTGAAAGAAAACTTTATCACTAGTGTTTACACAAGTGATCGAAATCAATGTAGCTCTGGCGCCAATGAATGAACCCACCCGAATCATCGAAGATGCGGTCTAAGTCAACCCAATAAGATGAGTTGACCTAAGTCAACTATCTGGAATATACACCCCCCCTACCCCCCCCCCCACACACACACCCCCCCTACCCAAAGATCTTATACATCTTTCGTCCTTATAACATCCGTCACAGAACAATCGATAATTCCAACTGCTAGATGTACTTCAAAGCCCTCCCACTTGCAATCTCAACTCCACGGTCAAGCTAGCAACCTTCCTTTGTGATAAACCACCACAACCACTGCCAGTCACCACCTCCAACTAGACACATTCACTACAAGAAAAGAGGGAATTAGTGACTGACTTTTAGCGACGGACGAAATTCCGTCGCTAAATTTTTTTTCAGCAACGGAAAAAATTGTCGATGAAAATCCGTCAGTAAATATATTTAACGACGGAATAATTTCGTTCGTAAAAATACCCGTCAGTGAAAGTAGGTTTTTGCCGACAGACTTTTACCGACGGGTGTGTTCCGTCGGTAAAGGCCTTAAAAAGATCAGATCCCTTCTGCTTTTCTTTCTCCCGTTGCTCTCTCTCTCTCTCTCACCGGCGATATTTCCTCCTTCGCCATCCCCGGCAATCTAGCCCCCGACGGAAAATAGCCTGCCACCGCCACCGACGCCGCCACTGCCGCCCATCTTCAAAACCGAAGGACCGCTGCCACCACTGCCGCGCCGCCCATCTTAAAAAATTAGAGGTATGGTACATCTAACCTTAACGTAATTTTATTCTCTCTTGCGGTGGTCTTATTTTGGTTTCATTGTCAAAGAATTGATGTGTTTATGTATTGGGAAGTTAATCATGTTAAATATCCCTCTTGTGATTAGAAGTTAATCATGTTAACGTAATTTCATTCTCTCTTGTGATTAGAAGTTAATCATGTTAAATATCCCTGAAAAGAATTGATGTGTTTTCACCATTTGTGGTTTATGTATTGTAAAATTTTGGGTAGAATGATGGAAATGAGCCTATCTCATATAATCAAACCAACTGACTTCGTATATATTAGTTATAGTGTGAAATTATGTTAGCTTGTGACTTGTGAGTAGTATTGGAGTATGCAAATTAATAGTAACATTATTGTGACCATTACATTAGAAATAAATTGTGTGGTTTTGTTGTACTTGGTTCAACATGTCTCTCAATCAAAAAAGCTTTTATGATAAGTGAGAAAGCTAGAAAGTATATTGATATAAAAAAAATAATTAATTGCTGGCGGATTCAAGCTAGAAAGTATATTCATTTCAATTGGTCCCACCCGAACCTGCTACGGGTCTAATGGGCTCGAGGGTCACCGGCCCAGGCACATTTGACAATCTCTTACGGGCACTGAGTGCCATGTCGTAATTGGTAAAATCAATACAAATTACAGCGAAAACTAAATTATGTACAACTCTAGATATGAAGTTCATTTCTAATTTCACTACAATCCTACATGATATAGCACTTATCGTACAACCTGAACATCAACAAAGACGGTCCTGAAAGTTCATAGTATTTCTCTTTAAACCCTAAATTGAATGTCTTAATCGAATCGAACCCTAAAGTAAACTATAGAACCCCTAATTGAATGCCCTAATCCAACCGAACCCTAAATTGAACTTATTGAACCCCCTAATTGAATATCCCAATTCAACCGACCACTAAATTGAAGTAATTGAACCCTAATTAAACCCTAAATTGAATGCCCTAATCCAATCGAACCCTAAATTGAACTAATTGAACCCTAAATTTAATGCCCTAATTCAACCGACTAAATTGAACTAATAGAACCCCAAATTGAAGTAATTGAACCATAATTAAATCCTAGATTGAATGCCCTAATCGAATTGAATCCTAAATTAAACTAATTTATCCCCTAATTGAACCCTAAATTGAATGTCCTGATACAATCGAACCATAAATTGAAATAATTCAAGCGCATCGGATATGTGTATTTTGAACAATTTTTTTTCCATTTGAACATTGATAATTTGTTTGATAATTTTAGGTTGTTAATTGTGCATTTGAGAATTGTGATTATTGCTCGATGATTTTAGATTGTTAATTGATGATTTTAGGTTATTACCTGTGCATTTGAAGTAATTGCGATTATTAATTGATGATTTTAGGTTGTTAATTGATGATTTTCGATTGTTATTTTGCATTGAGCATTAGAGATATTGAGATTATTGACGGATGATGGGACCCAATTGGATTGAATGTGTGATTTTTGTTAATTTTTATTGCATTGAGCATTTGAGAATTGAGAATTGAGAATTGAGAATTGAGAATTGAGAATTGAGAATTGAGAATTGAGAATTGAGATTGTTGACGGAGGATGGGACCCAATTGGATTGAGATACCTGTTAGTTAGCGCAGACAGGGACCAAATTAACGTATGCCGATGTGTCTGGAGGTGCGTGTCGGTGGGCGTCGGACACGTGTCCGGTGGGCGTCGGACACGTGTCGGTATGTGTCGGACACGTGTCCGGAGGTGTCAGACACGTATCGAACACCATATCGACACCCTATATGAGGTGTCGGAATTGAGATTATTGAATGTGTATTAAATTTAGGTTAGTTAGGTTAATGCGTCATTTTTAGCATGCACCCCCTGGAATCTCATCGTGGCTCCAGCACTGGCTATAATTAGCCCTAATTAGTTCTGATTAACAATATTTTAGTAAATCAATTAACCCTAATTAGCTCTAACGAGCCTAATTAGTTTTAATTAACCCTAAGAACCTAATGAAAATCAAATTAGCTGTAATTATCCCAAATTAGCCCAAATGAACCCAATTATGCGCATATTGATTATAGTTAGTCTAATTAGTCGTAATTTGCACTAACATAACCCAATTAAGCCTAATTAGCGCTAGTTAGGACTAATCAACACTACTCGGCACCATTAAAACCCTAATTAGGACTAAATAACCCTAATTAGTCCTAATCAACCCTAATTAGCTATAATTATCCGAAACTAGCCCTCAATAACATTAATTAACCCTAACATAACCCAATTAAGCCTAATTAGCCCTAATTAGGACTAATTAGCACTACTCGACACAATTAAATCCTAATTAGGACTAAATAACCCTAATTAGTCCTAATTAACCCTAATTAGCTATAATTATCCGAAACTAGCCCTCAATAACATTAATTAGCCCTAACATAACCCAATTAAGTCTAATTAGCCCTAATTAGGACTAATCAGCACTACTCGGCACAATTAAACCCTAATTAGGACTAAATAACCCTAATTAGTCCTAATCAACCCTAATCAGCTATAATTAATACTCGTAATTAACCCTAATAACCCAGTTAGCCCTAATTAACCCTTGTACATCCCATAATTACTCCATGTTGCCCAGAGATGGTTCAATTACTCGTTATTTACAAACCCTGCATTCTTTAAATTAGTTGTTGTTTTGAGAAATCAATTGGCAACGAGATGGTTCAACTCGTTGACAACGAATTCTATTTAATGTGGAATTGGTAACATATGTAACGATCTTTCTGCAGTTTTGATATTTCGGAAAGATTCTTGCATATGTTATCAATTTCTGAACGCATGCATGCATAGAAACCCTTAGTTTCCGTTCAAAGGTACTCATTACAAAGTAATGCCTTGTAATGAGCCTTTGGATGTCCAGTTTGGACAATTTGGAAAAGCTAATTGTTTATAAAACAGTATTTTGACTCATGCTTTGTGTTCTATGTCGTGGATATTTGGTACACGTTCTCGTGTGTTTCTCCGGGTGCATACAGATCTGGTGTTCTAACATCCGTCAAACCTTCCCGAGCAAGGTTAGATGAATGTTAGAACACCTAATCAATGTCGTGTACTTGGAGAAATGCGGGGAGGTGCTGCTGAATTTTCCACAGACATGTGACTAAGCATGAGTTATTCACTGTTTTATAAACATGTGCTTTTCTGAATGGGATATGACCACTACCTGTTCAAGAGTGGAGGGAAAATATGTAGACATGTTGTAACATTCATGCATTCATGTTTACATCGGCAATGCCTAATCACTGGTCATTATTGAAGGTGGTATACAGTACGATAATTCAGTCATCATGTCAGTCGATCGAAGTTGGATGAAAAGGAAGAATGCTGAAGATTTTGAGTGTCGCGTTGACGAATTTCTCGACTTTGCTTATGCGCATCCTGCACATGTTGACCTTGATAAGATAAGGTGTCCGTGTGGTAGATGTGAGTTGTTGCACTGGAGAAAAAGAATTGAAGTAAAATGGCATCTTCGTCGGTACAATTTTATGGGTGGATACACAAGGTGGACGCAGCACGGGGAAACGATAGTATTGTCGTCTAACCCGGCTAGTCAAACTGAAGTTAGGGAGGAGGCACGATATGATTACCGAGATATGATTATGGATGCTGGGCATGCTAAGGTTGACTCGGGTAACGACATTCCACAACCGCCGAACGAGGGGGCTCATCAGTTTTATGAGTTGTTGAGAGCTGCGGAAGAGCCGCTGTGGGATGGAACTCCGAAACACACACGTCTGTCTGCGGTTAGTAGGTTATTACAGTTGAAATCAGACCACGGGCTGAGTGAGAAAGGTTTTAACGATTTTGTTACCTTAATCAAAGAAATACTGCCCGAAAGTGAAAAGCTACCGCCGTCGTACTATGAGCTATGACCAGATAGATGCGTGCAATAACGATTGTGTATTATTCTGGAAAGAGAATAAGGATTTGTCACGGTGTCCAGTATGTGATCATTCGAGGTACAAACCGGACAAAGGGAAGAAAAAAAACATTGCATGGAAGATATTGCGATATTTCCCAGTCACACCACGGCTTCAGAGAATGTACTACTCCTCCAATACGGCTGAACATACGAGGGCTCACCGTGAGACTCGCAGCAACGTTGCCGATGTGCTGACACACCCAGCTGATGGAGAGGCGTGGAAGGATTTTGACCGCAGGCATCCAGTCTTTGCTCAGGAAGTTCAAAATTTTAGACTTGGTCTGGAAACCGATGGGTTCAACCCTTTCGGTCAGTCTACCACGCCTTACTCCTGTTGGCTTTTTATTATTGTCCCTTACAACCTTCCACCAGGCATGTGCATGAAGAAGCCGTATATGTTCTTGTCGTTGCTTATTCCGGGGTCGAAGAGTCCCGGTAAGGACATAGATGTGTATTTAAGGCCGTTGATTAATGAGTTAAAACAGTTATGGAATCATGGAGTCAAAACATATGATGCATCCCTTAAACAAAATTTTCAGATGAGGGCTGCTTTGATGTGGACTATACATGATTTCCCCGCATTGGGAATGACGTGTGGCTGGAGCACACATGGGAAGCTAGCATGCCCTGCTTGTATGGGCGTGAACCCCGGTCATACGTTAAAGCACGGCGGAAAGGCCTTATGGTTCGGATGTCACCGTAAGCTTTTGTCACCGGGCCATCAATTTCGTAGGCAGAAGGATAAATTTGACGGGACAATCGAGCGTGAGGTTGTCACACTGGACTACCCATTTGGTGAAGAAGTACTCTCACACCTGGAGGCACTTGATACTGACATACCACACGGTAAGGGTGTGCCGGATCAGAAGATTGCAGGGTTCGGGAAAGAGCACAACTGGAGAAAATTTTGTATCTTCTGGGAGTTAGCCTACTGGAGGATGCTCGTTATCCGAAACAACATGGATGTGATGCATATTGAGAAGAACGTTTTTGATAATGTGTTCAACACAGTGATGAATGTCAAGGGCAAATCGAAAGATCACCTTAAAGCGAGAAGGGATCTACAACAGTTGGGTGTACGCCGTGAATTGCATCCTCGAACAGTCAGTGGGAGGACCATACTTCCGAAAGCACCTTACTGTCTAGACAAGAAACAAGTGGAGAAGGTCTGTCAGTGGGTTAAGAATTTGAAGCTTTCGGATGGGTTTGCGTCCAACATATCTCGTTGTTGCAACGTATCGGAATGCAAGTTCCAAGGGATGAAGAGTCACAACTGCCACGTATTCATGGAGAGATTCATTCCTATTGCCTTCCGGGGACTGTTGCCACGGGTTGTTTGTGAGACTTTGACTGAATTATCTCATTTCTTTTGAGATATATGCTCTTATACGATCCGGGTGAGTAACATGGAAGTGCTTGAGAAGAACATTTTGGTGACGATTTGTAAGCTGAAGAAAATCTTCCCACCTTCGTTCTTTGATTCAATAGAGCATATGCATGTTCACTTGGCATTTGAAGCTAAGATGGGTGGACCAGTACAATATCGGTGGATGTATCCCTTCGAGAGGTAATCCTTAAATTGTTACAGTTGTTCGTTTACACTTAATGCGACATCTGTTATCATTGATATTCCACCTAACTCGATTCGCTAAACTTCTAGGTTCATGTTCCATTTAAATAAAAAAGTTCGTAATAAGGCTCGGGTTGAGGGCTCAATTGCGGAGGCTTACGTAAAGGAAGAACTTGTAAACTTTTGTAGTCAATATTTCGGGCCTGATGTTGGTACAAGGTTAAATCAACTAGGCCGAAATGACCCCGGAGCAAGCACAAATTTGGAAGGGCAATTGTCAATATTCAAGCAGTCAGGTAGTCCGTTCGGCCGAACGTATATTCGATGGCTAACGGATGAAGAGTACAGTGCTGCAACAATATATGCCCTTCTAAATTGTGATGAAGTTTCGGCATTCATTGAGTAAGTTAAAGTCTTAATTCACTTACATTGCTGTATTAATGTCTGTGTTTTGTAGGATCTCGACGAGGCCGTGGTCCGACACGCGGGGTACGCATCGACCCCCAGCGTAAACAGAGAGTTACGCTCACACAGGAGGGCCTGTAAGTACTAAAAATATCACCTCATGCCTTAAATTTAAAATTTTGGGGTGTTAATTTATATTTGAACTGTATTAATTAATTTATTTACTTCTTTGGCAGGATCCTGGAGAATCTGGCGAGGACGAAGATCGGCATTCTTGTGAAGGGCCGATTCTTCGAGCCACGCCTGTACTGGAAGGACTGGGATGCCGCTGCGAGGGAGGCCCTATGGGAGGAGTGGCTGGTACGGTGAAGTATTTTTTTCAGCGTTAGTAAATGTTTAATTACAGTTTGTTTTCTGGTCATAATTTGTGTTATTGAATGCCTTACAGGAGGGGTTTACGTTTGACACGCCTCAGCAGCAAGCACTGGGGCAACATGCCTTCTTTGCCTACATCGACAAGAATTACCGCCGATGGCTCCACGACGCACTGGACCGGGCAAAGAAGCTGCTCCCCGAGGGTGCCCCGATGACGGAGACGACGAGATATCCCCCACATTGGATATCTCACCGTGTATGGGGGGAGATGATAGATCGGTGGGCTGCGGATCCAGGCTGGGACGCCAAGAGTAAGAGCGGGGCCGAGAACAGACAGAACAGAGATTCGACGCACACGGGGGGGTCGGTGCCACACGACATCGTTCGACACATGAACACGGTCGAGCACCCGGATCTGGAGGAGGATGAGGTCATAGCTCTGACCTACAGTCAGACGCACGTGCAGAAGAAAGACAAGGACGAGGCGCACCGGGGGGGGGGCGACTATATTTTAGATATTGCCCGGCGGATCGATGTGAGTCAATTTATTTAAGTTGTTAATGTTGTCTTTCTATCCTCAATATCTGTTTCGTTAATTAATGCCCTAACATATCGTTAAACCACTATTTTTGCAGGCCTCGTATGAACAGCTAAGGCGGTCCGAGCAGCAGTCCGGACAGCCATCAGCGTCCACTAGTACGGCTGCGAGTATTGGGGGGTTGAAGCAATGGCTGGATACGCCGGAGGTCGTGAATCGGCTGAAAGGCTGCATACGCGGCCTGCGTAACACGACTGCTCGTGCCGTGATAGGAACGTCCTCACCCCCTGCTGCCCCTCCACAGACACCGGCTCCTCAGCGTCAGTTGGACGACAAGGAGATCCAGCGCATTGCTACAGTGGTGGTGAGGATGATCAGGGAGCAGGGCACTGCTGGACATGCCGAGCCGGCCCCGGATCAGCAGGATCCAGATCCGGGACTCGGTGACCCCTGATGAGCCCCTTTCCGTGCCCGTTCCTAGCTTTCCCCCCCTCCCCCCCCGCGCCCGGCTTGTACTCTTCTCCCCTCCCCTAACCGGCTGTATTCGGTTCCCGGCTTGTACATATGAGTTTTTTTTATATTGAAATATTTTTTTATAATTGATTATATATATTTCTTTCTTTGCGCGTTGTTGTTGAGAAATGAAAATTGTATTACAGGTCTGGGTAATTGAAAAATAAAAAAAAATTGATTTTTGGCGACGGATTAAATCCGTTGCTAAATAAGCTTTTTAGCGACGGAATATTCCGTCGCTAAAAATTTATTCCGTCGCTAATTTTATAAAAAATAAAATAAATTAAAATACTAAAAATATAATTAGCGACTGAATATCCGTCGCTAATTAAAAATAAATCCGTCGCAAAAAATTACATATTTAGCGACGGAATTCAAAATTTCGTCACTAAACTATTACTGACGGGCTTTTATACGAGAGACTTTTAGCGACGGTGAATCCGTCGCTAATTGTTTCAGCGATGGAATAAAGGCTTTTAGCGACGGATGTCCCCGTCGCTAAAAGCCTTTTTTCTTGTAGTGATTGCCTCCATGTAACGATATTTCCCTCGCCCTATCTGACTTAATAAGTACTCTATTGTATCGCCCCTAGGGTGTCGACTCGAAGACCCGATATATTTGTGGAGCGTTAGTTGTGATTATCCCTTATCCATCATAATTTTATTTTTAGAAGACAAACGCGACGTCCTTAGATTGGCTCACCATGTCTTTTACTAACCAACTTGCATTTGGAGTCTACATTCTCTACAAAGTCTTCCAATGATCCATGTTATCAACACAGTTACGACAAGACTTAACCACAGTTCACGAAATATGGTTGACCTAACTTGTCGTTCAAAATCCTCCGTTGATTGACATTATTGATGCAATTGCAACAAGACTAATCTAATCGGTTAGAAAAAGTGTTCGATAAGACTTTTATTTGTATGCACATAATTTTTGCTACCATGTTTCTATGCACTAGACACTTGCCAACATGCACCAACATTGTGATTGCATGAGCGATAATGAGCCAATGTAGTGTAATCACTACAAGAAAAAAGGCTTTTAGCGACGGAAGGAATTCCGTCGCTAAAAGAGATTTCAGCGACGGGTTTTACCGTCGGTAAAAGTCCGCCGTTAAAAACTTTTATCAACGAAATAATCTGTCGGTAAAAATATTTGCCAACGAACTTTTACCGACGGAACAACCGTTGCTAAAAAGTTTTTAGAAATTTTATAATTTTCGAGGGTTTTTAAAAAAAATTTAAGCGACAGAATGCTACAGTTGCTAAAAATTCCGTTGGTCAAAGTGTTTAAAAAAGACTTTTACCGATGGACTTTTAGCGACGAAATATTCCGTCGCTAAAAGTCAGCCCTTAAATCACACAGATCTGCTTTTCTTTCTCTCTCCCTGTTTCTCTCTTTGTCTCTTATCTCTCACCCACCCACCGGTGATCTCACCTCCAGCGACCCCCCTCTATGGCAACCCACCTTCGGCAACACCCCCGTCCTCCCCCCAACGCCGCACCACCAAGCCTTCCACTGCCGCCGCACCCACCTCGAGATCGGTATGTCCATTGCCCTAATTTCGTTTAATGCATGTTTTTGTTATTTTTTATATTATTAAATCTTTAAACCTTGTATTGAGCATTGAGTATTTGTGAGATTGTGCATTGTTAGAGACTCTTGTAATTGAATTGGAAGTGTGAGATTGTGCATGTGTGTGTTTTCCCATTTTTTTGGGAAGTGGGAGATTGTTCCCTATAGTCGACACTCTACATAAGTAACTTGATTTACTGAATACAATAAAAACATTACAATCATAAGAGTTATTGAAAGGCTAGATTTTTAAAGTGGGTCAAAATAGGTAAATGCAGAAATTAAATTTTTGCTTTGGCAAACGATAGAGAATGGAATTAGTTGGTTCCAATTTTATATGCTCTACGTAATTGATTCTAGATGCAGGATGTGTTCCAAAATCTAAAGGAAGTAACTCTCTCGATATATTGGGCACTTCTATCATGTATTTATAAACGGCTTTTTGGGACTCAGTAAATCTAAGTTATTGGCCCCGTACGTTTACCATATTTGTTTTCTGTTTTTAGCAATGATGATGAAAAAGATTCTTTTTTTGCGTACTTTTACCATTTTCTGTTTTCGTTTTGGATAAAATTACTCAAATAGTAACAAAAAACTGAAAACACCTAAAAGGTGTTTTCAGCTTTTTTCACTCAAACTTAACCCAATATAAGAAAAAATAGCTAAATTTTTTTTTTTGAAAATGATAAAAGTACAGGAACAGATTTTCAAACTGAATATGAAAATCATGAAAATGAAAACAGAAAATGAAAACAAAAAACAAATATGGTAAGCGTACGGGGCCAAGTATCTATATAAAATTGGGAGCATTTCTAGGAAATCGGAATGCTTTGAACATTGTATTAACACAACCCATGCTTAATTCAGGAATTCACTTAGATTTTCATTTCTTGTAACTGCATTTTGGAAGTTCATTGGCATACCTAATATTTCATTAAGTTAACATTTTAGAAAAAAAATTGATCATGCAATTAATATACTTAGGAACCAATGATGCTGATAAGAAAGAAACAACCAAATAAAATAAGAGACAACCTTTTGGCGTTGATTTTAATATCCTTACACCCTACAATGGTAACAGACTCATGACTAACCTCAGTGAAAGGATAAAAATGGTTTACATAGATATAAACTAGATGAGGAAAAGAAATAATGAACACAAGATCCCAAAGCGTATTTATCCTATCAAGGACAGAGAACTTACATAAATATAAGCTAGAAGAGGGAAAAAATTGAACAGAAGATCCCAAAGCGCTTACATGCTATTATTCCCGGCAAAATTACAAACTTTAGTTGCTTTGAGATACTTGTTTTAGATATAGGTTGTATTCATGTTGTCAGTACATACTATATTATTATCAAATGGAAAGTAAATTAGAAATAAGTGTATGGAAGGGAACTCTAGGTGCATGCCATGTAATCCATGAAAACTAGATTCTGTTGCAGCAGAGAACCGTCATTAGGACTATAGGATGCTGAGTTTATTGGAGGATACTTTGCTGCATTATCATATTCCTGATTCAAGACTTGTATCTGCATCTATATATGCATATGTGGGTGTGACAAATCAAAACGACAAAATTCTGCTGATCAAAGGAGGAAAATACCAGCTTAATAGCCACTTCTTCTCCGCTTTGTACATTAATACCTGAACCAATGAGCAATGAAATTACATAAAGACACTCAAGAGACAAAGTAACCGACAGAAAAGAATTTAGAAAACATTATCACACCACATACCTAAATATAGCTCACCAAAAGACCCATTTCAATTTTTTTGAATTGGTCAAATGTTTTTGTTTATAATTTACTAGGATGATACGATAGAGACTCTTCATTATTATCGACAGTTCTAATTGTTAGACTTCTTTATATCAATTTTCATTCTTTATATAATTTTATTAACTGTGCATTGAGCATTTGAGAATTGAGAATTGAGATTATTGATTGTGCATTGAGCATTTAAGAATTGAGATTGTTGATGGAGGATGAGATCCAATTGGATTGAGATATCTGTGATTTAGTTCTAATTGTTAGACTTCTTTATACCAATTTTCATTCTTTATATAATTTTGTTAACTGTGCATTGAGCATTTCAGAATTGAGAATTGAGATTCTTGACTGTGCATTGAGCATTTGAGAATTGAGATTGTTGATAGAAGATGGGACCCAATTGGATTGAGAATGATTTAGTTGAATGGTGGGTTGTTGAGTTTAGGTTAATTAGGTTAACGCGATATTTTTAGCACCCCCTGGGGTGAAATATTCCTGACTCCGCCACTAGATATAACTAGCCCTAATTAGTCTTGACCGCACCTCTCTGGGCTGGTCAAAAGTAGGGCGTCCATGTCTGGCCTAAGAATATCCACGTCGAATCAATTATTTGAGGCCTGACACCGGGTCAACCCCGAACCGAAGATCTCAAGGAAATGAAACAATGATCGACGATATTACCAAATTCTTGGATGAGATAGGAAGTGAAACCTATTATACGTATTCCTTGTAATAGAGTGTCGTTATACAGAAATCTAGTAAGTAAAGAAAACTTGTAAGTTTATACTAGCAAATTTAGTAGAAGAATAGATGATTAAGCCTTACATCATTAAGAGCCTCGGCAGCGGCATCAATGTCATCCTCTGAGAAAACTCGGAGCTGTTGCAGCCCCTATTGGAAAAGGCAAACCAGAAGTTTGATTAAAAAACCCAATTAACCCTATTTAGCCATAATTAGTCCTAATCAACACTAAGCAGCCCAATTAAACCATAATTAGCTCTAATTAGCCCTAATTACGTCTAATTAACAATAATTAGCCCTAACATATCTTATTAAACCCTAAACCCTAACTAAACCCTGATTAACCCTAATGAACCCAAATAACCCTAATTGAGTATAGTTAGTCTAATTAGTCGTAATTAACCCTAAGAACCCAATTAACCCAATTAGGACTAATCAGCACAATTAAACCCTAATAAGCTCTAATTAGTCCAAAATACTCCTAATTAGCCATAATTAGTCCAAAATACTCCTAATTAACACTAATTAGCCATAACATATCTTATTATGGCTAATTAGTGCTAATTAAGAGGACGACGAGTCCCACGAAGAAGAGGATGACGAGTCTAACGATTAAGATGATGATGATTCCCAAAATGAAAATGATTGACTTGTACTATTAGAACATGCATTGTTTTAGTACTTGGTTCATATAGTGCTTTTATACTCGGTTCATATATTGTTGTAACATGTTGTGGACTATAATTGTTTTTAATGAGTTAATTTCTTTGCACTTTATCTATACAAAGTTAGTTATCGATATATTACGAGCTATTCGTGGTCAGGGTGGACGCCGAGCTGCCTCCACGACGATGGCTCCCACCTCGTCATTGCCCGCTGATGACGAGGCACACAGTGCTCACATACAACAGACGGGGCCCCAGCCCGAGCCGTTGCCCCAGCCCTACGCCGATTCCTCCCACACGCGCGTTGATTCACCTTCTTTTGTGGGATCTACCTCAGGTATATTTGATAACGGTGTTTAGTCATAATGCTAGCCTTATATTTAAATTATATTTGAACTGTATAAAACATGGTGTATTGTAGGATCTCGACGAGACCGTTGACCGACACGCGGGGTGCGCATCGACCCCCAGCGTAAACAGAGAGTTACTCTCACCGAGGAGGGCCAGTAAGTAAAAAAAATCACATAATGCAGTACTTACATTCTTCAATTCCGATAGTTATTATGGTTCATTTATTTAATGTATTTAATTATTTCTTTATCAGGATCCTGGAGACTCTGGCGAAGACGAATATCGGCGTCCTTGTGAAGGGCCGATTCTTTGAGCCACGGCTATACTGGAAGGACTGAGATGCCAGGATGAAGGAGTCCTTATGGGAGGAGTGACTGGTACGATTAACTATTTTTGTCAGTCATTATTTTTTTAATTAGAATGTAGTACTTAAATTAATCGTATTGATTGTGTAATTCGATGCCTTGTAGGAGGGGTTCGAGTTTAAGACGCCTGAGCAGCAGGAATTCGAGGGGGCGGCTGTAATATCCCAAAAAATTTCTTTTTTTCCGTGTGCGAAAATTTTATTTTAAGTAAATAAGCTTGTGGTCTTTTTGAGAATATTGGGAAAATGATTTTTATCATTTCTGAAATTTTCGGTCGAATGGAAGTGGTTTCAGTCGATTAAAAACTTTTTGATGTTAAAGTTTTGGAGTCTGAAGCATTCGGTCGACTGAAAATAGTTTTCAGTCGACTCAAAAGTTTTTAGTCGAATGAAAAGTGTTCAAAATTTTGATAAGGAAGTCTCTGAAGGATTCGGTCAACTGAAAACTATTTTCAGTCGACTCAAAAGTTTTTAGTCGAATTAAAAAGTTTTTAGTCGACTAAAAGAGTTTTCGGTCGACTAAAAGTGTTTCGGTCGACTAAAAAATATTTAAACTGTGTAAAATTATTTTCTGAAGTTTTTAGTCGAATTAAAAAGTTTTTAGTCTACGAAAAGAGTTTTTAGTCTACGAAAAGAGTTTTTAGTCGACTAAAAGTGTTTCAGTCGACTTAAAAAAAAATTGACTAAAAAGTTTTTAGTCGAATTAAAACTCATTTTCGGTCGAATGCAAACTTGATTTTGTCCCACCATATAAATAGTGTCTTATTTCATTCTCTAGCCTTTTTGGGGTTCTCTATTTCTTCCTCATTTGCGCGCGAAAGAGAGAGAGAGGGAGGGAGAGAAGACTTTGGAAGTTCTAAGGTGAAGCTTAAGGATTTGCTTTTCTCAAAGGTTTGTCTAAGGTAAGGGTTATTTTCAAAATTCAAATCAGCGATGGGCCAATCGCTCTTGTAAGTCCTTAGCAGTGTTGTTAAAGGCGCAGGCGCACCTAAGGCGCAAAAGGTCCCTGGAGCCTAGGCGCAAGGCGCAAGGCGCAGGCGCGCGCCTTTTCGAAGCGAGGCGCAATATTAAATTAAATTAAATAAATAAATAATAATACACTAAAATAATAAATTATATAAAAAAAATAAGAACATGACAATTAACAAATTTCCAAACACTAGAAAAAGTAAACTAGTCATATTACCAACCACATTTATCGAGTATTTATCGATATTAATCAACAAGAAGCAATTCTGCTGTTCAAATGACAGCCAAAAATCATTTTGTGCTAAAAAAAAAAATTTCAAGTTTGAAAACCAAACTGGTTACACCTGGGCCCTGACAATAAGAAACCCAAAGTTCCAAACTTCTTCGAAGGGGCACTAAAGAGCAGGCGCAGCAAGCCAGCGACTGGAGTGCAGACGCCGGAGGAAAGGCGAGATGCGCCGGCGACTGAAGAGCAGGCGGCTGAAGCAGGTGATGCAGGCCAGCGACTGCAGCGCAGACGCCGGAGGAAAGAAGTGATGCGCCGGCGAGCAGAGACAGGAGTGCGACGGCCGACGATGAAGAACTGATTTGGGTGATTGGGTCTTTGATTCTTGGGTCGCGATGCGAGGTGAGAGACCGCGAGAGAGACAGAGAGCTTGGTATTGACTTTGTAAAGACAAACAGGAAAGAGAATCGACGGCCCACCACTGTCTCGCGCCCAGCTTGGCGCCTCCACCACCGCTGCGCGCCTGGCGCCTGGGCGCCTGGGCGCACGAGGCGCGCGCCTCCTTGAACGCGCTGGGCCTAGGCCTAGGCGAGGCGCGCTGTGTGAGCCTAGCTGCGCCTGGCGCCTAGGCGCGCTTTTAATAACACTGGTCCTTAGTTTCTTTTTGAAATTCGAATTTCTTCGAATTGAGTTAAGTGATTCTTCTTCTCCTCTTTGCTTTGAGCTTTACTATGAATAACTTGTTCTAAATGCTATGACTTGTGAAATTCAATTTCTGTTGAATTTGTTTGATCTTAGAATTTGCGATGTTGATATTGCTCGTTTTAGAGATTATCATTATTTCATAAACTCCGTATATGGTTTGACATGTCCGATATTTGATTTTGTTAAATTGAATTCTTTATTTTGATAACTATATGAGCCATGTCACAGTGTATGTGACTTATGTCTGACTTACCCACGTGGATTGAAACGTGGGTTAGCTCAGTGGAGTTGAGCTAGAGATCGCGATCTTACTTTCTGAACCGGCCTCATATGTCAGTGATGACGTATGTGACCACGTTCTGAATGGCTCTTTCTAGTGTCTGTTTCTTTATTCAGATATGTTTTGACATTCAAAATCTGGTTTGATTGTCCGTTCTGTTGAGACCCTTTGTGCTTCCGAAATTTTCGTTTCTGATATTTTCGTTTCCGTTTGATTGGTCCTTTGAGTGACCTTACTGGGCATTTGGCTCATCCCCTTATCGTTGTTCCTTTCAGGAGACCAGTAGGTGGGACCTTGGATTGGAAGGCTAGCTGAGCGATCAAGAGTTAGCTGTTTGTCTCAGATGTTAGTTCTGACGCTACTTCAGTATATTTTTGGAAACTCCGTGTCGGAGAGCATGACTTGTATAAAAGCTTTGGGGTCATTTTGTTAGACATTGATGTATTTTGGAAATTATTAGTATATGATCTGATTTACCATTTTGGATTTCTTATGATAATTATAGGATTTTATCTGATCTCTGTGTATTCGGCTTTAACGCTCCGTAAATAAATTCAGAGCGTTACAGCGGCAGGATTTTTTTGCGTTTATCGACAAGAATTACCGCCGATGCTACACGATGCACGGGACTGGGTGAAGAAGATGCTGCCCGAGGTGCCACGATGGAAGAGTTGAAGGGATATCCCCCTCATTGGATATCTCCATCTGTATAGGGGAAGATGGTTGATTAGTGGATGGCTGATCCGGCCTGGGAGGCTAAGAGTAGGACTGGGGCCGAGAACAGACATGAGAGAGAACCCACACACACGGGGGTGGGGGGGGGGGTCTGTGGCTCACAACGTTATCCGACACAAGAATACGGTTAAACACTCGAACCTGGAGGCGGGTGAGGTCGTAGCTCTGACGTATAGTCGGACGCACATATATTGCCCGACGGATCGATGTAAGTTTGAGTTAATTTGTTTAATTTTTTAAAGTTTTGTCTTTGTATTCAATGTTTGTTGCTTTAATGTTTTCAAATCTTTAAATCACTGTTTTGCATGCCTCGTATGAACAGATTAGGGGGTCCAAGCAGCAGTCCGAACAGCCATCAGCGTCCACGAGTACGGGTACGAGTATTGAGGCATTGAAGCGATGGCTGGATACACCGGAGGTCGTCAATAGGCCGAAAGGCCGCATACGCGGCCTGCCTAGCACGACTGCACGTGTCGTGATAGGAGCGTCCCCACCCCCCGCTGCCCCTCCACAGACACAGACACCGACCGCGCAGAGACCGTTAGACGAGGACGAGATCCACGACATTGCTACGGAGGTGTTCAAGATGATCAGGACGCATGATCAGGTACAAACACTATATACGTTTACTAAACGTTTGGAATTACGATTGATATCGAGATTAATGCGTCTGTGACTTTACATGCAGGGCACTGCTGCTGGACATGCCGAGCCGGATCCGGATCAGGGTGCCCCCGTGCACGAGGACGATCAACAGGATCCAGATCCGAGACTTGGCAACCCCTGAACCCCCTCTCGTGCCCTCCCGGCTTGTACTCTCCTCCCCTCCTCTACTCTATTGTATCCGGTTCCCGTGCCCTCCTAAACTATATGTACATTTTATTTTTCGATTATAGTATACATTTTTTAAAGTTATCTAGTTGTATATTGTGTTTGCTATAGGGTAGATCAACAATTATTTAAACCTAATGTGCATTTGATGGATTGTGTCTTGTTGAGAACTTGGATTTGTAATTACATGTTTGGGCATTAAAAATAATAATAAATAATAATTAAAAAAAATAGTTTGACTTTTAGCGACTGATTTATTCCGTCGCTAAAGAATTTTAACGACATAATAAATTCATCACCAAAAGGTAAACTTTTAGCGACGGAAGTTCCGTCGCTAAATGTATTCTTCCGTCGCTAAATATTTAACTTAATAAATTATTTTCAAAAATAAAATTTTGAATTTAAAATACGAAAAATACATTTAGCGACGGAATTTCCATCGCTGAAAGTCCAATTTTAGGCGACGGATTTTGAAATTCCGTCGTAAAACTTTTAGCGACGGAGTTTTATGCGAGGGATTTTTAGCGAAGGGTTGTCCGTCGCTAAAAACTTTTAGTGATGGATCTCCCTGTCCCTAAAACTTTTTTCTTGTAGTGAATAATGTGTTAGTGGGCGGCCTGACGTCATGCCCAACATGCAAGGCAACGTGCCACCTTGATCAAATTAGTTCCAAGCTTGCTTCGCTTTCCTCAATGTCTCCACCATCCACTTTGGTACTGTGTGCCAACTTCCGTACTTGACAACATGCCAACGAAGCCTAACATGTTGCCACCAAAAATAACACATACGTCCAACATTTTGTTGGGCTGTCAATCCTAAGACAACGCTCACCTTGGCACATGCATGCAAGCACACAGAGCCCAAATGCGCCATATTATTCATAACCAGTATGATTTGGGCAAGTTTACGTTATAATCATAGCCTTTGACCAAATGTTAACGCACACTTACCATATGTGCCCATTGGAAAAGTGTATTCAATGTGTGAGCTTTTTAAGTAGTTGTCAACATCTTTAAGCTTGCATTAAGTTTCCTTGGGCCAGTCACTGAGTTAGTGAAATTAGTCCCTTAAATACTACCATGCTCCATTTGATAATACAACTTAGAGGAAAAATCTAAGGGTCCGATTGGATCACGGAATTAACCTTGGAATTGAATTAGATTTTGAAATTGGACCTTATGAATTACAATTCTGCTGATTGGACGACTTATTTGGAATTGGAATTACAATTCATACCCAATTCCATGAAATTAAAAACATACCTTAAGGCCCACAGTCCAATTCTTAAGGCCCAACCTCAAAGTTATAATTCCAGTCCATTATATTTTGTCACCGTTTCTCCGTCTCCACTCAAAGCCTCTGCCCGACATTCTCTTCCTTCTTCTTCTTTTCCTTCGTTCTTCTGATTCAACCTCGGCAGTTCTTCTCTTCATTCTCTCTTCTCTATGATTGTACCTCACCATGGAAGCGGAAATCTACTGTGCATACGGTGGTGGCTACGATCAACTAATTTGACGGCGACGGCGGCAACGATCTGCTGCTTTGACGGCGGCAACGATCTACTCTTTTTGACGGCAGCGACGGTAATTTGGCTGTTGTGGTATGTATCTATGTATTTCAAATCTTAACTTTGTTATTGATATTGATTTTGAGTTTGGGTGATGTTACTTGGTAGTGTGGCCGGAGCAGTTATTGATTTTGATTTTGAGTTTGGGTTAAAGATTGTAGTGTAGTCATCGAATTACAGAGATTGTAGTTTGGGTTAAAGATTGTAGAGCTGCTCTTTTTGGTTGCCTGGCACTGGCAGAAATTCAAAGTGTTTGGATAAGTGTGATTTAGTGGACTCTTTGGATTTTGAAGTGATAGTTTGTTATGGTGGTCGTTCATGCCAAAATAGTGAAGTCATCGAATTACAGAGATGGGTTCATTGGTGACCGTTTAGTGTCTCTTTATGCCAAAGAGGGATGATCTAAAGATGGACACCAACTGTTCGACGAAATGCCTGACAAAGATTTGGTATCCAGGAATTCGTTAACTTCCGCATTTTCGTGAAATCAGTGTTTTAGTAATAGCATGAGATTAAAGACAATTTTCGAACCAAATGAAGTTACCCTTACTTGTATAATTTCAGCTTGTGCTACTGGTTGTGGTAGGAAGGGGTTGGGCTTTTTAAATATATGAAATGGTCTAGAATAAATTGTGGGGGAGTAGAATGCATGTCGATGCCCCGTAAATTTCATGGGTTCTCACACCTTTTATTTTTTCTTGTTGGATAGTGTTGGATGGTCAGAGATTTTGTTATTGGATGTATATGTCCACAGGTAGGAAGAGATTCCTATGACAAGGGACACCCCAAAGTGTGGTTACTTAAGAGACTTATTTTTTAATTTCGTCAATTACCTGAAATAAGCTTTGCCAGTTAAAATAGCAAGTTAGCTGTAGTAGGCATTGGCTTAAAACACTGTGACTATTCATACTTGATCCCTAAGTCGTGATTTATAACGAAGAAATAACTTTTGCAGGGAACGGGAAAGTGGGACGGGTTGTGTTGGCTGCGGCTGCAAAGCATCTTACACCTGTAGTGTTGGAGCTTGGAGGAAAATCTCCTGTTATTGTGGATTCAAACATAAACTTACAAGTTACAAGTAAAGAGAGTTTTTCCTTTGTCAAACTTAGTAATGGTTTCATACATATGGTGCCATCACTGCCATTTTATCTTATGTGATCACCTCATATTCTAAAGGTTGCAACAAGGCGTATCATTGCAGGCAAGTGGGGGGGCAACAATGGACAAGCCTGCGTTTCTCCTGATTACATTATAACAACAAAAGATTATGCTCCAAAGTTGGTAAGGTTCCCTGCATACGAAGCAACTTATCTTCTGACACGTAAATGGTGATCCATTTTCTTGTCCACCTCTTCTCCAGGTAGATGCTTTAAAAACTGAGTTGAAGAATTTTTATGGGGATGATCAGTTAAGTTCAAAAGACTTGTCTCGCATTGTGAGTTCCAACCACTTTGCTCGTTTGACAAAGCTATTGGATGACGATAAGGTTTCTGGTAAGATAGTTCATGGAGGTCAAAGAGATGAAAGCAACCTGTAAGTTTTAGTTTACTGCATGTGCGTAGTTCCTCAAGGGGGTAATTTAAGTGGGATAAGCACTTCATGTCATTTTTTGCTTCTTTCCACACTTGGCAGAAAGATAGCTCCTACCATTTTACTGGATGTCCCAGAAGACTCTTTGATCATGACTGAGGAAATTTTTGGTCCTTTACTCCCTATTCTAACGGTAAAATCCTAGAAATCCATTGCATTCAACTTTCTTTTAAGGCTTTGTTATTCTCTTGGAGAAGAAATGCAGTGATAGGAAGGATAATAATAGACTACAGTAGGAACGTGCTATATATATGAACAGTAATAATAGTATAGCTTGGACAGCTATACTATTATTACTGTTCATGTTCAAAGCGCACTGCATCATCTATACTATTATTACTGTTCATGTTCAAAGTGGTTGTGGTAGGAAGGGGTTGGGATTAAAAACCCGGATTGATAGCTTGGACAGCTATGCTTGCAGGTTTTGCTGTGCATGCTTTTTTTTTTATAGAAAATGGATCGAGTAATTTGAGCTCATGGTTAGCAACGATCAGGAGCCTGATCATGTCACTTTCACTCATTTGTTAAGCGCTTGTAGTCATTCAGGACTTGTAGAGGAGGGAAGGAGATACTTTGAGATCATGTCTAGTGTTTACAGGGTTCAACCTAGATTGGATCATTATTCTTGCATGATGCTAAAACATTGCTGTAGGAAAATTTGAGAATGTTGGTTAATTGGTTTTTTTCATTTTAGTTATACTCTATAAATCAGTTTCTATTTTTATGTAGCGGTAAATATATTTGCTCTTATGTGCAGAATTATTTGGTAGAACTATTTGGTCGAGGTTGATGCAAAATAAGCAGCTGCTCCAATTCAGATGACACGAGCGATAAGGAAGTGATAAGATCTGTTCGGCTTACGACTGAAAGGACCACATTTAAAGAGAATTTAGTTAAGGGCATGTTAGCTGAATATCAAGCTAGGCGTGGACGACAAATTTGATATGATTGACTAATCACCTATCAGAAATATTATTTCTTTAGGAGCTATTTTTTTGTTATTGTCTATATGAGATGTTATTCCTTTAGGAGCTATTTTGAAACTGTTCTTTTTACTGGATGTTGATCTATGGGAATTGAAAAAATTGTGACTCGCATTTTAATTGGTGCTGTGAAGATTTTTATTGACTTTCTTCGGAAAAATTTCATATTTTTATATCTATAAATGGTTGTTGTGCAACTTAATAAAATTAGTTGTGGCTATTGTGATCAAAATATATTTTTTGCTTTAGCAATTTGAATTTAATGGAATTACAAATTTTACTTTAGTAATTTAAAATGTAATTTTTAGTTAAGCAATTTCACTTTTTTACAATTTTTTAACAATTTTTATGTTTTTTTTTTCTTCCTTTAGCAATTTTCAATTCTCAATCTAATTTTCTGTGCTAACCAATCAATAGAATTACAAATTCTATTCAATTCCAAGTTAATTCCAATTCCTTGAGAATTGGAATTGAATTGCAATTTCCAATTTCAATTCCAATTCCATTTACCAATCGGACCCTAAGTGTCGATTATAGATATCCACTTAATCGAGGTTTCATAACCTTTCCTCTTTTCTTCACTTTACACCACAAAATCGTCTTTTATAAATCTTTGGGTATATTTAGTGATCCACACTATGACCTCTAATAAAAGCCTAAAATGTCTCGTCATTCAAAGGTGTGGATTCTTTCCTAAGCACGTTTCTAAAAATACATAAATGTCACTACACACATAGTTTAGCCAGAGAAAGTGTTTGTACCATCTATGCTTGCCACCGACCTTGGGGGCATAAGTTAAGTTACGGGGCATTGGCCTCTGCCGAATCGAGCTTATGACATTCTCTCATGCTATTTGTCGGTGACCTTAGTGACAGGCAAACTCGAAGATTTGTCATTGCGACATTCTCCACCACTTGATTATCAATTTTCACTTTGTCGAACAAACACTGACTTGTTGGAAACATCCCACTGTGTGGAACACGACAACTCCTCGTAGCCCGATGTTCTGCACATCCCAAATTTCCCTCTCATTGATGCCCAACTTTGTTAAGTATCCTAATAAATGATGCGACATTCATACAAAGGCATATCTGGCCCAAGTGAGTAACGAATCTCTAGTATAAATTCTCCAACAAGCCCTGATCTATTTCCGCTCACCCCTAAGGAAGAAATTTCAAAGGCTCCACATGCTCAAACACCTCGTTCTGTAAAGGCTCCTCATGAGCCAAACTTCACGAAAATTGTGTGCAAGTACCCTTCCAACCTCGTCCTTTGAAAGATTGTTTTCTACGATCTAACTCAACAACCTATAATTGTCTTGAGTGACATAAAACACGTACACGAACTCCTCTTGATGAAGTGTTTGCACTGACAAATATCTTTTTTGCACTACTGACATATCCTTAAAATGCCACTAAATGACCTTAACTTTTATTAATATTTGTGAAAAGGTGATAATGAAAAATTCAAATCCGGAAGTTACTTCTGAAATTTTGCTCATATTAATAAGGGATAAGTATAGTTGGTTACTTATTAGTGGGTAGTTAGTTTCTAAGTGGTAGTAGTTATTTTTTAAGTGGGTAATTTGTCTTTAGTAGTAGTTTTTTTTTCTCCCTCTAATCTATCTGTAATATAAATGATGAGTCAAAGAAGGATAAAAGCATCATTATCAAACCTTCAGACAAATCATGACTTGAGTTTTCAAGTCTTTTTAATTTCTTTCATGTTTAGAAGCTCTTCCTATCCATTGATAAGGATTCTAGTTTTCAGACTTGAAAACATCGAGCTTTGTAAACATTTTCAACATTAATCGAAAGTTTTTTTTATCTTTATTGGGCGCGCAATCTTTAATTTTTTTCAACTTAGTTTTCCTGTTTTCAGATAAGTCCTCATCAAGAGGCCGAAAAGAACTCACAATAATTGGGTTTGCTACCAAGTGCAAACATGAAGCTAACTCTATTTTTTCAAACACACCGTTGGAGAAAGATATCGAAGCCTGATGCACGTGCCTTCCCCGCCACCCCCCACCCCAATCAAACATCTGAATAACTTTGCTAATGTTGTAAAACAACCCTTATGAAATTGTGCTCAAGTACTTGCACCATGTACTTTTTCTTGGCCACGACTCATGCTTCTTCAATAATGCCTAGCGTCTTCAAACATCTTGCATTACTCTTGTTATGGCGCCTCTCAAACAAAGTATTGCCTGCACTTAACTTTCCATGATGCCCAACCCAGATGGTGCCCACATCAAGTCTTATAAAACATGATAGAAAAGGTGAAGGAAAAGATAATTATATTAGAAAGCATAATAAAAATGAGTACAACGAGGCCTTTATATAGGCAAGAGAAAAATATTCTACCACAATCTGAAAAGAGAAGCCTATATAAGTTAGGAGAACTTTAGAATGTTCTAGACATAGGACAATAGGAAAAATGTAATTGTCACATTAATATTTATCATCTAACACCCCCCTCAAATTCAAGTTGGTAGAGAAGAACAAGCTTGAGTTTGGAGGTTAAGTCTAGAGCGGTGTCTTGATACTAATTGCATCAAGTGAGATCCAAGTTCTGGTGAATTCTATGCGTAGAGCCAAGCGATGCAAGAGCAGAGTAGGATTTTCGGGGCAAAGTCCGAAAACAATCAAGGTCTTGGGGTAAGGTCATCGGACTAAGAACAGATCAGGAGTCCCAGGGCGAAGTCCGACAACCATAAAGTCTCGGGGTGATATCCAGTGACTAAGAACAAAGCATTCTCAGAACGAGGTCCGCAGACTAAGAACAGAGTAAGAGTCCCGGGACGAGGTCCGACAACTATACAAATCTCAGGGTGAGGTCCAGTGACTAAGAATAAGGCAGGAGCCAGAGCAAGACAAGAGAATCTTATGGGGATATAGGATTAGGATTTGGGCTAAATGAAATTGACAGAGAGAATTGAAGAAGGAAACCAAAAAAAAAAAAAATTTTGGCGAAAGAGATAAGCTAGGGTTGATGAACATAACGGTGGACAGTGACTAGGGTTTCAGCATAAGCGAAGATCACTGTAAAGAAACGACAGAAAAGAAATACCAAAATTCTGAACTCAAAAAGAAAAGAAGAGCACGAAAAGAAACAAAAGCACTTTGAGTTGGCCGGGCGAACGGCAGAAGGCTGTCCGCTGGAGTTTGCGAAAAAAAGTTGAAAGATTTTTAAATCGACGGATCGTATGGCTCTGTTACCATGATAGAAAATGTGAAAGGAAAGATAATTATATTAGAGAGCATAATAAAACTGAGTACAATGAGGTCTTTACATAGATAAGAGAAAAATATCATACCACAAACAAAAAAGACAATCCTATATAAGTAGGAAAATTCTAGAATGTTCTAGACATAGGACGATAGGAAAAAAGTTAATTGGTCACATTAATAGATATCATCTTGCAAAACACATGCAAAATGATATCCCAAAACCAAACTGGCGTGCCACATAAACCAAGTATGCTTGCACCCAAAACGGTCTCTCAAACGCGCACCCGTGCCGAATTGTACCCAACACCAAACCGTGAATGCAACCTAAGCCACATGGTCTTCCACAAACCACCTTGCAAGCGATACAAGCCAGATCATGCTTGGCACCCGACCTAATCAGACCTTCCAAGGTGCTCAGTGCTTGACCCAACCAAATATGTATAGAACCCAGAAAGCCAAACTAGCGCCGTAGGTTTTCTTGTCTACACTAATAGCCAGCATTAAAAAAAAAAAAAAAAAAAAAACCTTAGAATGCAATCCAGCTTCCAAATCCTGCCAAAGCGCCCTATGCCAACTCATTTGAAAACTCTGCACCTAGATTAACATGGCGCCTTGCGCGACAGGAGCTCAATCAACACCTAGATTAACTTTGTGCACAGCACCTTTACAATAGATCGACATACCCCAGCCCTTACGTACATAATCTCTTGGTGCCTGACTTGTCATGAAACCAACCAATATTACCCAGCGCCTTAAAACTCAACGGTGGCCACCATCTCTTGACTATCATGCACCCAATGCTTGCCACCAAGTGACGCTCAACACCTACATGAACTCTGAGGCCCAGCACCTAAAACCATGCTTGCTCATCTTGGAGTCTCAACAAACCAAATTTGCAGTATAGTTACATATAGGTAACATAGACCACCCTGACACAAGGCTGGCGTGCCTCCAGTGAACCGTTGAGGCAAAAAGTGTGATATGCGGAACATGGAATCTTCAGATGCTTCAATGCCATCTTATGAGCAAAAAAAGCGCCACTATTAAAAAGTTGAATAATAAGTCTTACATGTTTAGAGCTAATAACTTAGTCGACCTTGTCATGGAGCAAAATAAATCCTGGGCTGCAATTAGGCACACTTCTGTCAGCACGGTTCTGGTCCTATAAGAGTATGTCGAACCAAACTCAACGTATAAATTTAGACACTTCATACAGTTTAACCCATTTTATGAAGTTATCCCACTTGAAATGCTGACTTTGTTGAATGATCAAATTTCTGGCACTATTGTCAAACAAAGCAATCCTAGCTGCAGTGTTTCTTGTTAGAAGAAGTAGATCTAAACATAGCGACTTCTTTCCCTGCTACAACCACCTAAAATCTCTATCCAAACGGCCATCTCAGGTAGATGTGCTAGCCCTTAACACATAAAGTCAAGCAGATACAACATTTGCATAACCAAATAGCTGCCCAGTGCATCTGATCCACACCGAGTAAACAAACCACATCAAATGGACAATTAACTCACAAACTACAGAGTCTACTTTGCCCCAAGATATCCTGCGGAGAGCTTGGCCAAGGGTATCAAAGTCGGTCCCAAGAGTGTATCACAAAAATTTTCGGTGCAACACTTCTTCGTGGTAATCAACCATCTCAAACATACCCTTTTCTGAATACAA
Organism: Escallonia rubra; assembly: GCA_033065855.1. NCBI lineage: Eukaryota > Viridiplantae > Streptophyta > Magnoliopsida > Escalloniales > Escalloniaceae > Escallonia > Escallonia rubra. Next base: position 108,387 of record JAVXUO010003130.1, on the reverse strand, counting down.
GATCTCCTGATGTTATGTTCAATGCCTGATCCCTTCACGATACTAACTTTTGGCAAGCACTGCCCAATCAAGATTGCTTTCAAATCTTGATGATCATTTGCATCAAAACTAATCCATTTAAGCGGGCGGATTAACTGTCTAGCCACCAAATGTAAGTCATCAAATAGGATTTCTCTCTGAACAATAAGGTTTCCTTATATTCATCTGATCGCACACAAATTAACAAGGCTTTCTTCTGCTCTGGGGTCAATACAGTCCATTCCGTTGTTTCGGAATCTACAAATGCATATTGGAAGGTTTTCTAGGTTTTGTTTTCTACAAATGTGAGCCACGTTACGACTATGAAGAACGTGGCATATATCGTCTCTATGATATATTCTAGGATCGAACGTTTATTACTGAACCAAAAGCAATTGCTCTTGTAAAGGTTTCAACTTCATTTCTTTTTACTCCTTTCGCAGCAGCTAGCGCACACGTTCGAGTACATGCATAAGGGAGTAAATGGACGCGACCAACTTCCAAGCTACGAAGAATATATTATCGAGGTTGGAACCAAGCCAACAAGTAGGTCAACATACCAGGTAAAGGCTCGTTCATAAGCGCTCATGAGAATTCTCTGATGCAGAGTTCTTGGTATTCAGAGAAACGACATAGAGTGTTTAAGAAAAAGAAGATATATAAATATGCTTTCTAGTGTCAACCCTCTATCTCGATTTGTTATATTGTGCAAACTTCGGTGTTTCATGACCCTTGGGGTACACCAAGGTCGATAACGTATATCTAAGGGGCATGGATGCCTTACCTCGAGGACGTGGTCTAAGGTTTTGTCATTATTCTTTTTGATCGAGGATGGCCTCTAGATCCTCAAGAATTTTGACAAAATATTTCTATATATTGACAATATTTTGTCACTAAAGCTATTAAAATAGACAATAGGACGAGGACATCGTCACGTTCTATATTACTCTAACACATCCTTCGTAGGTAAAAGCTGCATTCATCAAAAAAGACCGCATAAAGTGAAAGGACCCAGAAGTTGTAGCGCAACCTATTGGTAAAGCATTTCGTACGTGCAGTGTCGGTGGCTAAAGTGGAGAGTACACTCCTGCTTAATTACTGCCACATAACTAAACTTTTGATTACATATTAATTATGGTTGGTTTCTCAATTAGTAGGCACGCATATTAATAATCATCATCATCTTATAATAATAATAATAATAATAATACAGTCCTCCAAACCTCGAGAAGGGTCTATACAAACTCGTGCTTAATTACTGCCACATAACTAGACTTTCGATTACATATTATGGTTTCTGGATTAGTATGCACGCATATTAATCATCATCGTCATCATAATCATATAAATAATACAGTCCTCCAAACTTCGAAAAGGGCCGTAAGAAGTTGTTAACAGTGGTGTTAATTGACTTCTTGACTGCCTTAATTGCGTGACTAATGACTTCATTAGTCAATTACTTAGCCTCTCTGCAGGTTGAGCAAAGGCTGGAAGCTGTCCAGCACAGCCAAGAGGCCCAAGAGGCCATGACCAAGAACCGTCGGTGGACAACCTTGTTTGTCCCTTTCATAGCAATGTTTTGGTTTATATGTCTCTTCTCCGGTCGTACGAGATGAAGAAATTTTAGCTCCTATCTGAATTGAAGGAATGTTTCTCCTACCCTCCATATAGCGACAATTAATGGTTATCAAACATTTCTAGTAGTGACTTTTATTTAGTGACGCTAAATAATGTTGATAAGAGTTGTCGCTAAAAGTGTTTACAGAAAAGGCACTAGAAACTTTAGTGACTATTAAATATCACTATATACGAGCCTGATAGCAGCCTAAATTTGTTCGTACAAGATTGGCATTTGCGTTTTCTGAAGTAAATCTTCTTGGAAGATTATGTTCTCGTACAGACTAGAGGCTTAGTGCAAAGGCTCGTCACCGTACGTAATACAATACCCATTTTACGTGAATATACCCAGTAGTTTTTGTTAGATTCACGGTCATTTAACCTCAACGGTCAAAAAAGTATTTTTTAAAGCATTCATTTCTTTAGCAACAAAAAATGCCGGACCACCCACCCAACATTTAGTGTAATTTGGAAAGTCCAGTCGTTTTGCTTGCACCAAAAAAGGGCAAAATTAAAGGTACCTTCAGAAAAATTGTTTGGCCTTGAAAAAGATGGTCCTTTCCACTGCAGAGAACAAAGGTCAAGTACACCCTGTTCTCTGCATACGATGTCTAATTAAAATCACCATAAGGGTCCCCTCACCTTCACTAATGCACGAGATGTCTAGGGATCCCGAGACGAGTTATTATTTTAGAAAAATGATAGACGAACTCTTAAGAAGAGCGTTAAAAAAAATAATTTTAGCGAACAACTGCGAAAAGCTCAAAATTAATTGTGAAATTATTTAAATATTATGCAGCCAAAAATCTGCTATATCATACTTTGGTGGGTCTTACAGGCATTTGTAGAAAAAGGGAAAAAGTGAAGTTTCTCTTTGATTTTTCTTGCTTTCGAAGATTAGTAGTTAGTAATTATGAAGTAATAATTATATTAAACCCCTCACTTGAAACTTTTTTTACCCTTTTACCACAAGCAAAGGTAAACTTTACCCTTTTCTTTGATCCCCTTTCGATAATGGTAAATTGATCATGACAATCTCTTGCCTTCGTCTTCTGCTTCCCCACCCCTACACTAGAGCTCGGAGACAAAATCTTACCACGTAAGAAAAGTTAAAAAGACTACTGATTTGTTCTTCTCCTTTTTACTTTACCGGATGCACGAAATCAGTACGCATCATTAACTAGTTACTCTCCTTACACGTTTAAAGACTCAAGTACACTCCTCATTAACTAATTACTCTCCTCGATTAATTATCTTGTTTGAAAAGTTGTAAATATTAAAACTTGACGTCTAATTTATTAGCATGCATCAGGCTTAAGAACCGAATACAATATTCTAGGTACTGTTGATGTGAGATTTGAACGGTAAATACTGAAGAGACACTGCATAATATATATTAATCATAATTGCATGTATCCTGATTTTTATAGGACTGTTTGATTAGATCAACTCTCGGTCGCGCCGGCTCCTTACATTTTCTCAACTCTTCAATTGACGTACGATAAATGCTGAGGCACGAGAGCACAACATTTTATAGCGATATTTTCGAACCATCGATCGAAAATTAAGTCTCTTCCTGTATAATTTTAAATGTATACTACTCTCCTACATCAATCTGGCATAATTAAAGGAGTATTTTTTCTTCGCGTACCGACTCTAATGGTTAAACTCAAAAAAATAGAAAAGAAACGAATCTCCTTCGTCACTAAATCAAATCTTTGGGTGAGTTGAGAGCGCATTATTGTATATATATATATCCGATCAAATGTGTTGCAGAGACAAACAAGAAGCCAACCCATTTGGCTCTTTTATTACAATTCCACGTGTCACTCATCCAGGCCAGGAGTCTCTTACGTGAGAGATGTGAACTCCACCATAATCACTCCAAGACATACACACTCACTCTCATTCCCTGACCCTAGTGAGAGAAACAAACAATTGACAGGAGAGAGAGAGTCCATATTTTGGTGAGGTGGAAGCATCCCTTGTGGTGAGAGATAGAGAGAGAGTACCACCCGGCACCCCTCTGTCTCTCTCTCTCTCTCTCTCTACATTTCTTTCACAATCCCAAACTTGCACACACTCATTAAAGTTTGCACTAGAAAATATTATTAGCCTCTTCACCTCCTTCAGATTGCTTCTTTTATTTATACTTTCCTCCCAAATCCACTCCATTAATACCACTCCAAGACATGACAGACCGAGTGTACCCATCTTCAAAGCCAAACGGCAAAACCGCCACAGCCGCCACCACCCCTGCCGCCGCCAACCCGCCCAAGTTCCCGGCCGCCAAATCCCAGCTCTACAACACCAACCGCCACCCCTACCGCCCGACACCCACCGCCGCACACCGCCACGACCGCCGCCGCGGCGGCCGCCGCAGCTGCCTCTGCTGCTGCTGCTTCTGGTCCATCCTCTTCCTCCTCGTCCTCCTCCTCCTCGCCGCCATCGCCGCCGCCGCCGCCTACGCGCTCTACCGCCCCCAGCGCCCCGCATTCTCCGTCTCCTCCCTCCGCATCTCCCAGTTCAACCTCACCTCCGCCGCCGACGACTCCACCCGCCTCACCACCAAGTTCAACCTCACCATCTCCTCCAAGAACCCCAACAAGAAGATCATATTCTACTACGGCCCCATAACCATCACTTCCCTGGCGAATCAGGTCCAGATAGCAAACGGGTCATTCCCGTCTTTCACCAGTGACCCGAACAACATAACGATTGTGCATTGCCCGTTGGGCAGCAGCTCTCAGGTGCTCGATGCGGATTCGGTGACATCGCTGAGATCGGATCTGAGGAGAAAGACGGGGCTTCCCCTGGAGATACTGCTGGACACGAGTGTGGTGGTGAAGATGGATAGGATTAAGAGTGAGAAGGTGGGCATAAGAGTCAAATGCCAAGGCATTCATGGGTCTGTTCCGCAGCGTAAGTCGCCACCGACTGTTGCTTCAACTTCCAAGGCTAAATGTAAGGTTGATCTTCGGATCAAGATCTGGAAATGGACCTTCTAGTTCTTATTGTTATTATATATTTATTTTTACTTTTCATATTTTATCATAGCTGTTCTGTTTTCTTCATTAATTTTCAAATTATTTTCTTTGGGTTGTTTGTATAACTCGAAAACTGTGGATTGAAAAATTTGAGTTTGCGAAGAGAAAATAGGGGGTGAGGGTGGGGGTGGAAACAGGAAATGTAAATTTTTGGTGGTGCTGCTGAGTTTGGATCTTTTGATTTTGGTGAACTGTAAGGTATTTCTTGTCATGGAATTATAGCAGCCACTAGTTCATGTTCTTCAAACTCGATACTCTTCTCCTTGTTTCAACGATTTACTTGTACTTTGGTGGGAGAAAACAATTTCGGTTGTTATAGTCGCGAATAACTTGAACCGGGCGCGAGCGAGCCAAAAATAATCAACTGTTCCAACCATTTAGAAATGTAGGGTATATTACGAAGTAACTAACTACCGATCATCTTCTCTTCGTTCCAAGTTTACTCGTATTTTGGTGGGAAAAAACAATTTCGGTTGTAAGAGTTGTGAATGACTCGAACTGGATATGAGCGAGCCGAAAATATCCGGTAGTCCATGATTGATGATTCTAACTATTATAAAGTAACTACCTCCCTTCTGCAACACCTCAACCTATCACATCAGTCTCTCATGATTCGACGGTCATAAATTGGTCGGACAACTAGTTTGAGATCATGTAATATTACTCAATTGAGTTAGAGTGTGAGCACGAAACGGCCAAGGTGACACGAATTTTATAGGAAGAGTGCGAACATGCAAAGCAAAAGCACGAGCACAGTAGAGATTGAGCGCGGGAGCACTGACTTTAGAAGGAGATCAGGACTTAATTTTTTGTAGTTAAATAATGTCCTTTCAAAGGCCATAACAACTTCGCCACAAGTCGATAGTTTAAGGGTTGGTTCGTGTACGTTGTCCTTAACTATATGATTTCACTCTGATCAAATGCAACATACTTCCAAGGGCAATAGGTAATCACCTCGGATTTTGCCATCAAACCCTTCCCCCGGACATCCTTGGCAGCATGTTTCAATTCCCTTGACACACTGCTTCTTTTCCGTTGAATCAGGTTCCTTGCAGGAGTACGCTCCATGGCCAAGTTGAGTGCACTCTCTCATTGGCTTGGCCACACCGCACTCATATTGACTCTGTTCAATCCTCAGTCAGTTTTTACAGGGAAGAAAAAGGTGTAACGGTTTGGAATCTGTTCCACCCCCACACCAGACAAGCAGAGTGCCTTGTGAGTGAGTCGGCAAGGTCCAGTTAATAGCATCTTTGACCTCAGCCCCCAACTGTTACAGCTTCTTAACAGTTACCGCATCATAGATGACCCTATGCCCTTACCATCGAGTATCCGGGTGATGTCCAATTATTCCATGACATAAAAGAGACTGAATCACCTTTTAAACTTATCAAGTATAAGTATTTTCTCTGGCAACAAGAAGCATCGTCAATGATCTTGCCCTCCCACAAGCATCTACGTACCTTTTGACACATGCTCATAGGTCCACCTAATCTATATGTACTTCTCCTCTTGATTGTTGCTGCTAGAAAGTTTATTAGAAACCACATCCCAGAATAAATCAAAGCCGGAACCACGGCCTAGAATAAACCATTGTTCCACAATCTAGAATAAACCAAAGCCAGAATCACAGCCTAGAATCAACCAAAGCCGTGTTACCGTGTGATGGAGTTCCGGCGAAAAACTATCCGATGCTCAAGTCTAGAAAGAGGTGACGTTTGTGTCTGAATGGTTTTCTACATCCCCTTTTTGTACATAGGCGTTAGTTCTAGAATTTTAATAGAATTATGAGTGACAACTGAACTTTAGGCATTGTTTTTGAGACTCAAGTTAGAGTTCTTTTGAAATCGTAATTTCCCAATAAAGGGATTATCATGAATGACCTAAAATCGTAGTTTTAGTCGTTAGCTTTAAACAAGTTGCCTAAGGCTAGCAACATATTCGCTTTCCTATTTATATGAGAGAAGATAAAATGTCAGAACTAGCAAGTTGCTAACTCTCTTGTTAATTTTACTTTTAACCCCTCAACTTCTAAGCAGTTCAAACACCTTATATTTCTTCAAAAACTAAAATTGACCCCTCTCAAGTTTAGAACATGTTATTCGTGACCAAAGAAGAATTTGGCCTTATAAAACTGGGATTAGAGCCTAATCAAAGGCGAGATCCAACCGAAGAACTCATGAAAATTTCTTATTTATTAAACCATATGACAGGAATTATACATTCAGACCATGGAGTTGGAAAAACTGATATAACTGGATTATTAAATCAGATAATGGATGTATCACATGAAACTATAAATATTTGTAGAAATCTAAATAAGATAACATCTCATATATTAATTGAATTACAATTCAGATAAAGGGTTAGGAAGTGAAAATCACGTCCTAAACTTAGATAACTTCTTATCAAACTTTGGAAGTTATGACACTACCAAAAAATATTGTAGCAACGAAACTTAATATATATTTGAAGAGGTATAGCATACATTGGTAACGAAGGTGAAAGAAAACCCTCTTTAAGTGGCTCAAAAGACGCCAAAGATCCCGTAAAGGGAATAGGTGTAGAAGAAATGAAAAAATAAAATAAATAACTACTTAGACAAAGTTGAAAAAGAAAGATCATTGAAAAAATCAATGATGGGTGATATAGAACCAGCTGTTATAAAGGAACAACAATATAAACAAGAAGAAAAAAAAGTCATATCAGAAGTAAATATAACATTTGCTAATATAAATTTATGAAATGGAGAAACCGATTCACACTATGTAGAAGTATGAACTCCAGAGTTAAATTTAGAAAGAAATTCCAAATTTAATAATGCCCATATAAGGACAAATTTAAAACAAAAATTTATTCCCAAAATAGAAGAAATGAACCCGTAAATTAATACGGCATATATCTTGATATCGATTTTCTTTTAAATACTAAAGAAATAATCGATAATTGGGTACAAGCTTTAAGAATTGCCATAATAGGTGATAATTTTATAGAAAGGCATGTTATGAAACATTTTATTCAAGAAATCCTGTGAGAAAACGCAGCTAGGTTATGGAAAAGCATAGCAGACAACAAAATGATGATTGAAGCCCAGAACAAGCTTAACATTTCCGAAGAATGGATAATCTTTTATGCAGATAACCTCAAATGCGAAAGTTTTGCAGAATATCTATAAATAACATAGGTATTTAAGAAAAAATTACCTTCACAAATTTGACAAAACTACAAATATGTAATATGTGCTACTTTAAAAATTACACTTGTGAATTTTAAAATATTTTTACAAGTTAGAACTCAGAGACAACATCCATTGGTAGAAACAATTTGTTGCCGAACTCCCTAAAAATCATTGGACGAGTTAGCAGAAAAAAAATTTGTTAAACTTTTAAATAACGGAATGCTTTGCGATTTCTTAGGAGGAAGAATAACAGCTGTAGAAGAAGTACTAAATAAATATTTTACTGATGGACATGCAATAAAATATATGTAAAAAGCTCATATGAGTTACGACTGTTATTTTAAAGTCGATAACATGGTAAGGGTTATGTGAAGAGAGCAAAAATCTCATTGGAAATGTCTAGTACTACCTAAGGGAAAATTACAGAAAAGAATTACGAAGTACCCTTAGCCAATTAACTGATTATGTTAAGAACTTCGAAAAAAGGCTTAATATAAATGATTGATGCCAAGGAAAGAGGGTTCGCAGTCGAGGTGGAGGTGCCACAAGGAATGAAGTCCGAGTCAGATGTCAAGTGTATTGATGTGGGACACATCAAGGGTGGAACAAGAGCAGAGACCAAGGGCTTCCCAGACAGAGCCTGAGGGTGGCAATGCTGCGAGGGCGATGGCGCATGGTGAATACACGACGACAGTCACAATCCGATGCTTAGGTCTAGAGTCAGGGTCCTGTATGTTTCTCTCTCTAGAATTCTAGAGTGAGAAAGTGAAATATGTTCTGAAAATGTCCAAGCGTCTGAATGAATTCTCAAGACCCCTATTTATAGAGGTTGAGATGATGATGTCATCAACCAACACGTTGCGCTCCTCAGGAGTGACACGTCACCGAGGGGTCCACAGGTGTCGGTGCTCCACGGACTGTCAGATCGCATATTCAGCCAGCATACAACAGACAATGTCGTTCTGTCTGTCTGGAAAGACTGGCTCCCACAGCGTCGGTGTGGCCAGAGAACCCTCTTGATCTAGTAACCAATCCAAGCCCTTGCAGAGTCCCACAGGCCTGGCAGCGTTAGGGAAGACCTGACGCCCAACTGCCAGGCGGACTAGGCGTGATGCCCTCCGAAGACCTGCTCCCGTCTTGGAGTGACCCGGGGGTCATAGTCCCTAGGGGTACCGACGTAAGCCCCCAGTGCCGGAGCACGTAGGCCAGTCACGCAGACACCCCTGGCAGAGATAGTGTCCCGGAGGAGTCGCCTATTCCGCAGGCCAAGGTAGCATCCCGAAGGAGCCGTCTACCTGGCGGATGGGGAGTCTTTGTGCTAGAGCACTTAGAGCTCCCTGGCAGAGATAGTGTCTTAGAGAGCGAGCCTATCCCCCCGGGTGAGTCCTTGTGCCGGAGCACTCGGAGCGCGTCAAGGTAGCATCCCGGAGGAGCCGTCTACCTTACGGAAGGGGAGTTGAAAAGCTCCCTGGAAGATAGTGTCCCGGAGGAGTCGCCTATCCCCACGGGATGCTGCGCACTCTGGAGAGTGGGTCGAAGCATGTTCCACGACAAAGGCAAAGTGTGCATGGTGTGGTGAATGAGTGTGGTGCCCAGGGGGCATGTAACATGATTGTGGCGAATGGGCGCGATGAAGTGTGTATGGTGTGGTGCGCAGGCCTCGGCGACGGGGGTCTCGAAGACGGCGCGTGGGCTCGGGCGATGGGAGTTGCGGAGGTTTTGCGTGGACGCGAGTGACAAAGGTTACGGAGACGGCACACGGGCGCGGTCGACGGGAGTCGTAGAGCTGTCACACGGGTGCCGGCGGCGAAGGTCACGAAGATAGCGCGCGGGCGATAGAAGTCGCGGAGACGACGCCCGGGCGACGGGGGTCCTCGGGGATGACGTCCGGGCGACGTCATCTCCAGGGGTCGCAGAGATGACGTCCGGGGGACGGGCGATGAGGGTCACGGAGATAGCGTCCGGATGATGGGCGACGGGGTCTCGGAGATGACGTTCGGGTGACGGGCGACAAACGTCGTGGAGACGACGTCTGGACGATGGGCGATAGGGGTTGCGGAGATGACGTCCGAGCGATGGTGGTCGTGAAGATGAAGTCCAGACCGCGGGGGTCATGGAGATGACGTTCGGGCGACAGGCGACGGGGGTCGCAGAGAGGACGTCCGTGCGATGGGCGACGGACGTCGCGGAGATGACGTCCGGGTGACGGGGGTCGCGGAGATGACGTCCGGACGACAGGCGACGGGCGACATGCGATGGTCGCAGCGTCATGAGGCATCGCGCAAAAATGAGTTTCTTGAACGTGCACGCGTTGACTGGTTGTGAGCATTGAATATTGACTGTTGCTTGTGCGGACATTTTATGAAAATTGGGACCCCAGTGGACCTTTGGGTGCGACCAGAATAGGTTGGGAACAATGATGAAGAAGGAACCATAGTCCTACAAGAAAAGGAAGAAACAATATGATTACTGGAAGAACTAGCGTCATTACTACCAGCTGATATCACTAAAAAAATATAAAAGCTAGCCAGGAAGGAAAATGAACATGAAGAGATCCTTCGCAAACCAGAAATGAACACGTTCATGAATTGGGATTACGGATGGCCTAGCCTCTCAGTAACTTTAGACAAGATTGCTCTTAAATGGATTGAACATGAATTCGTAGACACATTCGAAATAGAGCAAGGTGATTGGCAACTTATCGATAATCTTCCAGCTATAATTCAATATGCTCCTAGAGTTATGAGATTCAGTCAAAAGTTTATCACGGTCCAGATACTGTCAACCTTGGCAGAAAAAAGTGAAACCAAGTTCTATCAGTCATACCAGATTTGGTTCATTTATCGCTTCACTAATAGAAGGTTAGTAAATTTTGACCGGTCATACCAGGATGAAATATGGAACACATATAATGCGGAGAAAGACAGAATTGAAAGAATCAGTTTTGTCCATACAACCATTGAAGATATGGTAGCCGAGCCCTAAGAAGCATGCTTCTGTGATAGATGAAGGATAGTAATCCTGAAGGGATGTAGATCATTCATAGATCCATCCAAATAGGGTCAAGATCAAGTAATCAAACTCTATGAACAATTCAACAGCCAAAGACAAGAAGAACCTAATCTGCCTAGCCAAACTTTTAAGCTTTACAAGAGGATTCAGGACCACAGGATAAGCACGATTGAAATTGACATAATTGCTAATGAAAAATGACAAAGCCAATAGGGAACAGAATAAAGATGTCTGCCATAATAAAAGAAAAAGATGATCCTACAAAAAATAATAGGGAATTTTTACTATTGAAGAATGGTTGAAGTAAGAGTTACGGTAAAGGAAGTTCGAGAGAGTTTGAAGTGTGTAAGAGTGTGAAGTGTGCTAAGAATTAATGTGTGCAGCAAGAGAAGGAAGCCTTCCTTTCTATTGTTCCTATATAAAATTTCCTTTCCACTATAAAGAAAGAAGTATTGGTCTTAGTACGATGTTTTTCTACTACACTTTTCAAACCAATATCCTGAAAGTTTGAGAGTGTTTGATTATAACCATTAGCCAATTTTGAGGAACATAAGGCATCTGTGTGTCCACTTGGCGAAAAGCTTGGATATCGAAAAGCAAACAGGAGAAGCATGGCGGGTGCACATTCAAGGACCAAGAACGACATCTCTGTAAGTAACATTATATCCTAACATAACCTTGTGTGATTATATTGTATGTGACAAAGTATTATAGTGCATAAAATTATATTTTTTTTCTGATGTTTTGGGGTTAGATTGCAATTACGTTAAAGGATTAGGGTTATCTAGCACTATTGAAGGATAAGACTTAATATAAACCATCCATAAATCACTGATAGACGCGCCAGATCGCGTTGGCAAATAAACTAAGTTGCCGACAATAACAGTGGATCACGACCCGATATATATCTATGTGTGTGTGTGTGTGTGCCCCATTCACCTCCGCCACCCGCTCTCTTCTCCCAGCCCTTTTCCTCTCATCGCCCCCTCTTTTTCTTTCTCTCTCACCACCATAATTACACCAAAACCACCCTTAACAACCACCACCAACCACTTCCCACTCCAACTTAATTCCCTATAGCACCACTGACTCCCTCAACAACCACGGCCCTCCTCTGATGTTGGTGACGATGGCTGTTGTGGTTGTCGTCGAAGTGGTGGAATTCTCGTCGTTGCCGACTTGAAGTCTAACTATCGTCACTGTCGGTGTTGATTTGCGCACATAAGTACATCCCAATTTAGATTCTAATCAACGCCTTGCAAGAATCTTGGCCCACGTCGACCTTCCGAATCTCCAGGTTTGCTGTCACTACATACCCATATGTGATCCTGGCTATTTTTCACTCTACATTTTGACTGTCTTTGATTGCTTACTGAGTTCTGCATGGTTTTAACTTGTGGGCTATAGACGAAGGCATGTTCAGGCATAGATTTAGTGAAGTGTCGGGCAAGAGGTGGATCACCCAGCTTCAATGTGGCAATTGGAAAATGTGGGAGGCATATGCGAGCTACTTGCTTTGCTTATGATGATGAAGGAATCCCTTGGTGTCACTAACACACCAACACATAGATGTAATGTGTGTATGCGTTTGCGTGTGCATGCGCTCGCTCGTTTATGTGTGTGTGATCCGTGTATGTATCTTTAATTTTGCAGATTTGTGTGTATGTGTGCGTGTGCGTAGATCTGGTGTCGTTAGTGGCGTTGCAATGGTGGTGGTGAGATAAGGATTGTAAATTACAGAATTGGTCAAAGTATACAATTGTCGTTATTCCAAAACACAGTTATTGGCTGTATTTTGTCCCTAAATGTAAGAAGTTTAATGATATTATCCCAAAAGTAAAACTATTATGAGGGCATTTTGGACAGTGTAAATAGTGCACTAGACTATCTGGTGCACTCTGGCCTGTTTCACTTTTTTTAAGAAGGGGTTAATTACAAAATTGTCCCCTGAAGTTTACACGTTTTTACACTTTGCTCCATATGTTTACAACTTTTGTAATAGTGTCCCCCGAGGTTGACAAAACCGTTTTAAACAGCTCCAAAATTGGATGTTCGTCCAAAATTGGACGTTAAGTCCTCACGTGTGGTGCACATGCCATTTTGGCATGGGCAAATTTGTAATTTCCCTACCCCATCTTCCGTTTCTCACTCTATTCATCTCTCTCTCTCTCTCTCTCTCTCTCCTCTCATGCAGCAAAACGCTGGATTGCAAATGCTGGTGCCTCTGCGATGGATGTATGGGTGTGAAAATTTCGAATACAATCACTCAGATCTGGACATTTTCTATGAATTAAATGGTTGAAAACTTACACAAAGGTCTTAGTTTAGTTCTTCATTGTTTAATTTAAATTGACAAGTTCTTTAATAAGATCTGGGCGTTTTCTACTTTTCCTGTTTCTCATTCTTTATTCCTTCTTCTTCGTTGATCTTCATTCTCGTCCCCGCCCCCACTACGAAGTTGTCATCCTCGTTGACTCGGCAAGCTTTCACAAAAGCACCAATCAATTACATGCAAACGAAGTAGTCATCCTTTTTATTGGTGCTGCTGGAAAAAATGCACAGTTAATTTAAGAAGCCCACCACACTGTGGAAGGGGACAAATGAATCCTATAAAGCTGTAGTGAAACTAGACAACATGGTTAGTTAAAGGAGACCAATCAGTTGCTTCTTCTGTAGCAAGTGCAAGATTCACCTTTTGGAGTCTTCCTGGCATCAGATATTCAGAGGGATTTGATGGAATTGAAGAATTCATTTTAGGAAATGGAAGTTTCCCGTGCAAAATCCAGAGTTATGGAGAACGATCTTGATCTTCATCTGCTTGGTGTAGTTAGATTTGGTGTGTGCTGCGATAGTGGTAATGGTGATGGAGAGAGAGAGATGAAAAGAGTGAAAAAGGGAAGATGAGGTAGGGAAATTACAAATTTGCCCATGCCAAAATGGCATGTCCACCGCACATGAGGACTTAACGTCCAAAATTGGACGGACGTTCAATTTTAGAGCTGTTTGCAACGGTTTTGTCAACCTTGGGGGACATTATTGCAAAAGTTGTAAACACGAGGAGCAAAGTGAAAAAACGTGTAAATCTCAGGGGACAGTTTTGTAATTAACCCTTTTAATAAGTGATCTAGAGCCTTGTACATGGCCACGATGAACGGCTCTAGATGAATTAGGATGAAAAGGTCCATCTCAGTGCTGGGTGAGGATGAGTTCCATGTACGTAAATGAATATAATACGCTCTTAATTGAAAAAGAGCCTAATCAAAGAATTACCTCACTTTATTGAATCGCATACCGACATATGTACAATTAACGTTTCTAGGGCCATCTATCTTAAAACCACCAAAAAACAAAAAAACCTTCATACTTGGGGCGATCTTATTAGCCATATTCCATGTTCTTTATTTTTAGTGTAATTTTAGCACAAATAGAAAAAAGGAAGTAAGAGGTCGTTTGTGATTGATTCTTAAAAGTAGATTTTGATTAAATCAGAATCAGTTTCTAAAATCAGCTTTAATTCATTTTAAGCATAATAAATTAAAAGTTATTGAAGCTATTTGGGTAAAAAGGGATAAAAGTGTAGGTTTAGAGTAGCAAAATTATTATATAGTGTGTTCAAACTGAAATTGAGCATTTTATATTTTCTTTTTAAAGTGAGGATATTTTTGGTAAATCTCTTGGTCAAACCTGATTCTTCAAAACTGTTTAAGAGCTCGTTTGTGATTGATTAAAAAAAGCAGATTCTGCTTAAATCTTAATCAGTTTTCAAAAACTGATTTAATCAAAATTAATTTGCTATTTGGCAAAAGTAATTGTAAATTAGATTAAATTTATAAAAAGTGTTTGGATAAAAAGTACTTAAATCAGTTTCACTATGACAAAATGACCATAAAGGACATTCAATAAACAATTTTTATAATATCCAAGCAACGTTAACATAACTTTTATTCGTAAATAATTATAATGCCCAAATAAATTATGAAAATAACTATTTTCATGTCATACAAAAGTTGTTACTTTTTATTTTAAATTAAAAACATAAACAATCTCACGTTATTGCTTATAGTACGTAACATCCCAAATTACAAATAAAATTAACTTGAGCAAAAAAAAAAAATTATCTATCAGAAATCGTATCACAAATAGCATCACGAATATTAGTATGGAAAAGAGGTTAGCAAAGAAGAGATAAACTCCAGGAATTATCTAATTAATTAAGGGGGTATGAGAGGTCTTTTTAAAAAAAATATAGGGATATGATGGTAAATTACATGGTCAAACCTGATTATGGAAAAAATGATTATTTCATAATCCTCACTTTTGAGGATTATGGATTAAATCAGTTTTTAGCTTTTGGAGATGGATTAAATTTGTTAATCTATTTTGCCAAACACTCACAAACCTGATTTAATCTAGATTAAATCAGGTTTGACCAAGATTTAATCAATCCCAAACACCCTCTAAATCTTAGTCCCATGAAAATGACGATTATGAATTTAATCAGTTTTGAGCACATTTGAGCATATTTAATCAATTTACTTTTTTTTTTTTGTCAAACACTTCAAAACTGATTTAATCAGGTTTGACTAATTTAGAATCAATCTCAGACACCCTCTAAAGTAGCCTCATCTTTATTTTGATATAATTTTCCTTCACCTTTTACTATAATGAAATGGGAATTCAAGGGGTTAATGAGTAATTCATCCTTAGGACTGAATGTCAGAAAGGATAAAGCATGGGCTTAAATGTGATTGACTTTGTGCGATCGTATGGTCCGGTAGAAAGTAGGGGTGAGCACGGTTCGGTTGGTTTGGTTTGGAGGCTGAATACCAAACCGAATCGACCAACCTTAGTTTGGAAAGAAAAAAAAACCAAACAATAGTTGAACGGTTCGATTTTTGTGGGGTTGAATGGATTGAACGGTTCGGTTTGGACGGTTTAATCGGTTTGAGCCAAACTAAATTTTAGGCAAGTTTAGGCTAAAAAACTAATAACTTATACATACTAATAAGCTTAAAAAAAATAATTTTTTTATCGTAATTAATAATACTTAATGAGATGTAGGTGGCGAGTAAAAAATGCGTGTTACGTTAAGGAATTTTGGGTTTATCCCATTTTAT
The DNA here is from genome assembly GCA_033065855.1 of Escallonia rubra. Taxonomy (NCBI): domain Eukaryota; kingdom Viridiplantae; phylum Streptophyta; class Magnoliopsida; order Escalloniales; family Escalloniaceae; genus Escallonia; species Escallonia rubra. The sequence goes on along the minus strand of JAVXUO010003130.1, from coordinate 92,401 downwards.
AACTAGGGTTAGTAAAAAATAACTAGAATTATGTAAAAATGTAGATATGTTATATTATATACGGTTGGTTCGGTTTATTTGGTTTCAAAAAAATTCGAACCGAACCGACCGAACCGAATGTACGGTTTGAAAAAAAACCAAACTAGTTGATTTTTAGATCGGTTAGAAAATAGACGAATTGGTTGGTTCGATTTTCATGGTTGAATCGGTTTCAACGGTTTAAATGTTCACCCCTATTAGAAAGGAAAAGATCTTTACATTATTTTTGTTAAAGCAGGATTAAAGAAGATAATAAGGAATCAGAAGATCTGAGTACTTTGTTATGTTACTGTTATGAATGCATTAATATAGACATTTAAAGGCCTGCAAAATGTCATACGAAAAGTCACATTCTTTTGTTTCCCTCCTATTTTGTTTTTTTGGTGGACTTTGTTTTTCGTAAAACAGTAGGTATTCTATGATTAAGAAAAGATATTGCTTAGCATATTAACTCTCTCTAACTAAACCAAGTAATTGAATACTTTCCATATACATCGGTTGCACCCTTAATTCAACGAGTAGCGAAAAAGCTTACAAGTTATAACCTCTTCATACCAAGGAATGCTAAGGTTAAATTCAAGATTTCATTTTAACAATTCTTCCAATTTTGGCAAGTAATTAGTCAATTGCATTTAAGTCCCATGTCCCTCTCAATTCTTAAGGACATCGGAGAGCAATTACTGGATTTTTCTTCTTGTGTGCGTTCTCGTTATATGCATACCAACAAGGTTTTTTGCTTAGCTTTCGGTTAAACAATAGTTTTATTTTCCGTACCAAAAAACAATAGTGTCTAGCTCCTTAAGTCTTATAGAAGAAATATTAATGTCTTCAACTTAGTTTTGTTAACTTGAATGTGTGTGTTAACTTGAATAAATTTCAAATTGTGCGTTATGTATCTTGTATTTTGTACAGACAAGACACTGGTGATGGCAGCTGAAAAAACTTGTGTAACATCCCTCACGGGCCATATCAATGACTGGACACCAGAATGCGATAAGAACTGCAAGACTAAGTTCGGAGCAACTGCTGTTGGCATTCATGCTGCGTTTAATTCGTGCTTTTGCAAGTATCCTTGTGAAGGATTACCTCCTCCGAACTTGTTGATTTCATGAGGGCCTCACGAGGGTCGTTGTCCACAAATTTTCGTAGTCAAACTTTATTGCAAACTTTATTTCGTTATATTGTCATGCAGCAATCTCTTTTTCCTAATCGAATTACATATTTCAGCAATCTCACTAAATTATGTTTCATGTTACGGCTGTCATTGTAAGGGTTGCACCTTAAAATCTTCTCACTAGTACCATTAAACAATGTGACAGAGAAAGCACTTACTTCACCTTATACAATGGTTGCATTAAGCAATGGGACATGCCAGAAGAGTGATTTGATTGTCACCTTAATGTTTAACCCAAAAGTGACACTAATAGTCTACAATGGAACCTTAATAAAATAACTTTACATATAAATGAAGGTAAATAAATATGAGTAAAAAAATTTGTGATTATGACATTAGGCGAGATTTTTTTTTCTTTTTTTTTTCCTAGAATTGATACCTTAGAAGAGATGGTAATTTGTGCGCCGTTAGTTGGGGAAGATAGTTATCAAAGATATGTTTAAGAGAGAAAATGAAAAAATTAGGCTTTCGCTTTATTGTTAATCATATGGGAGACTTAAGGAATTTTTAAACTCTAAATGAGGAAGTAATTTGACATGTGGTTAAGTTTTTATGATTAGTGTTTATTAATTAAGACTTATAGGAAAATTTGTCCATGCCCGCTAAACTTAATCAATTTGATGTCATCAAATGAACAATAACGTGAATTGACATCTAGATTATGAATTAGTTGCAATTATTTATAGGATAAAGCCTAATTTAGGAAATGATTTAATTGAAGTTCTAAGGAAGGACACGACAGGGAGGGTAAAATTATCCTAGCGAAATTTTTTCGATTGGAATAGTTTAAACTAAAAAAGCTAAGTATATATGATTTAAAAATTGTCCAATCATTTTGATCTTGAATTGACCAAACACGTTATGTTGTAAAGAGAAGATTAAGTACAATTGAGGCTATTTATATTGTCACATTGCCTAGAATTGTATAAATACACACACACACACACACATTGCTAACTTAAAAATAATTAATTTCTAATAAATATTACCGAAGTATGGAAGGAATATACACGACCAATTAATATCTAAGGCAACATCATTTTAGTGGTCCTATTTTTGCCTTGAGGATGAGTAGTTTAGGGACAACACAATCAAATAGAATTTTAACACAGAGAGATATGAGGAGAAGATTTATGATAAAATGAGAGTGATGTGAGGAGATAAAGTTGGGATTTGCTGGATTAGGGGTTTGAGTCAGGGATTTTAGGATGAAGTGAGTGAATCTAGTCAATTTGAGAGAGAAAGAGAAAAATTGAACAAACTTGTGGAGAGAAAGGAAAAAGATAATACATACGTGAGAGAAAGAAGGAATATGATAAATATAATTGATCAAAATTAATTTTTCTAAGTTTAGATGGCAAAAAGATAGAGTATTTTAGTAAACGGTGGCTTGACATACTTTGAAAATAGTTGTGAAATCAAATTTTAATTAGATTAATGAGAAAAAAATAATTATGAAAACTTAATTAATGTGCTATAATTGCGAATTACTTTTGAAATTTAAATTGATAAGATAACTTTAACTGATTGGTGAGAGAACATAATTCAAAAATAGAAAGTGATAATGGTAAGTGATTAAAATCTGTTTCAGATAACACTAAATAAAATCCACGTGGCAAAAAAAGAGAGTATCCACATAGACAATGAGATCGACACATTCTCTCAATTTCGACTTTCATATATATATAATTAGATTTGGATTGCTCCCCCCCCCCCCCCCCCCCGGGGACAAATTGTGTCAGCACCTCAGATATCTTCTTTTTATCTATTTTTTTTGGACATGCATACCTCATTTGTCTTTACTTCACTCTAAAAGTTTAGCCAGAATATACTACCACTAATACCTCTGCAAATACCCCTGATTTTTTTTCAATTAAAAGAGCTCATATTCCAGAATTGTAAACTAATCCCTAAGAGTGTGTTTGGAACCATGAAAGTGATAAGATTTCATTTCAAATACTCAAATGTTGTTTTTTGGAAGATCAAAAATAAAATTGGGATTGGATTTCATAAGATTTGACTGGATTTGTCTCTATAGTATGAAATCCGATGAAAATGGTTGGATTTCATGGGATTTAGATTTACTTGAACTAAATAATTATTTACCAATTTTACCCTTCCTGAATCTCTACAACCAATGAATCCATCAGTCTCGTCTTCATTGTTGCTGCCGCCGCACCACTTTTACCACCACCACTATTGCCACCATTAAGTTACCATCATTACCACCACCAATGGACTGTCATACCTACCACTGGACGGTTACACCCATCACAACCGTTATACTATCGTAATCGCCACATGACATGACACCACCAGAATCACCACCATGACCTCTGCTGCCAAGTGTGTTACATCACCACCACGACCACCATTATTGTCAATAGATTGCCATCGTCGCTTTCGCCACCACACTACTATCACCACCACCACAACCATCATCGATACCACTACCGTCATTATAACCACCATTACCATTGAGGCAACGATATCAATCTTGTCACAATTAACGTGTCTGTCATCACCACCACCACCGTCTCTATTGCCGCCACCATGACTACTATTGCCAACATACCATTACTGACACATGGATACCACTAGACCACCCACTATTACTAATGTTGACGCCACACCACCACCACCACCGTCTTTACTACCATCACCGTAATTTATCTCACCAACTTCCTCACTAGTTATGCCTTGGTACCATTAGCACCACTACTATTGGTACCATCACTAAACAGCCACACCACCTCCACCACCACTAATGTTGTTGTTGGCTGCTATAAATGCCAAAGGACAACACATTGCTGATGGTACACACCACGACCACCATTGTCATCGATGCCACCATCGTCGCTACTGTCACCACCACTAGTTACGCCTCAATACCACCATCACCATGATCACGACCATCGTTACCATCACTTGGTCCACCAACCACTTCCACTATCAATGCTTCAACACCATGTGGTGTCACCACCACCACCATGTGATACCACGAGCACACATGAAATCACTTACTATAATTATCTAAAAACTTATGACTTTTCATTTATTCTATTTTTCAAACACAAATTAAGAATTATGTGATTTTGAATTGCCTTTTGTTCCAAACCAAAAAAGTGAATAGAATTCTAAATGAAATTCTGAATTTGAAATCCAAACCCTAAAATAATTGGTTTCAAATAAGGGTAATACCTTCAACATTTTTCACATTTTCTTTTCATCTACAATTTATAATACTTCAAATTTTCTTAAAATCCGAGTTTACGATTTGTTTTATATACCAAGCACTAATTTAACTTGTTTGCAATTTTATTCTTAAACTTGGTAATCCAATTAGTAATTCTCTATTTTTCTTCTATCCTTTTGGAAGTGTGCTCTCTTTCACTCTCTGTCACTCTTTTTCTCAACACTTCTTTTTTTGTTATTTGTCTTACGAGAATCTACCGATTTAAAAAATTAGATTATCTCTTTTTATGTTAATTAAATTTTGAAAAGAAAAAGCTTCGTATTTCTTTAAAAGGTTAATCAACGTTTTGTGGTGCTTCTTTGTACATTGGTTTAAGAAAAATATTACAACAATCTTATCAAGTGGTTGAGAATTACTAATATCTGCACCTTCTCATGTATTTTTCACTTTTTTTGTTGTTGTTGCTAAAAACATATTTTAAAGATAATTGTTAACTTTTTGGCTACGAAAATGAGGTTAAAAGAAATTCTCCCTACCTGGTTTAGGCAACTTGCCTTAGGCTAATGAATTAAACTATGTAGTTTTGAGTTAAATCGCCTAATATTTCTCTTACCAAATCTCTCTCCATCTCATCAGACTACACAACCGCCCATCACCGCAATTAGCCTCCACACAATTGTCCACCGCAAAAACACCATTGTCGGCCTTTTTTCCTCCCACTGCAACACTGAGTGGTCATTACATAATAAATTACAATTACTCTCTATCTGATCAGACAGCTAATTACCTTCTTAATATTGTTTTGTTTTATTCAGGCATGCCTTTGAACTTGTTGGGTCTTGGTGCAGGTATAACCTTTAAACCGCCTTTAACTGAAGTTTTGTTAGCACATATGTACATGAAAGTAATTACATGTTCCTTGTCATGCCCTTCGGATTAACAAACGCTCCTTCTACCTTCCAATCACTGATGAACTATATTTTTAGAGATCACCTTCGTAAGTTTCTGTTGGTATTCTTAAACGATATTTGGATTTATAGCAAAACTTGGGAGGACTACATGAAACATATTGAAATTACTTTTTCTGTTTTGAGATCTCACCAATTGTACGTCAAAACAAAAAAAAATGCAGTTTTGGGCAGAGGGAGGTCAAGTACTTAGGTCACACTATCAGTCAAGAAGGAGTAGTTGTTGATCAAGAAAAGATTTCACCATGGTTGATTGGCCTAAACCAACTACCGTAAAGGCCTTACCAGAATTCTTGGGCTTAACAAGATATTATTGTAGGTTCACACAGAAAGTACCATAAAAGAGCAACGTCGTTAACTAAAATGCTGAAGAAAGACAACTTAAAGTGGGATTCAAGATCAGAAGCTTCATTTGAACGGCTTAAGAAGGTGATGATGCAGGCTCATATTCTTGCCTTGTCGAATTTTTAAAAAATGTGACGCTTCTGGATATGGAATTGGTAGTGTCTTGACGCAAGAAAAAAGGCCAGTTGCTTTCTCTAGCCAAGCACTGCAAGGTAAAATTTTATTTTTATCCACTTACGAAAATGAAATGTTGGCACTGGTCATTACTGTTAAAAAATGGAGGCATTATCTACTTGGGAGACAATTTGTTGTCAAAACATATTAAAGATGCATAAAATACTTTTGGAAGCAGAAAGTAACAACACCAGTACAACAAAGGTGGCTAGCAAAACTCATCGGTTATGATTTTGTTATTTATACTACTTATAATGAGAACATTATTTTCATTTTTAGTGAAATACCATTTTGGTGTTACATTGAAACTCATTCAGGTGCCAACACGTGTCCATTATCAGGAGAAAAATGTAAAATACTATTACCCACTCTCCTCAAACATTCAGTTACCTAGAGAGTTTCCCACTCTCTCTACTTCACGTAACTGTCCTTCTCTCTTATCAGCCTATCTTCCTCCTTTCACCCTTTTTCCCTTCATCCATCTTCACTACAGACCAAAAATAGCAACTAACAACCTTAGATTCATCGTACAATTCTTTTTTTTTTTCAACACTCTAATGGTAATGCTCCCTTTGGATTTTTATTTTTTGCATTTTCCCTAATTTTATCAAATATCATGTAAAAAATGATTAGGAGTTATACAATTACAGAATCGTGTATGCATCACATGTGTACAGCGGCTCGTAACGAACACAACAATTACATTTTTGGTGTAACACTTAAACTCATTGAAGTGCCGACAAGTGTCCATTATTAGGACAAAAATATAAAATATTATTCCTCACTCTTTTGAAAGTTTCAGCTACCTCAGAGTCTCCAACTCCCTAAACTTCAAGTAATTTTATTTCTCCTTCATTGGTCTATGTTCACCCTTCCTCCATCTCTATTGTAGATTGAAATCAGTATCATTCGTCGCACAATTCCTTTTTCCGAACACTCCACGGTAATATTTTCTTTGTCTTTGCATTTTTTTTTCTGTGTTTTTTGCATTTTTTTGGAACTACCGCAGTGTTTGTGCATCTTTTTTTTTTCTCATTTCATGCATCTTTTTAAAATTTTCCATTTTCTCCTCTCCATTTCTCCATTCCTTCTCTGTATTTCCCTTTTCTCCCTTACTGTGGTTGTGCGATTATCATGCGATTGGGCGATTGGCAGTGGGTGGTGAGACTAAGGGGCTGTGGGTGGCCAGCATTGCTAGGCTATCATGCGGTGACGTGCGGCGATCCCTGGTGGTGGGACTGGTTCAACGGCGGCCGTGGGTGGGCCGATCTTTGGACGCCGGAGATGGGTGGTGGATTGGTGGTTGTTGGCGGTCTTCGGCGTTGTGATCGACAGTTGTGGTTGTATGGTCGGTGTCGTGGGTGGGCGACCGATAAGGACGGACATGGGTGGTTGATTAGTGGTCCTCACCGGTGAAGACTAGCGGTGGCTGTTATTGGCCGTCGGTCCTCGTCAGAAATGGCGTACGGCGGCGAGCAGGACTATCTGGCTGATATATGGGCACTTGGGTGTACGACAAACCGAATTATGGCAGGAGCTCCGAGCGGTGGTCGTTGTTGACCATCGGTCTTCACCGAAAATGGTGTATAGTAGCGAGCAAGAGTATTTGGCAGATATATGGGTTTGTAATTGTGGTCCGCTCGCGGTGGGTCATAGTGGTTTGATCAGTTGTCTTTGTGGCCGGCGGTGGTGGGGAGAGTGGTGCCTGCGGTGGTCGCCCATTACTAAGTGGCAGGCAGTGGGTGTGGCAGTCAAGAGTGGGTTGCTGGTGAAGGTGGAGGGTGATTGGTGGGAAATGGGAGCAGCACCGTCACACATTTGTTGTACATATGCATTATTAGGTGTAAACACATGCATTAGTGGTCGTAAAAAATGCATTATTGGTTGTAACATTAAAACTCTTTCTTTTTTGGAACCGTAACATTTAAACTCTACAAATTGTTATTTGAATCGTCTGCTTTGTTTGTTGTTTCAAGTTTATATAGTTTATAATTTACATGACGTCGTGCACACGCGATGCGTGTGCGACTTCTTCGTATCACTCGCACACGTACCGCGTGTGCACGGCGGCTTGTCGAGTATAAAGCAGGAAAAGAGAATGTGGTTGTTGATGCTCTTTCAAGAAGAGGGGAGAAGGAGGAGATTATGCAGTTTCAAAACCAGTACCATGCTTGGCTCTAACCAATTGAAGACGAAGTAAAAAATAGCTCAAGGCTATAAGAGACAGTGAGTCGCGTGCAACAAGGTGAAACTGTTGGCCCATGGTGCTATAAAGACAATATTTTGTTCTTTAAAGAAATGATTGATTTGTTACCTAAATCTCTTTTGTTCCTGTAATTATGGAGGAAATGCATTCTGGCACACACGAGGGACATCACAAAAACTCTTGAAAGAATCAGAAATGTTTGCTTACTAGAGTGGCATGAGAAGGAATATTAGAGAACACATTCGGTAACGTAATACATGTCAACGTAAAAAATGGGAGAACGTTGCACCAGTTGGCCTAGTTTAGTCCCTCCCCATTCCGTCTTAGGTTTGGACAGACCTATCCATTAATATCATAGATGGACTCCTAATTTCTAAGGGGAAGTCAACAATTTTTGCGGTGGTAGATCGTCTCTCTAAATTTTCTCATTTTACTCTGATATCTCACCCATATACTTTTGCATCAGTGGCTCAAATCTCTTTTGATCACATATTTAAACTCTATGGAATGCCCAAAAGTATTGTCTGTGATAGGGATCCCATTTTTACTTGTGCATTTTGGAAGGAGATATTTCTTTTGCAAGGTACTGATTTATCTTTTTCTTCGGCATATCACCCTAAAAGTGAAGGTCAGACGGAGGTGGTGAACTAGACTATGGAGATGTATCATAGGTGCTTCACCGAATGAAAACCAAGAGAGTGGATTCGTTAGATCTCATGGGTTGAATACTATTACAACACAAGTATCTATACTTCGACAAAGAAGACGTCATATGAAATTATTTATGGTCAACCACCACCAACACTGTTGTCCTACATTCTGGGTTCAACTCAAGTCGAATAGTTGATAAGGAGCTTCATGATTATGAACAGGTTCTAAAACAACTGAAAAGTCAGTTACAAGCTGCCTAAGCTGAACGCATGAACAATTTGTATGATGCACATAGAACTGACAAGAACTACGATGCTGGCGAATTTGTGTACTCACAGCTTTAGCCCTATAGGCAGGTTTCTGTTTTACTTTGTAGAAATCTGAAGTTGCTACCAAGGTATTATGGTCCGTTTGAAATTGTTAAAAAAGTGTGCCCAGTGGCATATAAGCTTAAGTTGCCTGAAGAGTCTAGGATTAACCATGTCTTCCATATTTCTTGGTTAAAGAGAAATGTAGGAGCAGCAATACAAGTACAACCAATTCTTCCAAGTGTTTAGGAGGAAGAGGATGCTATTTTGGAATGGCCACAAGCAGTCTTAGATCAAAGAACCCGCAAGCGGAATGAAGAGGTTCTAATACATTGGGAGGGACTTGCTTCTTCAGATGCAACATAGGAAGAATCATAAGTAATGAAGAAACGATTTCCAGAGTTCACCCTTTAGGGGAAGGGTGACTTTTAGGGGGAAGGAATGTTATGTGTTTAATAAAACACATGTTATGCTTTTAATTAGAAGCAAGTTAATTTTGTACTTGGTGGGTGAGAGGCAGAGGAGTCCATGTCTTCAGGAAGTTGTGACCAAGTCCTAGTCTTTAGGAGAAATAAATGTAAAGCTAGTTTTTAGGTGTTGGTGCTGTATTGTAGCTGGTTTTTAGGAGTTAGTTTCTTCCGGTATTGTTATATGTGTGTGATTCAGAATAATGGATGGTAGAGAAATATATTAGTATATCCTTTGGCATTTCGGTGGCAGATTTCCCTCGAAGAAATCAATCTAAAACCCCATTCATGTTTGCTTATCTATTTTAATCATAGGTAGTAAAAAGAACAAGGGATTGAAGCATGAGTTATCTCACTTAGCTATTTGAGGAAGTTTTGAGCAATTTTGATTCACCTCATCAAGTTACTCGGGTTTCACTGAAGACACACAACACAATGATTGTAAAGAAGCTAATATACAAACCAAATTTCCAAAAGCTTGCGCATCTCAATAGCTTTTATTTGGGTGAGGTGGGTGATAGCTTTTCCAAAAAATATTGACTACCGATGGTAAGTTTGTAATGATGAGGGAGGTGGGTGGTCTGGTGGCAGCGGCACGTGGTGTCATCTTCGACGAAGAAGGATGGCTAGCGACGGAGTAGTGGTGGAGAGATAGGAGAGAAAGCAAGCAGTGTGACTCTCGATCGTTGTGTGATATGGTGACATGTTCGTTGTTTATGGTGTCTGGCTCTTGAGATTGAGCATCGCCGCTGATGGGGCAACGGGTTGAAGATTAGATTTAGGGCGACGAAATGTCTCCCTTGATTAGGGCTTCCATGGTGATGGCGATGACGGAGGACGGAGGCAGCAGATAGAAGTGGTCGGTGTGGAGGTTGGTCGATGACGGTGGTGGTTGGCGATGGGGCGACTCTTAGTGTGTGCAAGTCTGATTAATCAGAGGGAGAGAATGTTTGAAGGGGGGAGTGAAAAATAGAAAAAATTATTAAAAAATGGCCAAAACGACATAGTTTTGTTCACTAGCCTTAATAGACAAGTTGCCTAAGGCTATCAACATATCCGCTTTTCGTATATATATATATATATATATATATATATATATATATATATATATATATATATATAGGGGGCCGATCCCCATCGACCGGTGGGAAAATAACAATTTTCCCACTGAACCGCAGGTAAGAGCAGCGGTTGGGAAGCACCTGCCACGTGGACGAAAAAAAGGACCAAAAAGGACAAAAAGGACCAAAATGGCACGAGAAATTCACCAAAATATCACGAGAAAATGAAAATCTCGCGAGAAAATGGGCATTAATGCCCAAACCGTAACTCCTACATGCGGTTGGCATTATTGCCTTTCGTGACCCCCACCCCCCTTGCCCCCCACCCCGTGGCCCCCACTTTCCTTTTTCTTTCTCTTTTCTTTCCCTTTTTTTTTCTTTCTTTCTTCTTTCCCTTTTTTTTTCTTTCTTTCTTCTTTCCTTTTTTCTTTATGGGCTATCTATCGTGCCTTATGTGCAATGAGCGAAAAAAAAGTGACAAAAATAATTACAAGATTTTTCGAATGTTATGAATTGGCCCCTAAAGTGTGCCCGAATAGGCCCTTCATAGGAAAACCCAAAAAATAACGTGTCTCGTTTTTCGCCGAAATACATAAGAATTGGCTAACTAGCGTGCCTCATGTGCAATGAGCGAAAAAAAAGTGACAAAAAAAATTACAAGATTTTTCGAACGTTATGAATTGGCCCCTAAAGTGTGCCCGAATAGGCCCTTCATAGGAAAACCCAAAAAATAATGTGTCTCGTTTTTTGCCGAAATACATAACAATGGGCTAACTAGCATGCATCATATGCACTGAGCGAAAAACAACGTGACAAAAAAAATTACAAGATTTTTCGAACATTATGAATTGGCCCCTAAAGTATACCCGAATAGGCCCTTCATAGGAAAACCCAAAAAATAACGTGTCTCGTTTTTCGCCGAAATACATAAGAAAGGGCTAACTAGCGTACCTCGTGTGCAATGAGCGAAAAAAGTGACAAAAAAAATTACAAGATTTTTCGAACGTTATGAATTGGCCCCTAAAGTGTGCCCGAATAGGCCCTTCATAGGAAAACCCAAAAAATAACGTGTCTCGTTTTTCACCGAAATACATAAGAATGGGCTAACTAGCGTGCCTCATGTGCAATGAGCGAAAAAAAAGTGACAAAAAAAAATTACAAGATTTTTCGAACGTTATGAATTGGCCCTTAAAGTGTGCCCGAATAGGCCCTTCATAGGAAAACCCAAAAAATAACGTGTCTCGTTTTTCGCCGAAATACATAAGAATGGGCTAACTAGCGTGCCTCATGTGCAATGAGCGAAAAAAAAGTGACAAAAAAAATTACAAGATTTTTCGAAAGTTTTGAAGTGGCCACTAAAGTGTGCCCGAATAGGCCCTTCATAGGAAAACCCAAAAAATAACGTGTCTCGTTTTTCGCCGAAATACATAAGAATGGGCTAACTAGCGTGCCTCATGTGCAATGAGCGAAAAAAAAGTGACAAAAAAAATTACAAGATTTTTCGAACGTTATGAATTGGCCCCTAAAGTGTGCCCGAATAGGCCCTTCATAAGAAAACCCAAAAAATAACGTGTCTCATTTTTCGCCGAAATACATAAGAATGGGCTAACTAGCGTGCCTCATGTGCAATGAGCGAAAAAAAAAGTGACAAAAAAAATTACAAGATTTTTATATATATATGAATTGAGCGCTAAAGTGTGCGTGAATAGGCCCTTCATTGGAAAACTCTGAGATTAACGAGTCTAATTTTTTGAATATGCTCATAAAAATGGGCTAACTAGCGTGCCTAAAGTGCAATGAACAAAACAAATTACAAGATTTTTCGGGCGCTATGAATTGGGCGCTAAAGTGTGCGCGAATATACCATTCAAAAAATATCAATAATTCACAAACCAAATCACAAATTAAAGATTCAACAAACCAAATCACAAATTTAAACATTATAAAAGTTATTCGTTATACAACTGAAACATTAACCCTAACACTCTTCCTCATCATCGTCCTCCTCGACCATACTGCCAGGTTCGATACCTAACACTTTATAATGGTTTCTCTTGTCATGATCAGTCATCTTATTACACAATGCACACTTCCGCAAATTTTTTTGACCCGTTGCTTTTTCAATCGGATTCTTCATACGTATTGCACGTTTTCGTCCTTTTGTTTGAGAAATAATTGGATAAAAAAATGTCGTTCTCCTCTCCTCGAACACGTCTACCGTCAACGATTTCTTCACACATGTATTAAAGTCAGTCTTGAATGACGGATGGTTTGCATATACATTGTGAAGCCGTTCGGGATATTTGTTGCTTATGTGCCATGTGCACAGGCCATGGTGAGTATCTGGAAGGACCTTAGCGATTGCATTTTTCATTGCCAGATCTTGGTCGGTACTTTCAGTCTTTGGAGGAATATGATACATTGCTTGAAGCCACGTTTCAAATAACCACGTAAATTACTCCTCCGTCTCATCCCTAAGCAGGGCAAAGCCAAACGAGATTGACTGATAGTGGTGGTTCACCCCGGTGAACGGAGCAAAAGGCATAGAGTACTTATTGGTGCGGTATGTGGTGTCAAATGTCACAACATCCCCAAAATTTTGGTAAGCAGCTCTAGAACGGGGGTCCGCCCAAAATATAGTACTAATGCGATTCTCATCATCCAGTTGGAGACTGTAGAAAAATCTAGAATTCTCACTCTGAAGGCACCTGAAGATATCAAGTGTAGCTTGAGAATCGATTTGACCGAAAGACTCTCTCCTTTGAGCACGGAGTTCATTTCGAAGGCCTACTTCGTTGAAACCCAACTTGTCAATCCCCCCAGCCTGGCTTGAGAAAACCCCCATCATCTTAGAAGGTGGAATTTTAGCCTCGGCCATTGTAAAAATCAGTTGTCTGTGTGCCGCGCTTATTTCTCGGTGTTGATGAATTTGACCAATCTTACTAGGGGTCATCAACTGATGATTATGGATCAACTCCACTCCCGTCACAACCCAATGGTTTTCATTTTTCCGGTGTACTACACATGGGCCTTGCAGCCGGTACCCAAAAATGTGTCCCGTTTTCTTTGTCTTGTTGTCCCTTCGTCACTGATCCGAACAACCGGGGGTACATGCGGTGCTCCTATATAACACTCAAATAGTCTTCCACAAATTTGATCTGTATTCACCCATTTTCTACTCGTCTTAGTTCTAATACCGAAACCTATCATTTTTGAATATGCTCTATAGTATGCTTCAACTTCGTCCAGTGTTTGAAAAACTTGACCCAAGTAAGGTGGATCAGAACCTTCACAAAAATTATTTCCTCCAGTTGCATCTATATTTATACTGAAATCTAAAAAATAAAAATTATATCATTCTCAACAAGTCATAGAATTAAATAAAAGAAGAATAAAAATTATCTAAAAGTTAATAGCGGGAAAAATTTGTAGGCAGGTAAAATTATCAAAATAGCCCCCGACGAGATGCAAATTACTGAAATGCCCCCGGGGGTTCATTATTACCCTAACGTCCCAAATCAGCTTGAAAACAACCTTTCAGGTGCTTTGCTTACATTTCTGGACTAAGAAGTCCTTTGAAAAATTTAACGCTGCAAAATTACGAAAATACCCCCCTCGGGGCTGCGAATTACCAAAATGCCCCTGGCATCGTAAAATCTGAAAAGTGCTTTGAAATGGGATTTTAAGCAGGAAAAATCTAAAAAGTGCCTCAAAATGCTATTTTACGCTTCCAGAGTTCATCCTTGATCTAAAAAGTATTTTACGGATCTTTCGCGCAAAAATCGCGAACCGGTGTCCGGATCGAGCGCTTAAAAGGCCGTTCGGCCAAAAAAATAGCTAACGGCTTCGGAATGGCGCGAATTCCTGGGGAATGGAACTTCCCAACATCCTAGGGTTCTCATAAAAGTTTCGCGTGAAATCGCGCTAGCTTGGTATTTTAAATTAGACTACGAAGGTACAAGGTTCCCCGTATCAGTTAGCCCCTTTACAGTCTTTGGAAAAATCTGAAATTTTTACCTAATACAGATCTTTTGAAAATAACTAGGGTCTGTTTTTTACACTTTGGCAAAATCATGCTCTAGCTATTTTTTATAAATTCGTGAAAAAACTGTCATTTTAACGCCCTAAAAAATCGCTATTGTGGAATCTTTCGAGTGTAATACCCCGATTTGTAAAAACGTAATTTTGACGCCCTAAACACGAATATTATACTGTGGTAAGAATAATTTAAGCGTAACACAATTTAAACAATCAATTGGAAAAAGGGAAAGAAAAAAGAAAGAAAAAGGAAAGAAGAAAGAAAAATTGCGATTGAAAAAAGGTGAACCGCAACTTCTTGTTGCGGTTTGGGGAGGGTGGGGTCTGGAGTGAAAAGACAATAAAGAAAAAAGGAAAGAAGAAAGAAAGAAAGAAAAAGGAAAGAAGAAAAAAAAAAAAAAAAAAGGAAAGAAGAGAGAAAGAAAAAGGAAAGTGGGGGCCACGGGGTGGGGGGTGGGACGGAAGGCATTAATGCCCAACCGCATGTAGGAGTTGCGGTTTGGGCATTAATGCCCATTTTCTCACGATATTTTCAAAATCTCGTGATATTTTGGTGGGGTGACCAAAATATCACGAGATTTTGAAAATATCGTGAGAAAATGGGCATTAATGCCCAAACCGCAACTCCTACATGCGGTTGGGCATTATTGCCCCCCACCCCGTGGCCCCCACTTTCCTTTTTCTCTCTTCTTCCTTTTTCTTTCTTTCTTCTTTCCCTTTTCTTTCTTTCTTCTTTCCTTTTTTCTTTATTGTCTTTTCACTCCGGGCCCCACCCTCCCCAAACCGCAACAAGAAGTTGCGGTTCACCTTTTTTTCTATTGCAATTTTGCTTTCTTCTTTCTTTCTTCTTTCCCTTTTACCAATTGATTGTCTAAATTGTGTTACGCTTAAATTATTCTTACCACAGTATAATATTCGTGTTTAGGGCGTCAAAATTACGTTTTTACAAATCGGGTGTTACACTCGAAAGATTCCACAATAGCGATTTTTTAGGGCGTTAAAATGACAGTTTTTTCACGAATTTATAAAAAATAGCTAGAGCATGATTTTGCCAAAGTACAAAAAAGAGACCCTAGGTATTTTCAAAGGATCTGTATCAGGCAAAAATTTTAGATTTTTTCAAAGACTTTAAAGGGGCTAACTGATACGGGGAACCTTGTAACTTCGCAGTCTAATTTAAAATACCAAGCTAGCGCGATTTCACGCGAAACTTTTATGAGAACCCTAGGATGTTGGGAAGTTCCATTCCCCAGGAATTCGCGCCATTCCGAAGTCGTTAGCTATTTTTTTGGCCGAACGGCCTTTTAAGCGCTTGATCTGGACACCGGTTCGCAATTTTTGCGCGAAAGATCCATAAAATACTTTTTAGATCAAGGATGAACTCAGGAAGCGTAAAATAGCATTTTGAGGCACTTTTGAGATTTTTCCTGATGCCAGGGGCATTTTGGTAATTTGCCACCCCGCGAGGGGTGTTTTGGTAATTTTCCCGCGCCAAGTTTTTCAAACGACTTTTTAGTCCAGAAATGTAAGTAAACCACCTGAAATGTTGTTTTGAAGCTAGTTCGGGGGCGTAATTGTCGTTAGGGTGAAAACTTAATTAGACAGTTTTTTCACGAATTTATAAAAAATAGCTAGAGCTTAATTTTGCCAAAGTGCAAAACAGAGACCCTAGGTATTTTCAAAATATCTGTATCAAGTAAAAAATTCAGAGTTTTCCAAAGACTGTAAAGGGGCTAACTGATACGGGGAACCTTGTACCTTCGCAGTCTAATTTAAAATACCAAGCTAGCGCGATTTCGCGCGAAACTTTTATGAGAACCCTAGGATGTTGGGAAGTTCCATTTCTTAGGAATTCGCGCCATTCCGAAGTCGTTAGCTATTTTTTTGGCCGAACGGCCTTTTAAGCGCTCGATCCGGACACCGGTTCGCGATTTTTGCGCGAAAGATCCGTAAAATACTTTTTAGATCAAAGATCCGTAAAATACTTTTGAAAATCTCGTGAGAAAATGGGCATTAATGCCCAAACCGCAACTCCAACATGCGGTTGGGCATTAATGCCTTCCTTGACCCCCACCCCCTTGCCCCCCACCCTGTGGCCCCCCACCCCGTGGCCCCCACTTTCCTTTTTCTTTCTCTCATCTTTCCTTTTTTTTTCTTTCTTTCTTCTTTCCCTTTTTTTCTTTCTTCTTTCCTTTTTTCTTTATTGTCTTTTCACTCCGGGCCCCACCCTCCCCAAACCGCAACAAGAAGTTGCGGTTCACCTTTTTTCAATCGCAATTTTTCTTTCTTCTTTCCTTTTTCTTTCTTTCTTCTTTCCCTTTTACCAATTGATTGTTTAAATTGTGTTACGCTTAAATTATTCTTACCACAGTATAATATTCGTGTTTAGGGCGTCAAAATTACGTTTTTACAAATCGGGGTATTACACTCGAAAGATTCCACAATAGCGATTTTTTAGGGCGTTAAAATGACAGTTTTTTCAAGAAAATATAAAAAATAGCTAGAGCATGATTTTGCATAAGTACAAAAAAGAGACCCTAGGTATTTTCAAAAGATCTATATCAGGTAAAAATTTCAAATTTTTCCAAAGACGGTAAAGGGGCTAACTGATACGGAGAACCTTGTACCTTCGCAGTTTAATTTAAAATACCAAGCTAGCGCGATTTTACACGAAACTTTTATGAGAACCCTAGGATGTTGGGAAGTTCCATTCCCCAGGAATTCGCACCATTCCAAAGTCGTTAGCTATGTTTTTGGCCCAACGGTCTTTTAAGCGCTCGATCCGGACACTGGTTCGCGATTTTTGCGCGAAAGATCCGTAAAATACTTTTTAGATCAAGGATGAACTCTGGAAGCGTAAAATAGCATTTTGAGGCACTTTTTAGATTTTTCCTGCTTAAAATCCCATTTCAAAGCACTTTTCAGATTTTACGATGCCAGGGGCATTTTGGTAATTCGCAGCCCCGAGGGGGGTATTTTCGTAATTTTGCAGCGTTAAATTTTTCAAAGGACTTCTTAGTCCAGAAATGTAAGCAAAGCACCTGAAAGGTTGTTTTCAAGCTGATTTGGGACGTTAGGGTGATAATGAACCCCCGGGGGCATTTCGGTAATTTACCGCTCGTCGGGGGCTATTTTGATAATTTTACCTGCCTACAAATTTTTCCCGCAATTAACTTTTAGATAATTTTTATTCTTCTTTTATTTAATTCTATGACTTGTTGAGAATGATATAATTTTTATTTTTTAGATTTCAGTATAAATATGGATGCAACTAGAGGAAATAATTTTTGTGAAGGTTCTGATCCACCTTACTTGGATCAAGTTTTTCAAACACTGGACGAAGTTGAAGCATACTATAGAGCATATTCGAAAACGATAGGTTTCGGTATTAGAACTAAGACGACTAGAAAACGGGCGAATACAGATCAAATTTGTGGAAGACTATTTGAGTGTCATAGAGGAGCACCGCATGTACCCCCGGTCGTTCGGATCAGTGACGAAGGGACAACAAGACAAAGAAAACGGGACACATTTTTGGGTACCGGCTGCAAGGCCCATGTGTATGCCGTACACCGGAAAAATGAAAACCATTGGGTTGTGACGGGAGTGGAGTTGATCCATAATCATCAGTTGATGACCCCTAGTAAGATTGGTCAAATTCATCAACACCGAGAAATAAGCGCGGCACACAGACAACTGATTTTTACAATGGCCGAGGCTAAAATTCCACCTTCTAAGATGATGGGGGTTTTCTCAAGCCAGGCTGGGGGGATTGACAAGTTGAGTTTCAACGAAGTAGACCTTCGAAATGAACTCTGTGCTCAAAGGAGAGAGTCTTTCGGTCAGATCGATTCTCAAGCTACACTTGATATCTTCAGGTGCCTTCAGAGTGAGAATTCTAGATTTTTCTACAGTCTCCAACTGGATGATGAGAATCGCATTAGTACTATATTTTGGGCGGACCCCCGTTCTAGAGCTGCTTACCAAAATTTTGGGGATGTTGTGACGTTTGACACCACATACCGCACCAATAAGTACTCTATGCCTTTTGCTCCGTTCACCGGGGTGAACCACCACTATCAGTCAATCTCGTTTGGCTTTGCCCTGCTTAGGGATGAGACGGAGGAATAATTTACGTGGTTATTTGAAACGTGGCTTCAAGCAATGTATCATATTCCTCCAAAGACCGAAAATACCGACCAAGATCTGGCAATGAAAAATGCAATCGCTAAGGTCCTTCCAGATACTCACCATGGCCTGTGCACATGGCACATAAGCAACAAATATCCCGAACGGCTTCACAATGTATATGCAAACCATCCGTCATTCAAGACTGACTTTAATACATGTGTGAAGAAATCGTTGACGGTAGACGTGTTCGAGGAGAGGAGGACGACATTTTTTATCCAATTATTTCTCAAACAAAAGGGCGAAAACGAGAAATACGCATGAAGAATCCGATTGAAAAAGCAACGGGTCAAAAAAATTTGCGAAAGTGTGCGTTGTGTAATAAGATGACTGATCATGACAAGAGAAACCATTATAAAGTGTTAGGTATCGAACCTGGCAGTATGGTCGAGGAGGACGATGATGAGGAAGAGTGTTAGGGTTAATGTTTCAGTTGTATAACGAATAACTTTTATAATGTTTAAATTTGTGATTTGGTTTGTTGAATCTTTAATTTGTGATTTGGTTTGTGGATTATTGATATTTTTTGAATGGCATATTCGTCCACACTTTAGCGCCCAATTTATAGCGCCCGAAAAATCTTGTAATTTGTTTTGTTCATTGCACTTTAGGCACGCTAGTTAGCCCATTTTTATGAGCATATTCAAAAAATTAGACTCGTTAATCTCAAGGTTTTCCAATGAAGGGCCTATTCACGCACACTTTAGCGCTCAATTCATATATATATAAAAATCTTGTAATTTTTTTTGTCACTTTTTTTTCGCTCATTGCACATGAGGCACGCTAGTTAGCCCATTCTTATGTATTTCGGCGAAAAACGAGACACGTTATTTTTTGGGTTTTCCTATGAAGGGCCTATTCGGGCATACTTTAGGGGCCAATTCATAACGTTCGAAAAATCTTGTAATTTTTTTTGTCACTTTTTTTTCGCTCATTGCACATGAGGCACGCTAGTTAGCCCATTCTTATGTATTTCGGCGAAAAACGAGACACGTTATTTTTTGGGTTTTCCTATGAAGGGCCTATTCGGGCACACTTTAGGGGCCAATTCATAACGTTCGAAAAATCTTGTTTTTTTTTTTTTTCCCTTTTTTTCGCTCATGGCGCATGAGGCACGCTAGTTAGCCCATTCTTATGTATTTCGGCGAAAAACGAGACACGTTATTTTTTGGGTTTTCCTATGAATGGCCTATTCGGGCACACTTTAGGGGCCAATTCATAACGTTCGAAAAATCTTGTAATTTTTTTTGTCACTTTTTTTTCGCTCATTGCACATGAGGCACGCTAGTTAGCCCATAAAGAAAAAAGGAAAGAAGAAAGAAAGAAAAAAAAAGGGAAAGAAGAAAGAAAGAAAAAAAAAAGGAAAGAAGAGAGAAAGAAAAAGGAAAGTGGGGGCCACGGGGCGGGGGGCAAGGGGGGGTGGGGGTCACGGAAGGCAATAATGCCAACCGCATGTAAGAGTTGCGGTTTGGGCATTAATGCCCATTTTCTCGCGAGATTTTCATTTTCTCGTGATATTTTGGTGAATTTCTCGTGCCATTTTGGTCCTTTTTTTCGTCCACGTGGCAGGTGCTTCCCAACCGCTGCTCTTACCTGCGGTTCGGTGGGAAAATTATTATTTTCCCACCGGTCGATGGGGATCGGCTCCCGTATATATATACATATATATATATATATATATATATATATATATGGAGCTGATCCGTTGATAGCGCTAGCAAAATAGGAGATTTTGCTAGCGCGATCTGGCCGTCCATCTTGAAAGGATGGATGGCCCAAATCTTTTTTTTTTCAAAAGCTGTCAGCCGTCTGCGACACAGTGTCGCGGACGGGATTTTTTACCAGATTGCCCCTCTGCGCTTGTCTGCTACACAGTGTCGTGCTGACTAGTTTTTGCCTGACGGTGGTCAAGTCATCCACATCCCCACTGACAGTTGTCGCATCAGTCCTGCCCGTCCACGAGTGTTACGTTGTCCTTATTCCCACCGTCCGCTACACTGTGTAACGGACGGGATTTGAATAAATACTAAATAAATAACGTCCGCTACACTGTCTTTGGCGGAGGTTCTTTACTGTTCACTATACTATGTAGTGGACGGTCCATATATATATATTCAAAAACCTAACTTTGAAACTCTTATTCATTCTTTCTTCTCACAAATTTTTCTAGCGGCATTGGCAAACAGATCTGTGCAATTTCTTTCCAAGAAATCCTTTAATCGTATCATCAATCATGTAAGTTCACAAACCAATCCTTTATTTGTTCATAATGTAGAGTTGTTATGAGTATTGTGTCATATGCATGGTTTTGATTATGTATTGAGCATGTGCTAGCGTTGAGAATTTATATATATATATATATATATATATATATATATATATATATATATAAATTAGCAACGCTAGCACATGCATAATACGCAATATATATATATATATATATATATATATATATATATATATATATTTATATATATATATATATATATTGTTTATTATGCATGTGCTAGCATTGGTAATTTGCAAGCGATTTTCAAAAGCTTCCAAACTTGACGTTTTGACAAAATTTCAGTTGCAAAAAGTGGAGTTTAACCCTGGATCAGAAGATCCCTCCGTATTATACGACCAAGCAAACCATATCAGTACGCTCATATGGGATGGCGGAGTAAGATACTTATTTTATCAACTTCCTTATTCTCACCGACATTGTATACCGTTTTTCTTTGCTTAAATTGTATTTATTAATTTGTAGGAAAGAGCACTCCTCAACACATTAGAAGTGTCCGATAATTTTGCAGCCTGGAAATTGAACAAACGACGAAAAAAATTACTGCGTGGAATTGGGTTTCACGCACGGCCAGATCTGTCAACAACTTGACCGGGCCTTGATAGGTGCCCTTGTTGAGAGGTAGAAAAGTGAAACGAATACGTTTCACTTCCCTTTTGGAGAGATGGCTATTACCCTAGAAGATGTAGGGTTCATCTTATAAGCTAGCCTCGAACGACCGTCGACCCAAAAAATTGTGCTAACTCGATGCTCGTCGTCAAGTTTATAATCGAAGGTAAACTGCAGGTCCTCCATCGGCATCCGCTTCAATAGACTCATTGTGGATTGAGCATCAATGAGGTCATACGCGGCTCATCTTTGGGTTCGGACCGCGTTACGAACGTCTGTCGTGTCAAAGTTTAGATTCTAAATTCCTCCAGCCTGTTCAGCAAGAACATTAATCATGTCAGTTGCTCCTAGCAGCGCATTGCTCATTGTCTGAATCAGGCTCCTTGCGACCTTACCCATCTTCTTGTGTTGATGCATCTGACTCACCGTAGAAGGGGTTACTAACGGGTGATTGTGTGCCAGTTCCAGACTAGTAATAAGTCAATGATCTTGTTTGGGTTTATAGCGTACAAACATCTTGACCTGGCAATTTATGCGTGCAAAGCAGTCCCATCTTCTATGCGAATATCCTATTTTGTCATCACTCTCATCATTGCCTACGCGTGTCTCATTTTACAGTGGGGTTCTGCTCCTATGACACTCATATAAGTGAGAGCATATTTTTTTTTATGTTGTTTGTTCTTGTAGTCTTTATTCTAATGCTAAAAACCAACTCTCAATGAGTACGTTCGGAAACATTCTTCGGCTTCTTCCAATGTTTGAAATGTTCGTCCTAGATACAGATCACTAACATCTACGGGGGAGTTAGAGCTCGCCACGAAATCAGACATTGTGAAACGAGGCTTATGTAGAAATAGATTACGCTTAACTATCAAATGGCGTTTCTTGAACAACCTTCATGAATAGACCAATTTAGGATGACAAATATACCAAACATAATCTCAAAAGTGTCTCCAATTTAACAATTATTAATTTATTGAACATATCAAATTAAAATTACTAAGATAAATAGACAAACTCACCATGCCAAAACACAACAAACATAATCTCCGAAAATTCGAATTTAACTATAATAAATTTTTTGAAGTTAACGAATTTCAAAAAATTTGAATTTAACTATAATAAATTTGTTTGAAGTTAACAAATTAATTTCTTGAACATCAAAAATTAAAACTACTTTAATGAATATAGTGATAAATCCCAAAGAAAACTATATATTCATCCAAAAAAAAATTATACTTTATCAAGTGTTCACCGTTCACAAACTTACCTTACTTGAGAGAAGCTTGAAGCAAGTGTTACTCGAAACTTGAAGGGAGCTGAAAATGGAAGCAAGTGAATCTCAAGGAGATGAAAATGCTAAAAGAGCTGAGAATTAGGAAACTTTTGGGTATAGGTGCAATACTGTCCGCGATACTGTATGGCGGACAGTATTGGGGACAGCTCTGACGTGTGCAGAAATAAACGTACAGAAATTAAGCGCCGTGTGTCAGTCGTGTCAGTCAAAAAGTTGTCCGCTACACAGTGTAGCGGACGACTTTTTGACTGTCACATGTCAGGACAAAAAAGTTGTCCGCCATACAGTATAGTGGACGAAGGAGAATGGGCAATCTTGTAAAAAGATATGTCTGCTACACTATGTAGCGGACGACTGACAGCTTTTGAAAAGAAAAAAAATATAGTCCGTCCATCCTTTCACGATGGACGGCTAGATCGCGCTAGTAAAATCTCATATTTTGCTAGCGCTATCAACGGATCAGCTGGTGATCTGGTCGTCCATCCATTTTAAATGAATGGGCCAAATCTGTTTTTTTTTTAAGTAAACTTTGATGTCCGCCACATAATGTACAGGACGGTGAAATTTACAATACTGCACCCCCCCCCCCCCCCAACCCGATTTGCTTGTGAATCCCTTCGACTCATTAAATACCATTATGTCGTGGATTGCGGTTTTTTTTTCCAGAAAAAAGTTAGATCTTGTCCATCCATCTGCGATAGATGGAGGGCCAGATCGCGTTGGCAACTTAGCTTAAGTTGCCAGCGCGAACAATGGATCAGCTATATATATATATATATATATGCGGCCGCACGCGTACACGTGTGTGTGCGTGCGCGCGGGGGGGCATTAGATTTGCACTATGTTTGATTGTGACACTTGGTGGTGACGTATCTTAATTTGTCCCTTCACGTGCTAGCTTTTAGAATAGATGATTATATAACGGTTACGGTATAACGTAACCAAAGCTAGTTCTCGATGGTCCGATCAGTTGTCTTAGAACCATCAAAGATTTTCTAGCTAGGTGAAACAATTGTTTTTCCTCCAAACGGTGTAATGTATAAGAGATGGTAATCCATGCACTGTTAGTTGGGAAAGATAGTTATCAAAGAAGGGTTTAACAGAGAAAAAGGGAAAATTTGGGTTTCGCTTTTGTTCATCATATCGGAAACTTAAGGAACTTTTAAACTCCACCTCTTTTTCTCTTATTTACAGGAATCTACCCAATTAAAAAGTTAGATTATCACTTTTCATGTTACTCAAATTGTGAAAAGAAAAAATCTCATATTTCTTTAAGGAGTTAATCAACATTGTGGTGCTTCTTCGTATATTGGTTTAAGTTACAATATTACATCACTGTCATCAAGTGCTTGATACTTACTAATATTTGCACCATCTCATGTATTTTTCCTTTTTTTTTGTTGATACTAAAAAAGTATTTTACGACAGCTGTTAACTTTTTAGTAACGAAAATGAGAAGAAAAGAGACTCTCCGTACATGATTTAGTATTTTACTAATTATAATGTAGTGCATCCGTGTGCAACGCACGGAGTCAAAACTAGGAGGCAATGATAGAACATCTTTATCTCATGTGTATCTGTGTGTTAGATCTGCGTTATGTTTTCTTGCACAATTGGTGGTGATGTATCTTAATTTCAAGTGTAATCGGAGACTTGCACGTGAGAAAGAAGTGTTAAAGCATGAATTGTTGAGTCAATTAACCACCAGCTTAAACTTTTCAAGCAGATAATAATATAACAATTTATGATATACTCCCTCTGTGCTACATACTTTGATCAACTTTTTTTTTCCCGTCCCACAAAAATCACTCATTTTCAAATTAGGAAAGATTATGTAGGTACTTTTACATACTTATCCTTTTTTACACTCTTTTTGTTCTATTTTTCTCTGCACATTTAAATTTCCATTAATTCATTTTCTCTCTCCTGACTCAATTTCTTACACTTTTTTATTCATTTCTCTCTCCACATTTAGCACTCTACTAACCCTTCTTTCTCTCTCCTGACTCACTTTCTTATCCTCCTCTCTTTAGAGGGTAGAATGAAAAATACACAATATATCTCTTAAATCCTTAATTTACGTATAAAAAAAAGTTAATCAAATTATGTGGAACGGATGGAGTAACATACTCAAAGCTGATTTTGGATGGTAGGGCCATTTGCGTCAGAACCATTAAAGATTTTATAGCTACGTAAAACAATTGTTTTTCCTCCGAACTGCGCTAATAAATGAGCATAATTTTATATCCATCTTGTATTTGCTAGCGCAGACAATGGACCAGTGTTTAGTTCTTGTCGGTGTTGTACCCTTGCAAGTTCTTAACTCAAAATCTGACATCTATCCTGACTAGTTTGAGTCTTCAAATGTAAAATCTATAAGAGTGTCCGATATATATATATATATATAGTTGGAGTGATTTGGTAATAAAACTCAGCTTAATCTTCTGTTCTTCGAAAGAGATGTTTATTAGTACATGTTTTGCTTTGGTTTCTCCTTTTTTTTTAATAGCATTTTGTGTTGCAATAGACAAGTAAGTAGAGTTGTCAAATGGGCCGAGCCGCCCGATCCGGTCCAAAATTGGCCCGGGTTGGCCCGGCTTTCTTTGTGAACAGTGTTGGCCCTAACCCATAGGGCATAGGGCCTAGGCCTAGGCCTTATTTTTGTCTCAAAAATTCAACTCGGTGCGGCCCTAAAAAGGCCCGAGTCAGTCCCCAAAAACTGGTTGGCCCGAAACTGGCCCCTTTTTAGGGCCTGGCCCGATTTTTGGCCCTTTTCTGGCCCAGTTTTTTACTACTTTTTTTTTTTAGTGGAACCCTTCAACTGATTGTACTTGCTTTTTATCCCTTTTTGGCTTCTAGTAAACGTAGTTATTTGATTTGTAATTACAATCGGAGTAACACAAAGATACCAAGAATGTAACTCACTAGATAGGCATAAATCATTTTCTTATATACAATATTGACTTCTATGTCCTTTCACTATTGAATTTTCAACCATGAGAAATATTGAATTGTTTTTTGCTCATGTAGGTCTAAAGCAACAATATGCTTTTGAAATTTTGGTTACCTTATGTCTGAACATACTCTCAACGTATTAAGTTCTTCACAATTATTTGCTTAGTTTCTTCTTATTGTCTGGAATCGCTCTGGAATCGCTGATTGTGAATTTTTTATGTCATTATATCGTGAATTTAAATGTCATTAATTCTATAATTCTTGCATAGCCTCAAAAGTAATTTTGTAGACAGGAAAAGCAATCAGTTTTAGAAAATTTCAGTCCAGGCAGAAGCCATTTGTCCATTGTCTTGAGCTGAATAGTGCACATTGTTTTTCGTTTTTTTTTGTTGTGTTGCATATATTGCTCGAGGAATTGTACTAATGGACAGTGTCGCAGAACTATTGTTAGTATTAATGGAATGCTGATTTCGACAACATGTTACGCCTTTTCCCGCTCTCATTCGTTGTTAAGAAATTTCGTTTTGTTGCTAATGTACTTTTTAAAGAAAAAAGAGAGGATATAGAAAAAGGTATGAAAATAGATGATACTAAGGATTATGGTCAAGTTACATGCTAAAGTGTATCAAAATTTGCAGAAAGAATGAACTACTGGTGTAGAAGATGAATCCCACTATACATTCGCAGATATTTTTCAGAGGAGGCTAGCAGCACACTGCTTGATCTCCACCTGGGAGAAGCTGATAGCATGCTCTCATTTCTGGAGATCATACGAAATAAAAAAGCAGTAGGATGAATATAAGAGGAATTGTCAATAGAAAATGCAAAATCCTTGATAAGAGAAAGTAGGAGAAGAAGGACTAGATGAAAATGCTTAACTAATTAACTGCTAATCATTCTTGTTTTCCCAAAATTACAAGCAGCTTGTCCCAAGCCCGGATAAAAGGAAGAGGGCTTATGAAAAAAATTATTTCGTGTGTTAATATTTTCGCAACACAAAACATGAATATATATAAAAAAAAAATAGGCCTGGGCCCGACCCTAAAGTTAGGGCCTAGGGCTTGGACAGGGCTTGGATTTCCCAGCCTTAGGCCCCGCCCGATTTCCCTCTAGGCCTGGCCCGGCCCATTTTCTGACCCTCTGGGCCTGGGCTGGGTCGGCTCAAGCCCGGCCCTTTGACACCTCTACAAGTATGGATGTGAAAGTATACTTTTTCCCTATCTTCTCATCTTATTGTAAAAAATTTTGAGAGGGACAAAAAAAAGTTTGAAGGGCGAAACGTACGAGGATAATAATGTGCGACACGAAAAGTTCTTGTTTTTTGGCACTGAGAAACTAAAGATGAGAGGTTTTAACTTCGGATAAAAAATCATATTAAAGAAAAGAGTATAACTCGCTATTTTAACTTTTTGTTTGCTAAAATAATAAAACTCGTATTAAAAATATGTAATAATTTAACTAAGATCCATTCTTTCCTTCCTCCTTATTTCTCTGGCCAACGTCTTAACAAGATGCGAATACACGTCTTTTAATGTTTCAATTTACTACTACCCACAAGAAATATTTAATGTATCTCCCACTCGATTTTTTACGTTTTATCAAGAAGAAAGAATGATCGGCTCCAATAAAATGAGCAATGTTGCTGACAGTGAGATTCAAGACATGTTATATGGTTGTTATACCGTTTTGAATCTCCATGATAGTGTGAGAAACTCTCTCCATATAAACGGAAGGCATATTAGACGTGTGGATTAGGTAGATCGTCACACGTTGTGCTATTTCAAGTTATGTAATTAGTTGACACGTTAGAAACACAACACATGTGCAAAGAAAGATTATGAAACTTCACTTCTTAAACGTCTGGTGGGGGCTAAGTGTCAATGTCATTCTACACTGTATGAGCTTCATTTTTGTAATAAAGAGATTGAACGACACTTTATAATGCCTTTTAGCGCCGCTCTTTACATATATAGCGACCAAAGTAGAATGCAAAAGATAGATGTAATAGACTAACAGACATCATTCAGATATTCCAAAATTGTGTGACAACAAAATAAAGTTTTATGGGTGCACTGTAACATTAAATTGGCAGCTCTAATAACCTGTTCACCAAGTAGGAATTAAATGCACATCTCTCAATTCAAACGTACAACTATTGGCCAAGGGTCAGACCAAACAAATATGTATTATCCACTAAGGGGTGTGCTGGAGAGTCCCTGTCTTGGGCCAACCCCCTCCATGAATGAAGAAATTGGCCCGTACGTTTACCATATTCGTTTTCTGTTTTTAGCAATGATGATGAAAAAGATCTTTTTTGCGTACTTTTACCATTTTCTGTTTTCGTTTTGGATAAAATTACTCAAATAGTAACAAAAAACTGAAAACACCTAAAAGGTGTTTTCAGCTGTTTTTCACTCAAACTTAACCCAATATAAGAAAAAATAGCTAAATTTTTTTTTGTGAAAATGATAAAAGTACAGGAACATGTTTTCAAACTGAATATGAAAATCGTGAAAATGAAAACAGAAAATGAAAACAGAAAACAAATATGGTAAGCGTACGGGGCCTAATAAAGTTCTCATTTTCAATGCACGCATCACATATACACATTAGGCTCCTGAAAGCGTTGCCCTTCACAGGTATTCACCACCCTTCTCTGCCCAAACAGCTGGATTTCATCAATGCTCTTACCCTAACGGCTACATCTCAGCACTAGGGGTGCAACTTCCAAACCAACCCAAGAAAACCAAATTTTTTAAAAGCCCATCTTAAACCAGCTCAACTTGGGTTTTTTGTAAAAAAAGCCCAACCCAACCCAACCCAACCCAAGTAAAAATGGTACGGGTTGAGTTTTAACCCAACCTAACCCGACTAACATCTATTTAATTTTTTGTCTTTCATTTTTTAATGAATAATTTTTCTCAATAAGTCTTGTTATCGAAATACTGACGTGGCTTGCATTTGACTTATTAGATAATATATTAATCTTTGATTTATCTTGTCAAAGATTAATATATTATCTAATAAGTCAATGGGAGTGGGACTGAGACAGCACTGAAGAACACCAACTCTTTCATGTCTAAGTGAGGCAATGGGAGTGGGACTGAGGCACCAATATTTCATATCGATTTAAAATTTCGTATGCTCTTCCGGTTACAGAAAGATAGCTATAACACGATCTTGATATAATGACAATTACTGCTCGTTAAACATATTAGTGGCTTTACTTAAGAATGCTAACAAAAGAAAAAAAAATTGACTGCTACCCGGGCCGTGAGTAATTCTCCATATAGCTTCAGTTACTTGTCTTTAAATACTTTTAGTAACTTTTATTTAGTGACGCTGAAAAAATACTGCTAACAAAAGAAAAAAAAATTGACTGCTACCCGGGCCGTGAGTAATTCTCCATATAGCTTCAGTTAATTGTCTTAAAATACTTTTAGTGACTTTTATTTAGTGACGCTGAAAAAATGCTGCTAAAGAATGTTGTTGAAAGTGTTAGTAGGAAAAACACTAAATATATTCAGCAGCTATTAACTGTCGTTGAAGGTCTTAGTAAAAAAGTCACTAAAATATTTTGCAGCTATTAATTGTCGTTATACAAGGTGTGTAGGTATCTTCTCCGAGCAAACATCATTTCTTAAAAATTTATTGCTAAAAATTATCACTAAAAATAATAAAAAAATATTTACTAGTTTTATTTAGTGATTATTAATTGTCGTTATTGTGATCTTTATACGATCCATGATAAACAAAACTTACCTGTATTTTTTTTTTTTTTTTGATAAAAGATCTTTCGATCTTTTAGAATTGCATTCAAATAAACAGTTCGACAATATTGGCATGGCAGATTAGGTTCATTACAGAAAGTTCTAATAATAATGGGAAAATTATGTAAAAGTGGGTTTTGGGATAAAACTTTTGGGGATGGTGGGTTTTTTTAAAAAACTTGTGAAAAAGGGGGGCCACTTTTGAAAATTTCTGAAAAAGGGGATTAGTTGGGAAAAAAGGATTTTTTTTAAACCTGACTTTTCCATTTCCCAAATTACCCCTCCCTTTGTTTGTCTCCACATACAACACTTTTGAAAATCGCGGTTTGAAACCGCGACTTTAAAGTGAAAATCGCTGTTTAATAGAAAACGTGGTTCAAAACCACGATTTTAAATAAAAAACGTGGTTCAAAATCACGTTTTTAAATAGAAAACGTGGTCTTTAAATAGAAAACGTGGTTCAAAACCACGTTTTCAATTTTTTTTTTCATTTTCTGTGTAATATGAAAGGAAAAACATTTATATATATACTAAAAACGTCGTTTAAAATCGCGATTTCTACTTCGAAGTCGTGGTTTCAAACCGCGATTTCCAAAAGTGTTGTATACAGAAACAAACAAAGAGAGGGGTAATTTGTGAAATGGAAAAGTCAGGTTTAAAAAAAACCTTTTCTTCCTGACTAATCCCCCTTTTCAAAGATTTTCAAAAATGACCCCCCTTTTTCACAAGTTTTTAAAAAAAACTCACAATCCCCAAAAGTATTATCCCAAAACCCACTTTTACATAATTTTCCCAATAATAATACATATGATAATAAAGAGAACTACATGTTAAACAAAAGGCTTGACGTGATGAAGCTAGGGACCAAAAGACTGCTCCAGGATAGGTATAAAATGCAAGCAGCAAGTTTGCCAAGGAAGATCCTCTCAATAAATTATCTAAACATACGAAAGCGCCCACCAACTGGGGAGATTCTTGGCTTTAAAGCCAAAGTCCCCCAACCATTGTAGTTAAGACAGTACTGTCAGTGTTAGTACGGCATTTAAGGATGAATCACTGGTCAAGTTTTGACCCCAAACTACTGGAAAATGGAACTACAAGGACACTTGGGCGTGAAGCCATCACTTGCTTAAGGAGAAAAAGGATACCAAATACCACTAAATGGCCAGAGACTTGGTAGTTTGTTAATGCCGATCTCGTCTGCTCATTTAGCGGTGACAACCCTCATAGTTTGTGAACCAATTCACTAAGAGAAAAGAACGGAACCTAAGTACAAACGACTTGGACGTTTTTCTAATCCCAAACTTTGCTTGAGTGACGGGTTTAATTTTTGGTGACGGCCTCACAACCTGTCACCACCTCTAACGCGACAAGAACTCATAACCAAAAGCTTAATTTTCACCAATCATCGTTCTGCTGCTAATTGAAAAAAAGTCTGCATATGGATCTCAATTTACTACAATTGTTTTTGTAGTGCAATCGTCAGAGATATTGTCATTATCTAAATAAATTTATCATTTCTGTAGTGAGTAATCATTACTTTGTAAAGACGAACGGTTTTAAGTGACTAAATAATCCCATTTGAGCCTCCAAAAGACACAATTATTAGATCATTGTAAACATTATCATTAACAAAGAAAACGAACAAATGTCCTTATTACAACTTGTAACGGTCGTAAAACGGTAACTTCCTTAACTGTAATCTACCTTTGGGCACCAGCGTAGGCTCCACTTAGTCAAAACAGTCAATATCAATCACAAATCAATTGAACTGGAACTCACTCAGATAAACGGTCAAGATCAAATTAACGCGCTCATCCACACGCACACAGGAATAAAACCTTCCTCTGTATATAAACCACAGATTTCTGTCTCTAAATCCTCTGTGTCTCCCCTGTTTTCTCAGAGTCAGACATCAGTAAGCCCCAAATCAATGGCAGTGAAGCTGAACCAGCTTTCTCTCTCTAAAGCACTCATGCTCTTCTCTCTCTTCTTCTTCGTCTCTAATTCTCTCTCTGACCCAGCTGATAGCAACAACACTGACTTCACCACCTTGTTGGCCTTCAAGCTCTCCTCAGACCCAAAAAACTCTCTCTCTTCCTGGTCATCAAACTCCACATCCATGGACCCGTGTTCATGGCTCGGTGTCACCTGCCACTCGTCAACTCACCGGGTCATCAAGCTCGTCCTCAACAGCCTCAACCTCACCGGGTCAATCCGTCCCCTCACTCGCCTCGCCCACCTCCGCCACCTCAGCCTGCACCACAACCACCTCTCCTCCCCCATCTCCGCCCTCTCCTCCTGGCCGCGCCTCAACCACCTCTACCTCTCCCACAACCGCTTCGACGGGAAATTCCCGACCGGAATCACCCGTCTCCGTCGCCTCCGCCGCCTCGACCTGTCCCACAACCACTTCTCCGGCGACATCCCAGTTGCCGAGTTGACTCAGCTTCCGCACTTGCTCACCCTCCGGCTCGAGTTCAACTCGTTCACGGGATCCCTCTACTCAGAGGGGTCTTCCTCAGATTCAGTTTCAGACTTCAATGTTTCTTACAACAAACTTGCAGGTAAAATACCCGACTGGCTATCGAAGTTCCCGACGACATCGTTTCAAGGCAACGCTCGTCTGTGCGGCAAGCCGTTACCGTCTGATTGTCTGAATGGCACAGGAAATCCGAGGGTGGGGAGTGATTCCGTACAAGTTGGGGTTTCCGGTGGGAAGGAGAAGAGGAACTTGAGTGATGAGGTGGTGCTGACCATCATCATAGTTGATGTAGTGGCAGTGTTGGCCGTGGTCGTGCTAGTCACGTTTTGCTGTTACAAGAGGAGGAACAAATACAGAGAGGGAAGGAAGGAGAACGTTGTGCACGTAGTGAGAGAGCGGGGTGGCGGGGATGAGATGATGGTGTGTTTTGAGGGGTGTAACAAGGGTTTAGGCAAGGTGGATGACTTGTTGAAGGCTTCGGCTGAGATGCTGGGGAAAGGGAGTGTGGGGACCACTTACAGGGTGGCGATGGACGGCGGCGATGTGGTGGTGGTGAAGAGGGTGAGGGAGAGGAGGAAGAGGAAGGAGGTTGATGGGCTTCTGAAGGAGATTGGTGGGCTGAGACACCGTAATGTGGTGAGCCTCAGAGCGTACTATTCTTCCAAGGATGAGTTGCTCTTGGTCTATGATTTCCTTCCCAATGGAAGCCTCCACTCTCTCTTGCATGGTAATGTTGCTAATTTCATAGCTTTTGGCCGGATATCAACGGTTGCTAAATCCTCCAATTAGTTTTTCTGTGTTAAATTAGCTTCTTATACTAAGTTAGAGTTGCGAATTTGTAGGGAATCGCGGACCGGGAAGAACACCATTAGATTGGAGTACAAGGTTAAGATTAGCTTCAGGCTCAGCAGCAGGAGTTGCTTTCCTCCACTCCCACGGCAAGTCGAAGCTCTTCCATGGACATCTCACATCATCAAACATAATAGTTGATCACTTGGGAAATGCTTGTATATCCGACATTGGTCTGCACCAACTCTTCCAAGTTCCGACGTCACCAAACAATGCTTACAAAGCTCCAGAACTGTCTCCCAACGGCAACACCACTGACAGTACTAATAATCATCAGAGCAAAAAATTCTCTCAGATGTGCGATGTTTATAGCTTTGGGATGGTTTTGCTGGAGATTTTGACGGGAAAGGCGGCAACAAGTGAAGGAGGAGCGAGTTTGGTGAAGTGGGTAAGAAGAGTAGTGCAAGAAGAGTGGACTTGGGAAGTGTTTGATTATGAGCTTTTGAGGCACAAGGAGATGGAAGAAGAGATGGTGGCACTGCTGCAAGTGGCATTGCTTTGCTTGGCTCAGTTGCCTAGGGATCGACCAAAAATGAGTGCGGTGAAACAGATGATCGAAGATATTAGGAGAAAGGGTGGCCGAGAAAGAGAGGCTCAGTCTCCCTTGAATGGGCTCTCCTCTGATACTTTCCCTTCAGTATCCGAGAGTACTCCAAATTTCATTAGCAGCTGATAAACATTTGTAGATACCATAGGTATAGCATCAGTTGATGATTCTTTTGTAATTTATCTAGCGATTTGTTTTAATTAATTACTTTCAATGTATATGTAGAAGAACATGCATGGACATTGCGTTTCATCGATTCTTTGCCATTTTGTTGGATTGCATTTTCCAACCTCAAACATAGATGACGGATTTGGAGAAAGAACAAGAAAATAGAGGTTGGGATCTTTAAAGTAATTGAAAGGTTTGATCCATTTTCTCCCTTTCTCCCGTCTGTGTTTTTCTTTGGGTAAATGCTCTTTTTCCCCCTTATGTTATAGGCCGGGAATGATTTGGACCCCTCTTCTTTAAAAAGTTGTAAGGTCGTACAAGGCTTCCTGTGTCTCCGCGACCGTAATAGTGGTGTTTGGTCTGCGGGTTTTGTAGTGTTTTGACCCGTCTTTCAAGTTTGCCGGCGGCAGCACTGTGGGTCGAGGGGGGCGAGTCGATTCTGGCAGCTATTCCTCCAATCTATGAGTTCTGTTGGGGGCGACCGGTAGTTATTGCTCCGGTGTCACTCATCTCGCCACTCTCGTCAGATCTCATTGATCACTTTGATCTATGAGATCTGCGAGATCTTCTCGATCTACCGTCGTGGAAGTTTTTTGTCCAACGCTCTAGTGCTCAGAAGATGCTCCGGTTCGGGGCTGGGTTTTTCACTGCCCAAGGTGGCCGGGACTTCGCCAACGGCAGCCAGAATCCTCGCCGGCAGTGGCCTGACTCTCACCGGCAGCTTGTTAATTAATTTCGCAACTCAGGAGTCCTTTTCCGCTTGGATTCTTATGCATAGCTTCTTAAATGTGAAAGCTTAGGCGCAGCTGATGAAGAGCTCATGTTGTTATCAATACCAACCAAGTTAGCCAGGAGTGGTTCCGTGCTTTAATGTTGTAGCAACTATTCATTTAAACACTATACTGCAATATGTACATGGTCCAACATATTGTTGTAGGTTGTACCGTGGGTGGTGAGGTTCTCAAAGTTCTTTAAAATTTAAAGTAATTCTTTAAAAAATATTCTAGCCACTAGTTAGAAATATTGTCACAGTAATGTATAACAATAATCAATGGATGTATCAATAATGGTGGGGTTCTCGAAGTTGTTTCAAATTTAAGTTACTTTACAGAAAATAATATTCGAGCAACTAGCTAGAAAAGATGTTGTCGCAGTAATGTACAACAATACTTAAATGATGTACTACAACCATGAATAATGCAATAGCAAGACAATAAAATCTTCGTCTATAAAACCGGTATATGTATCAACTCTTACAAAAGAAGGAATTGATAAATCAAAACAAAAGGTGACCGCAGTGAGTGAAGATAGATAAATCATTATGATAAGTGAACAGTTTGTTCTAAACTTGAAAAAACAACAGCCAGAACGCCTATCTTTCGAATGGTTTACATTTAGGCCTGAGGGACCATGTTGAGCGATCTGCTAGGATGGAGGCACAGCTAGTTAAAGACCTTGACATAGACATGAGAAAATCTGAGAACCTTACAAAAAGAGAACAAAGGGATGCAGATCTTATTAATTTCACATGTTTCTTGACTTCTTGCGTAACTGTCTCTGCTAATCTAAGGGGAGACAGTGTTGAAGTCCAGGGGAGCCGGGGTGTCAATGGGTTGGCATAGGGGTCACAATACCTCACTGGCAGTGAGCCATAAAAGCATTGTTGTCCAGATTTTGCGACCCACAGCCACTGTGGTTTAAGGATATTATTAATTATATTGCAGTCACGGCCTTGATGCCAAGAAAAATCTTATGTGGCACCCCATGCAGATTAGGATCCGAGAAGAAATTTTTTGCTAGAAGTTCTAGCAACAGTAGGTCCAGATCGTCAGCTGTAATTAGGGTTACAGCAGACATGTTGTATCTCTAGTTACAGCCGTTAGATTGAATCTAATGCACCACATGCCGTCACGTCAGCAAACCAGCATAAATGTGTCGTTTCAAGACTTAACGGCACGCCAACATCATTCCATTAACCAGATCTGGTGAGATTTCCAAAGGAGCAACCCATCTAGCAACACCAATTGTTTGCTCCTTCCAACGACGATATAGCAGCACCGCTCCCGTTCGGCAAGTGGAGGAGGGGCCGGGGTAACGGTTGGAGGGAGGTTTTAAAGGTGGTGGAGGGGGGAGGGGCAGTGGAGGAGGGAGGTTGAAGGTGACGGCGGTTGTCCTTTCTCTCTCTTTGAGTCTGAGATCTTGGTCCCCACCGTTGCCGCCGAAGACTAGAGTTATTGAGGACAATTGAAGATGGAACGAAGGGGAGAGATGACCCCATTTGTTCAACCATTGTCTCTAAATGGGGCCTTTCGATTTGGAACCCCGTCGGCCCTTCAATCTTTCCACCACCCATCGATGTTCACACAACCACCATTGCTATAGTCCCTTACCATTACAAGCAGTAGAACATCACCGATCCACCCAAAAGAGGAATTGATTTCAGGGATAGGGGGTGAAGACGGAGTTTTGAGAGAGAGAGAGAGAGGGGGGGGGGGGGGGGGTATATGGATAGCAAATTGGTTCGGCCGTTAACTCTAAAACACAGTCATTTGGACGTGTTTTGAGTGAATTAGGGCCCTGGAGCATCTGTTTTGATCAGACAGCTATAACTAGAGTTACATCATGTCTGCTGAAATCGTAGTTACATCAGATCTGGATCCAAGTAACAGGGATTTAGATCCCCTGCTGTAACGGTTACAACAGGGGTGCTGTCCTGTGTTGCTGAGAGAGGGTGTTGTCCTGTCATGTGCTGTTGTAACCATGGTTCTCTCTCTCTTCCCTCTCTCACAGACAGAAGAACATCACCCCTGCTGTAACCATGGTTACAGCAGAGAATCCATATCCAAGTAACAGATGTGATGCTTAGCTGCAAACTGCACCTAGGCTGCTTTTCTCTAAAAAGAATCTAGATCCACCAAGCCACTCGTGGAGATCAAGATTCTCGATTGTACAAATAGGGTGTTGCAGAAAAATCGCCTCTCCTAATGTTTTAGTGACAATAATCATCCTATAAATATTTTGCAACAGTTACAGAAAAAAATTTATGACATTTGAAGGCATCTAAAATCGCTACACAGCAGACGATCTTAATTCCAATCATGGCACGTTCAACTTGTGGCGGGCGCGTGACGTAGGAAAACTGGGTGCCGCATGCTCATTAAGGTTTTGTATGCGTGGTACCATAGTTTTAATTAGGATAAGCATTATCTGTTGCCTAAAAAAGACTACCAACACCCCTAAAACACTAACAACGAAGAACATTAATGCAATTTTCTTCTGCTATAGTGAGAAACGAAGTCCCTTGAGCCTAGGACAGTCAGAAAATTCTGGTGTAAAGACTTGCAACATTGAGCCGGAAGACCAAGTTTTTGACAAGCTTTAGTCGAACTTTGGTGCTGAGATGGATGTGTGATTTCACAAGCCGGCGACTCTCATCGCTTTCAGCCAGCAGCTAATATTCAGGGTCTTTGGTTGTGTTGTGGGTGACTATGTCCTAGGAGGAGGCTGTAGAAGGGCGTCCTAGTATTACTATCTGGTTACGCGGTGGTTTAGGGTTTTGGTTAGCTTGAGTTCTTTCGTGTGCCGTTGCAGGGTGTAAATAGTTGGATTTGGTAAAAATTTTAGGGTCTTTGTTGGGGTTGCCTTATTTAAACGTTGTCTAAATCGTTGTCGTTTTTAATTAAAATTCCTCCGCCCCTCTTTTTGTTATAACTTCGAACGGGATGTCTGAAGCTATGAGGTGCACATCTTACGACGACGGTGCTTAGAATTGGAAGGCAAAGTTACCTTTATTTATAAAAGTTACCATTTACCAATAATGTTTTTAATTTTCATCATTAAATAAACATTATCCATCTAACGCACGCTCAAAGCCACACATCCACCCCACTTTTTTTCTTGTTTTATTTTTTAACTCAAATGAGAATTTGAGATGTGTTAAAACATGATGATAATAGAATTTGAAACATTTTACCAAGATCAAGGAACACATCAGTGCAACAGTGAAGATAAATCATAAGCACCTCCATCAAATGCTCATTGCAAAAAGGGGAAAAGTCATTCAACCGAGGATCCTATAAAAGTGGCACAACAGGCAACATTTGGTCATTCCAAAGTTCCATGCTTTGGAGTTGCGAAAGTGCCTCCAGTGTCGTTCTTGAGTTCTCCGTCTTCCTCTTAGATGCATTGAAAGAGTGACTTCAATCTGATGCTGTGTCCAGCATTTCCGGTAGGTGTCAGCGTTACTGAAAACCCCCAAACAACGACACTAAGGGAACAAGAGTCGCAAACCCGGAACAAGATAGGCATCAAAGATCAGAAAAGCCGAAAGGGTATAAGAAATTGAGTGACTCCAATCTGATGCTGTGTCCAGCATTTCTGGTAGGTGTCAGCGTAGCCCCAAACAACAACACTAAGGGAACCAGATTGGTAAACCCGGAACAAGATAGGCATCAAAGATCACAAAAGCCCAAAGGGTATAACAAATTGCCATATCCTGGAAGGGATAAATAACCTGGCAGTCCTATTTATCCTAAGCTACTCCACTGACTAGTTGTAATTTCAATCATTTTGCTACCTCCAATTAGGTGGTTTAGACTTCAACGTGAATCAGCCAACATCTGATGAAATTATAGATACGATGTTATATCAACTCACTCGATGAAAAGAAGTGAAACAAAAGATCCCAAAGTTGGAAAGGGGGTTTTGCAGTCCTCAGTGATGATAACTAAGATATCTTAGTCCTCTAACACGACTCTAGCATCAAGATAACAAAGTAAACAGCCGATAGGTAGCGGTAGGTATAGATATTCACATGGAACAAAAGAGGCCTAATACAACTTGTAACAACGCATTTCTACTCCGGGTAATCCTCTAAACTGATAAAAGTTGCAGGAGTGCTGAAATTTGAGGAACAGAAGAGAGGCGTGGTTTTGTGGTAATGCATTCGGGGTAGCATCAAATGAGTCTACCGCATGTTAGATAAAGCGAGGAGATACATACATTGAAGAGTAGAACTAATACCGCTGGGGAATTAGTTTAGAAGAACCTTCCTCACCCCCAAAGAAAGAAAAAGAAAAACCCACGAAAAAGTAAAAGCAAGCAAGAGACGGCAGATCAAAGAGGAAAATCCTAAATAAAATCTGTTACAACAGCTTGAGAACACATGATTATGAAAAAGGTATTTCGTATCTGATGACTTAACAGGACGCAAAATATTTAGCTTCAAAATGCCAAAATTTAGAGCTCAAAAACCCAGAAAAGGAAAGTTTTGGACTCTTTACAAAACGCAGATTGTTTTGGAGCTCGAACTCCCAGTGAAATCCCCTTCGTTATTCACACCCATATCTATACAAGATCAGAGAAGTATGAGCAATTTACTGAAACAAAGAAGCTCAACAGACTTCAAAAGAAAAATGATACTAATTCTTGCATCTGCTGAAACACTTTATAAGTGTGTTAACAACCTTAAGGGCTCTGCGCCTAGGTTAAAACTGATTCAGAGCCTCAAGTTTTCTATCTCCTAGCTACTTAAGTCAGAAGCATGCCACAAGCAACACTTCAATGATTAATTGTAATTTGATTTCTTGTAAAAACTTTTTACACTAAAGCTTAGAAGAGACTTTACTGTTCTTGTGTATCGTCCCAAGCAGACAAGTTTGGGTCTGTTTAGGAGTCTGTGAGTGCTGAGAAGATCCAGATTCAAAATATTGGGAGCTATAAATTTGCTTGTCTACCCCGCCAAAAGCCATCATCAGCTGTCTAGGATGAGGAAGCAATGCTCCAGAGACATCCCCCCACCAGCCAGCATTGCTTGTATACCATTCTGTAGTCCTTTTCAACCCTTCTTGCCACGTAGTTTGTTGAGACCACCCCAAGTTCTTCAACTTCTGGTTATTCAGAAAGTACCTCTGATCATTATATGGTCTGTTCTCCACAAACTTAATGCTTGTTTTTGGGTCCATTGCAAAGAGTTTGCATATATCTTTGGCAACATCAATCACCTTCCTCTCCTCCTGGGTCCCAATATTGTAGACCTCGCCAACTTCTCCCCTATGAAGAATCAGTTCAAAAGCCTCCGCAACATCCTCACAGTAGAGATAGCTTCGCACATTAGAACCATCCCCGTGGATCGGAAGTGGCTCCCCTTTCATGGCTAAGAGAATTGATTTTGGGATCAATTTTTCAGGATACTGATTGGGGCCATAAACATTGTTTCCCCTGGTGGTAATAACTGGTAAACCATATGATCTACCATACGCCAAAACAAGCATTTCTGCCCCAGCTTTTGTAGCTGAATATGGATTTGTAGGAAGGAGCTGTGAAGCCTCATGACATCCCACAACTGCAGTTTCTTCGGTCTCCCCATATACCTCATCTGTGCTTACATTAATGAACCTTCTGATTTGTCCAGTGACTTTGGAAACCTCCAGAAGCACATGGGTTCCATAAACATTATTTTTGGTGAACTCAAAGCTGTTAGCAAAGGAGTTGTCAACATGAGTCTGGGCTGCAAAGTGCATTATTGTATCAATCGATTCGGTCACAAGAAGACCGTGCACAAGGTTCGCGCTGCTGATGTCTCCCTTCACAAACTTGAAGTTTGGGGAAAACTGAGAGGGAAAGAGGTTCTTAAGGTTTGAACAGTAATCAAGCTTGTCAAGCACCACAATCTTGTACTCGGGATAGTTTCGGACAAGTCGATTAGCGACATGAGATGCAATAAACCCGGCAGCCCCAGTGATGAGGATGTTCTTAGGGCTATGTGTAGCCATATCTCCAAGAAATCTCTACAAGGAACACATCCTATTAATCTATATTCAGATCCACGTAGTACAACAAACACAGACACAGCCTATTCAGTGGTTTCAACAAACTAAAACCAGCAACAAACCATTACTTGATGATATAATATGATGCTATCATGATCACCTGCTTAAACTTATCGCCACTCCAAACTTCTTCTCCCTCCGTTTAAATAAATTTTCCACTTGACTTTTGCCGAATTCCTAAGGGATTTAGAACATGTAAATGATTCCTTTTACTCTACCTTGACTTGCTAAACACTAAAATTGATCTATACGCATTACATAAGTTTAATTCGGTGTTTACATGTACATAATTTGCAAAAAGTCAATGCAACTAAACCATTTACTTTTTAAGCGTAAACTATGCTAAAATATTGTCCTTTATCTTTGGCGTTAATTTCTAAGAGCCAATATAGTCTTTTATGTACACTTCCTTCAACAATCAAATCCAAGTCGTCAATTTGAACCTTTAAACGGTCAACCCCAGGAACATATATAAGTCAAAAATTGATTTCTTGGGAACAATAAATGCACATCCGCTCAAAGAAATAATTGATTCAATACTGAAAGACAGAATCCGAAAATCTAAATCAAAATTATAGCAATGCCGACAATTAAGATCCGATTGAGATCCCACAAAAGTTAGAAATTTGAAATACCTCGGGCAGATGCCGTTTTTGGCGGAGTAGCAGTAGAGCGTATGATCGCGTGGTAGCTGATCAAAGAGGGGCGGGTGAGGGAGGTGGATCAGTGGTTGCGCAGAGGCATTGGCCGGAATCCATGGGGGGTGGGGGGGCCTTCAAGTAAACTTTTGCTTTCTTACTTGGTGCGGTTAAATTTACGCTTTTTCTGCTAATTTGTCGCTAAAAAGTTAAATAGCATAACTAATATCTCTTTTGTTTACATAATTGTTTTAATTTGGCCCAAAAAAAATTGGAGCCAACCACCAAAATAACTAATATCTCTTCGAATCTACCATACGCAAGTGTTTTTTTTTTCCCGGTTTATGTAAGCAAGCAGATCGATCGATACTATCCTTAGACGTTTCTTCTGGTCGAGAGATGGTACAACAGAAGGTATCCATAGGATGAATTGACATACTAATTATGGCTCCAAACTTGATGGATGTTTAGAACTCAAAGATATAAGACTTTTTAATC
The DNA here is from genome assembly GCA_033065855.1 of Escallonia rubra. Classification (NCBI taxonomy): domain Eukaryota; kingdom Viridiplantae; phylum Streptophyta; class Magnoliopsida; order Escalloniales; family Escalloniaceae; genus Escallonia; species Escallonia rubra. The sequence goes on along the minus strand of JAVXUO010003130.1, from coordinate 50,653 downwards.
AAGCATTGCTAGCCCACCAGAGTTGTGAGTTCCATTCTGAAGCATCCTCCATCGTGACTTTTGTACTCCAAGTAAAATTTTACCCTCTTGTCCCATTCCTACGTCTCAAAACCTTTCTAATTAGGATGAAAAGGTAATTGGTGGTGAGTAGAGATATCACCATCCAGGGCTCTCGATGCAAGTGGGTAATGGCCATGCTACCCGGGTTGAAGGAATCTTCCTCCTACCCCTCATGTAGCGACAATTAACGGTTGTTAAATATTTCTAGTGGCTTTTATTTAGTGACGCTAAAAAAGTGGTGTTAAAAGTTATCGTTAAAAATGTTAACAGAAAAGTCAGTAAAATTATTTAGTGACTATTAATTGTCATTATATAAGGGGTTGTAGGAAGATTTCTACAACCAGGGTAACAGCCAAAGTTTATTCAAAAAGATATTCTAACCTCTTCACAATTACAATTCACTGCCTTCTATCTGGGCAGTTATTAGATTCCCCAAATATCTCTACCAAACATGGCTCATTTTTCGCTTTTTGAATGGTCGATTAAAGAAGTGGTTGATGTGAACCTTTGAGGAGTATGGGATTCATATTTGGTTTTGTCAATATTCCCACATCATATTGCCTCGAGTATTTTATGTCATCAACCTTCTTCTTTGTGATTATGAGGACAAATTGATATGGAATCTCAACGAGGATGGTTATATTTTTTAAGGGTTAACAAGGTTAGCAATCTTGTCTTCACCACCTTAACTATTATAACTCACCATTCCCCCCGCATCCTCTTCCTGGTGATGCCTCCATCCCGAACCTCTGTTCAGGTTCTGTCTCCCTCGGCATGGTACCGGAATACCTGAGTCTATCCTTATAATCCTTTACACCTTTCTCTTTGATAAATCCCCTTTTTTTCTTTCATCACTTTGTTCCATCTGCGTTGCCTCCCCCCCCAGCAGAATCTCCCTCTTTCCCCTGCAAATCCTTAACTCTCAACTCTCACCCTTACAGTACCTTTTCTTCTTACCCACTATGACTTCTTATCAAACCAATCAAGAAGAAGAAGAAATAAATGATCTCATCAACCAAACAAATCGTCTCAAATGCTCCTTAGAACCGATTGAGTTAGAATCTGATCCCTCCTTCCCTGAATCCTCTATCTCACTAACTCTCATTGGCAAAATCATCAGCGACAAAACCCTCAATCGCCATGGAGTCAAAAGTATCATCCAGCGAGCATGGAATCCGACCCATGGCTTTGAAATCCGGGAACAAGACAATCGTCTATTATTCATCTTCAACAATGAACAAGACATGCTTCAAATTCTGGAAAAGCGACCTTGGTCGATCATGGGAGCGCACCTGGCTCTTCGCGAATGGCCATCGAATGTGGCAATACAAGAAATCCCTCTCCACCTCTTTCCTTTCTGGGTAAGGATTTGTGGGCTTCCACCCAATAAAATGACGCCGAACAATGCACAAACGATTGCTAATAGATTGGGCAACCTACTGGAAATAGAAAGATCCAAAGATGGAAAAATTGGAGTGAAAGGGTACATGCGCCTCAGAGTTGATATCAATATTGAGGAAGCTCTTCCCAAAGGCTTCATCATGAAAAGGACGGGAGTGGAGGACATCTGGGTTCATTTTCGATATGAACGGCTTCCAGATCTATGCTTCGGATGTGGTCATCTTGGGCATGTTCAAAAATGGTGCCATCAACAAGCTGATCCGCTGGCCAACTGGAATATTGTGGGAGCTCCTCGTCCTTACGGACCTTGGATCAGAACCTCCTATGAAGGGGATTGGCATTCCCTGAAGCAAAATCCAACTCCCCAGAACCACTTCTCGGCGAGCGCTTTTCCGGCGACAGGGGACTGCTTGGCTCAATCAGAACAGGAAATGGCACTCGGCCCGAGAATGCCACCTACGATCGCCAACCCCGAGACACCTACCCCTGACCACATCCACGATGCGCCCAGATTTTCTTCTCAGCTGGTAGGTAAGGTCCAAATCAAACTCAATCCCATTCCTCCCATTTCTGACACCCTCTCAGTAGAGACAAACCCTTTCTTTCATCAAAATACTTCCTCTGCAAATGTCGCGGCTCAAGCGCCGACACTCAACCTTCCCCCTCTTGGACAAACTAAATCCCCTCAGTTAGATGAACCATCCGTTAACCTACAGGACCCTCTTGGTCACCCTTCCCCCAAACTTATTATCAATCTTGTTTCGGCCCATAACACCCTATTCCCCCTTGAACCAAGCCCAAAACAACCTCAAAAAAGAAAACTGAACCTGCTGTCTTTAGGCAACCGAAAGAAACTCAAGCCCATCTCAGTTTTATTAAGCCTAACCCACCATGAACCTAACCCATATCATTCCCCCTTGCATCCCAGTATCAAAAAAAAGCCCCAATTCAAAAAACCATCTCTCAAGCAACTAGCGAGACTACAAAAGCAAAATCTCATCTCCTGTTCCTCACCAACAGCCTCTGAAAGTTCTGATGTTTCTCATGTGGAAGAAGGCGTAGTCCTTCAACCACATCCCCCATGTTAGTCCTATCTAGAAACTGTCGAGGGCTCGGAACCAAAAAGAAGGTTCGGGCCCTCCGTAGGCTTGTCACAAGCCGTTCTCCTGATATTCTCTCTCTCTCTGAAACCAAATTGCCTTCTAACTTTCTCATCCCCCTTCTCTCCTCTTTAGGCTTCTCTCATAACTACTGCGTCAACCCCGTTCGTTCCGCTGGAGGTCTTTGCCTGGCTTGGAAGCCAGGTGTGGACCTTGAAATAGTCTTTGCTTCGCTAAATTTCATCAATGCTCTCGTTTTTTCTGATCCACCAATAACCCCTTGGATGTTATCAGCCGTCTACGGTCCTCCTTACAAACAGGAAAAACTGGTTTTTTGGGAGAATCTAAGAAAAATTGTTGATTCGTTCGCAGGCCCATGGATGGGTATTGGTGACTATAATGAGATTACTGCTTCATCAGAGAAAGTTGGAGGACGGCCGTTTGCTTCGTCTTCAACTGGGGGTCTCATTTCGGTTATAAATGAAATGGAGCTGATCGATCTTGGATTTTCTGGCAATCCGTTTACGTGGAGCAACAAAAGGCCTCTGCTCGCTAACATCAAGGAACGGATTGACCGTGGTCTAGCAAATCCGGCTTGGCGTCTTCTCTTCCCCAACGCCTCTATTCATCATTTGCCGGCCCACCAATCAGATCATGGTACTCTTGTGCTTAGCACCATTGAAATTTCTCCCCAGCTCCCCAAACCTTTCAAATTTCTGGCCTGCTGGACTAGAGATCACACTAGTCATTACGTTGTGGATCAGGCTTGGAGGATTCATGTCCGAGGCTCTCCTCAATTCATACTGTGCCAAAAACTCAAAAATGTCCGGCGTGCTCTCAAGGCTTGGAATATATCCCATTTTGGTAACATTTAATCAAATATCAAAGCTCTATCGGAGGCTATTGATCAGGTCCAAAAAGATGAGCCAAACCATACCAACCTCGCTCGTGAAGCCAACCTGCTGATGTCTTTGGATGAAGAATTGAAAAAGGAGGAATCACTTTGGATGGAAAAATCCAGATTTCAGAAGATCTTAGAGGGTGATCGCAATACCAAATTCTTCCATCTGACTACTATAGTCAGAAAGAGACAAAATGCAATTGATTGTATCAAAAACAATGAGGGCATCTGGATGAAAGGATCGAAGACGATTGGCAATTGCTTCAATGAACATTTTCTCTCAATCTCCATGAGTTCTAATCCTTCTTTCCCTCACGATCTGGAGAATCTTTTTCAGCCTGTGCTCTCGGAAGCGGACCGTGAGATGCTCTGTGCAATTCCTTCAGACTCTGAAATTGAGATGATTCTTAGAAATCTGGGCACTAATAAAGCTCCGGGGCCAGACGGTATGGCTTCGGTTTTCTACAATTTCTACTGGCGCACTACGAAGTCTGTCGTGATCAATAGTGTTAAATCCTTCTTCACTGGTCGTCACCTTCTCAAGGAGCAGAACCACACGCATATTGCTCTCATTCCAAAGCTGGAGAATCATTCTTCTGTTAACCACTTCCGCCCGATCAGTTTGTGCAATACCAATTACAAGCTTATTTCCAAAATATTGGCGTCTCGTCTGCAATCTGTTCTAAACAAGTTAATATTGCCCCTACAAGCAGCCTTTGTACCGAATCGGATGATAAGTGACAACAGCATCATGGTCCAAGAACTGTGGCATACCATGAGACACAAGAAAGGGAAGAACGGACTAATGGCTATCAAACTCGACATGGAAAAGGCATACGATAAGATGGAATGGGGCTGTATACTGGTGGTCCTGATCAATTTCGGCTTTGATAGCCGGTGGATAGAATGGGTCAATCAATGTATAAGCACAGTATCCTTCTCGACGCTTATTAATGGATCCCCTCGTGGAAATTTTCATCCGTCCCGAGGTATTCGGCAAGGGGACCCTTTGTCCCCGTTCCTATTCATTCTAGGCTCAGAAATCTTAACCCGTTTGATTCTTCGAGAGGAACTACAAGGCCATGTCCATGGCATTCGAGCTAGTCGTGGAAGCCCCCCAATAACTCACCTGCTTTTTGCTGACGATATTATCCTATTCTGCAGGGCAAATGAATATGAAGCAGAAGCTATTCTCAGATGCCTTAGTACATATGAAGCGTGGTCTGGTTAGAAAGTCAATCGAAGCAAATCTCGTGTTTTCTTCAGCAAGAACACGGCTTCTAATCAGCGCCGGGATCTGTGTGCACAGTTGGAGCTGAAACAAGCCCCCCAAAATGATAAGTACTTGGGGCTTCCTATTTTCACCAACCATAACAAAGTGGGCTTGTTCAAATCTATTACGGAAAGAGTTAACCATAGGCTCAGTGGTTGGAAGGCTAAGTGTCTATCCCAGGCGGGTAGGAGTACCTTAATTAAAGCGGTGGCTTTGGCTATACCAACATACACAATGTCTACCTTCGTTCTCCCTACAGCAGTTTGTGATAACATTGATAGTGCTATAAGGCGTTTTTGGTGGGGACACCAGGAGTCTGCGAAGCACCCCTTCTGTCCAAAGGCTTGGAGTTCTATCTGTACTCCCAAACAGTGTGGTGGATTGGTCTTCAAACTTATGAGAGAGGTTAACAAAGCTTTAATCGCTAAGCTTGGATGGACAGTGCTTAATTGCCCGGGGAAAATGTGGGTTCGGATGATGGCTGCAAAGTATCTCAAAAAATCCTCCTTCCTCGACCATTCTCCGCCTAGAGGAGCCTCTTGGTTATGGAAAGGAATCATGTCCAGCCAAAAAACAATACAGAAAGGTGCATGTTTCATCGTGGGCAATGGCACATCTATTGACTTCCGAAATGATCCATGGATCCCTACTTTGCAAGGATTCAAAGCTCCAGCTTCTCCAGCCTTTAATCAACGCACCTCAAGGGTGTCAGACCTTATCGATCAACAAACCGACACATGGAATAGGCTGAAATTGCACCGCTTCTTCCCAGATTTCGTCATCAAGGAAATTCTTAATATTAGAATCTCTTTATCTAATCCCCAGGATTTCTTAGCCTGGATCCCATCCAAATCTGGGAAGTTCTCTTCTAAAGCAGCTTATCTATCGGAAAATGAAAACAGGTTCCGGTCTCATCATCCTGATTCCTTGCATTTTTGGAAGTTGTTGTGGAAAGCGAAATTACGGGAACGACACAAATTGCTGGTCTGGAAAATTGCTTGGGATATTTTACCAATTCGCCTCAAAATTCAATTATTCAATCCGGGTATGGACACCTCCTGTCCTTTATGTTCTTCAGAGATTGAATCTCCCGTCCATCTGTTCATCACATGTCCTTTCTCCCGAGCTATTTGGCTAGCATCTCATGACTCATTTCGGCCTCCCCCTGTAACAGCTCCACCCTCTGCTCAAGTTATCTCAAAAGGTTCCTTTTTGGCTGGAATTCATAATCAACCCGAATTTACCAAATTTCAGTGAACACCACACAAAGCACCATTTCACTCTTTTTGCCTGCACTCTTATTGATCACATTTGGTGGACTCGCAATCGCAAGGTCTTTCTGAACATTGAACCATCCCTGGAACAAGTTATCAAACAAGTAAAAATAGCTTTTAGTAGTAGTTTACTTGCCCTCTTTCCCAGACCACCAGCACCAATCTCATTGCAGTCCAGCCTCTCGATTCCCAAGAATTGGTTCCGAGTCAACTTTGACGCAGCTATCAGAATGGACAAAACCATCCAAGCGGCGATCATCAGAAACCACGATGGATTGATTGTAGCTGCCCAAGCTCAAGCATCCCCACCTATGAATGCGGAAATGGCAGAAACAACAGCAGCTCTTCTTGCGATCAAACTGGCTACAAGGATGAAGTGCTTGAATGCGGTGTTTGAAGGAGATGCTTCGATGATTGTGGAGTGGATGAATAGTTTTGATTCAAAGCCAAGTTGGTCTTGCTATACACTGGTGGAGGATTCCAAGGACATGCTCAAAAGATTCAACTGTTGGACTTTCTTAAAAGTTAGTAGATTTGCTAATATGTTAGCGCATAATCTAGCCAGATGGGCTGCGGAAAAAGATTTTTTTGGCCTAGTTCCCACCTCATCCATCTGCCCCCTTTTGTTAATGGACGATGAAGGGAACTAGTTTTCTCTCCCTGTACCTGTTTGAAGTTATGTTATCATATGTCTTGCTTAGAAAAAAAAAACCCTCTTTAAATTTTAGTGCGGAAGTGATGATGTTTACCTTTTTTCTTCGGCCCATGCTTAGATGGTGGGTCATCTTTTCCTCAATTGTGCTATGTACAATATTTGTGTGGTTTAGTCTTCCTCCGGCTTTATATACACTGCCACTGGTGACTCCTTTCTGAAAATGGCTCAAAGCATGATCCATAGCTCGAACTCCTGCCAAAAGACACAATTCAAAGTCAGTCTCTATATCTTTTCATCTTTATGGTATATCTGGTTGCATTGAATTGAAATCATATTCCATGATGACCCTCGTCATATTATCCAGCCAGCCAGCCACCTTTTTGGTCAACCAAGTTGGGCAATTAACAGTTTGATTAAGTTAAAACTTGTAAATCACTCGCTCATCCCCTTTTTCATGCATTGCCTTTTTTTTCCCACCAAAGTCAAGAGGGTTGTATATGTCCACCCGATTATGTGCTCTTATTAATCCTTTGGTGATCCTTTGATCACGTATCACTTAAAGCTAGCAATCACTCTTCCTTCTAGGAGAATCCTTGGATGCTTGGCCAAATCATTCAAGTCTTTGAACCATCAATCTGCTTAGGCTATGACTATCCTTTTAGCATGTTGTTGGGCACAAAAATAGACACATTAAGCATGTTAATCTCCGCACAAACTCACAATTTACTTTATCTCAAATGACAACTGTAGATAATGTATCGTCCATGGCAACTGCAATATTATTCGACACGTGTTTTGTCTATACATAGTTTCATAGTTTTCATATAGATTCAGGTGTAGAGGAACTTCTTCGAGAAGCGAAAAACATTGTCTCGTTATGATGTCAAGCCATATCTTTCTCACTTTATAATTGGCCACTTTACAGAACTGCACACAAATGGCTCGTTCCTATTTGGTTGATACCATCTTCTATGCGGATGTTAGTAAAAAAGAAAAACAGTTAATTTCGTTTGTTTGGCTTTTGTAGCCAATTTATTCTTTGTTTTATTTTTTTATGGGTCTCAAGACCATACTTTGTATTTATCTATTTATTCACGCAATTCTACTATTAAAAAAAATAAAATTAGAAGATGGAAGGGTTGCTATAGAAGAATATTTAATTGATTGCAAAAGTCAAGAGATGAACTGTATTACTAACATTAGCAAGCATAATTGTTGATTGATCAACCGTATGAATAATGGAATCCCACACATTAGGGTTTGGCTGATTCCATAATGAGGGAGAAAATATGTGTGCATCCCTCATAATATTTGATCTCCCTCGTATATACATTTGAGGAGCATCTTAGACATACGAAGCATGAAAATTACCACCTGCCAGTATGGTGCCCGCAATTGTCAAACATGTACAAGGATCGATCAATTGATTTTTCGTGGACGAATACGAGGCTTTAAAGCTTGGGTCTGACTAGTAGGGTTGGTCGTATAGCAAAAGACTTAGGTGACGTTTGGTAATGTTCTCATTCCTTGATTCTTGAATTTTTTTTCATAAAAAGAAAAAAAAACATTTATTTGGTGTCTGTTCTTCCTTTTTTCTTTTTTTCTTTTTATATTTATTTCATGATCTTTCTTAATTTTAGGGCCACAATCAAGATCGAAACAAACTCGATCTCGTTCTTTTATTGTAATCCTGGAACACCTATGTCCAACTTTGCTCAGACACTCCTCCCCCCTAGCCACACCTACACACGCATGCGCGCACACACCTTTGTCCCCTCACCCCAACATCCCCAAAATGTGCGCGCGCGCATTTTGTCCCTACTCCCGCCCTCATTGTCCTTCCCAACTCTTCCCCTCCCCCCCCCCCTCTCACCCCGCCCCTACCCCCAACACGCACAAACAATCTCTCATCCAAACACACAACCCAAAAAACACAAACTGCACACAGACATATAGTCGATGCCCTTTCCACTTCCGCTCCCCCAGATCCCCCAAAATGTGCGCACACACATATAACAACATGCACACACATATAACAACATACACACACGACACAACATGACACATGTATCCACCCACCCGAACACAGTAACATAAAGAAAAACTCACACACGCACTCAAAGTCATTCCCCCCACCCCCACCCCCGCAATACACCTTCACCCCCCATCCCATTACATTTTTTTACCCGTAGGAACCCATCAACCCAAGGCACTCCGTCACCCGCTACCATGCCAGGCACTAACCACTCACCCACATGCCACCATGCCAAGAAAATAAGCGATCTAACCTATGTACAACACCATATAGTAATATAAGTAAAAATGAAAAGGATAATTGCCCCCCCCCCCCCCTCCAACTCCCTATCTTCCTATAGCCCTTGTTTCCACCGCCACCATTGGTTCCACCGGCCGGTGGTGGCGTGGTTCTTCTTTTAGTTTTCTAGGTTTTATCTTTCTTTGTGTTTTTTATTCCCTCTAGGTCCAAGGGTGTTTGGCCTTAAACTTGTTGTTTATTTGTATTTCGTTTCCTAGGTTGATTATTATGTTGTTACACTGTAATCTCTTAGGCCAAGGATCGGCCTCGATCATGTTTCCGATCTGATGATATATATTTCTTATATTTCTCAACAACAACAACAAAAAAAAAAAAGTAGAAACGAAATGATTGTGGAGTTAGGATTCTTGGTTTTTGCAAGATAAGAGACATAATTGGTGAGAGGCCTTGGCACACTATCGTCTTTGATTCTCCGTGGCTGATGTATTTTTTCCTTTGAAGAACCATGAACCTTCAGTGGTTTTTAAATAACGGATATATTTTATTAATAAATTTGGTTTTTTAATTTGGATTTGGTCATATGATGCTTATGGGTAATAAAAATACCATTGGCACTTGTTTCTTGTAGTTTCTTGCACAATATAAAAAATAAAAATAACAGGAATAACATGTGCCAGCCAAACTTCATTCTTTAGATTCTGCTCCTTTTATTTCAAGATGATTGTTGATATGGGTAAAAAAATACCCACCGACAGAAGGTGTCACTTGTCACCGTAAGGTGGCACCAAAACTGGTCCTTGATTCTTGGAGAAGTGGGAGTGGCACTTGCCCACCTTCCCACTATCTCATTTATGAGCAATAACTGTCCATTAAATCCTAGTAACCTCGCACTTATTAGAGAAGTAAGTTCTGACTATCTATGTTATTTTCAGATGCTCTCTCAAAATTGCTGACTGAATTAAGCATCGGAGACTCTCCACTAGAGCCCCTACGGGGGTCTCGGCGCGTCACCATTTGCTTGTGTTGTGCTTTGCAGGTCTGCTCGCATGCTCGTTTGGTCCCCACCGACGCTCGTTCGGTACCGGTCAATTTTTGGCCACAATGGCGCCATCCGTGGGACAGACTAGCTAAGCAGACCTAGCAAACATGTCAACAAAGAAAAGCATGGAAGTTCAGGAAATCATCGCCAGCACCTACGGCGCTCGTGATGGTCTCTTAATGGTCAGCATAACATCTGCGGCCATCAACGGCGTCACCACCCAACGACACTCCTACGAAGCTACCACTGCCGCCATAAAGCATCTTTCACTGCATCATCAAGTGCCTTGCACGATCATTCGACGGCATCAACATCAACAACGCCAACAAAATATACATCTATCAAGGGGTTGTCGCTACCTGAGCCTCTTTCTTCAGTCACCACTGACCACAACCATCGGTTCATGTATCCTTCTCCGTTCTCTGCCCACCACAGCTACAACGAAGCTACCCAGCAACAACCAATTAAAAAACAAAATAAACACGTAGGGAGCAGAGACGGGAGAAGCACCGCAACCGTATGCCACCACGAATCTTCGAACAACTTTTGCAATCAGCATCGCCGTCACACCCGATGGTCGCCGCAAGTCCATCCAAGTCTCCACCATCAGGGGGACCTGACACATGGCGAAACTGACGACATCTCTGTCCGGCGTCAAACAACTACCAAAGCTACTACAGAAGCTTTCCCCTGAGCCAACGCTCGGACCTCCTGTCCGAAAATATTTCGGCCGGGACACTGCAAAAGCCATTCACCAGAGAAAGCATCTACAAACACACTTTCGCAGTCCCCTACTGGCCACAACCAGCACATGCTAAGGGCCTAATGAGGGGGTTGCTGTCGTGCCGGCCCATTCCCTACCTTGCGGCCAGCAGCAGCGACACCTTCACCGGCCACAGCCACCGTGGAATCACCATATAATAACAAACACACACACACAAAAGGGGAAGAAGAGAGAGCTATACACATCAACACCGACGAGGCACGCCCAATAGCACTGTCGCCCCCACTTTCTCGGGGTCCAAGAGGATGACCTGGCCGAATTTACATTCAATTGCACTACGCCAACGCCCCACCAATACCGTGCAGCCGTCGCATCACCATTGAAGACCCGCGGCCGCCGTGGATTCTTTTGAACCGACCACTGGCTGTGTCCATTAAAACCGTGGTCTCGGTAATCACTCTCAATCGCATCCAAGCGGAGCTGCCACAAATTCTCAGGCCAGCTCCCCACCGCCGCGCCTGGTAGCAGCTCCATCGCCTTTGTACGTTACCATTGGAGGCCATTGTTGCGTCCAATTGCTGCACATTGCCGACAGGCTGCCATGGTCGCACCAAACGCTCCAGCGCCGTGGGTCTACACTGAACAGCGCCTGGCGCAACCGAGCGGAGGACCTTCAGCAGCCATGGCGTCTATGCCCGCGCAGTCATGACCTTTGCCTGCCTTGACATCCCCCCCGGACCGGTAGCCAGCCGCTATGGGTTTTGGAAATGAAGTGCCCGGACCTACCTCCCTCTGCGCCAAAAATGCCGACAAATGGCACTTCTGGTGGCGGCGACGCGTCGGCAGCGCTCTGATTGCCTCTTTTGTGAAAAAGAAACTGATTTCTACAAGGTGCACTATTTCCTTCTTAAGAAATTATGTCTTAACCCCATAATTTTGCATATTTATGGTTATTGCCCACAATCCAGATTTATTAAATCTTATTTTGCGATTTATCTATGCATATTTGTTTCTTTAAAACCTTTGCATATGCATGAACAATCATATTTGTCGCTAAAACTTGTATACACAGGATTATTTCTACACGACGTAATATGCAACGGCTATATATTTAAGTGTCTACACATTTAGCATACACCTATGTCTGCTTAAATACTTTAGCTTAAAACCTATTAATTTTTTGGTATAGCATTGGCCAATTGCTTCATTTGACAAAGCACCTTCAAGGCATCGAAAGGCTAATAATTTTTTGTTATTATGCGCCGTTTGCGTCACGCAATACGACACACCCCAACTCTCTAAACGGACAAGGTAGTAATGGTGTCACAGAGCATGATTATTAATCATATTTTAGTGTTAAAATATAGTTACCTTAATCAGCTCATATGCTCCCCTGCTATATTTTCCCGCGACATATTTTCTCCTATGGCGAGGGTTTACACTACACCAATGAACTCGAAGAGTATGTGGAACCCGCTTTAACGGTAGCATCACATGCTGACTTGTGTAATGGACACATACACACTACTTGCAATCCAATGCTTCAAAGCATATCGACAAAATGTAGCAGTTTTTCTCGCTCATAGAATGATGCTTTTAGACGGACTCTACGTCCTCTACTTGCTTAGACAGATCATGGTCATCTAGCTTTATCTTCTCGTTTGGCCAAGAGGACAAACTATGATCCTCTGGCTTTACCTTTTCGTCCACCTGAGCTGACAGGCTATGTACCTAAAGTTTTGTAGGCATGCCCTACACTGTGACTAAAAATCCATCGTTGCATCTATGCCTTCTTAGTCAGGGGGCTACATATATATAACAACCACTCTCGTACGAACCCTCCATTCCACCTCATATGATGGCTGAACAACATGACCTGCTAGTCACCACAACCTGCTTGTCACCAGTCATGCCATGTAAGAATATATCATTCAGTTGTAAGCCTTGGTCAATCGTCCTTTTCGGATGTATCACGCATTACAAACCACCAACTATCGGCGGCAACCTATTCAATGAAGCATCACATAACCTCCTCATCATGATGCTGAAAGCTTTTGTAGCCAATGTCTAAGGTCACCTGACGGTGAATTTAGAAATAATCTCGCCATGTGCATCACAAGAATAATCGTTGACCGTTCCAATGGCCACATCATTTTTTTCTAAACGATGAGGAATAGTCATTTAAGGAATAAATGACCTAAGAATTAGAGATATTACAAGGATCACTCGTAAGTGCCTCAACCATGCTCTAGCCACATATGACCGACACTTTAAGAAACTCAGTATGACAATGTCAGTCATCATCCAGCACCCCTTCACCAAGGACATTTATGTTGATCTAGCCGAGCACCCGTGCTTATGTCTATAAAGAGTCGTCTAAACCTTGGCCAAGCTGAGCATTCATACTCTTTCTCGAGGAGTCATGTAAGTCTCGCAGAGTAGAAATCCTTCGAATTCCTAGCTCACTACTCACCGGATGGAGCTAAATAACTCATATGGACTCATACGTCGCCAGTCCGAGCAGGCGAGTTCCTTTAGGCCTTGCAAAGTCTCTCTTGCTCAAAAAGAAATAAAGTTCTCCTTCTATAGAGATATTTTTGTAATCCAGTAGCCACGATACACCTTTGGGACAACCACCACGTGGTGCCAGTCGATCAGCGTAACAAGAGGCAAGTTACCATTGTACTCCCTTGATGGAAATGATAAAATGGAGTTGACGCGGTACTTCGCTCAAAAATTTTATAAAGCCCCTACTCCCAAGACCGAGTAGACGAGCGTCTTTGGTCTTAGCCTCTACCGAGCAGACGAGCGCACTAGACCCATGCCTCTACTCTACCAAGTAGTCGAGCGCCTTTGGTCTTAGCCTCTGCCGAGCAGACGAGCGCATTAGACCCATGCCTCTACCGAGTAGACGAGCGCCTTTGGTCTTAGCCTCTGCTGAGCAGACGAGTGCATTAGACCCATGCCTCTACTCTACCGAGTAGATGAACGCCTTTGATCTTAGCCTCTGTCGAGCAGATGAACGCGTTAGACCCATGCCTCTACTTTAGCCGAGTTAACGAGCACTTTTGGTCTTAGCCTCTGTCGAGCAGACGAGCACATTAGACCCATGCCTCTACTCTCACCACAAGAAAATATGTATTTTGCGACGGAGTTTTAGCGACGGAAAGTATTCCGTCGCTAAACATGTCTTTAAGCGACGGAATATCCCATCGTTAAAAATCCGTCGCAAAATACTATTACCGACGGAAGACACCGTCGGTACAAGTATTTGCAGACATAATTTTAACGGCGGACTTTTAGCGACGGAATTACCGTCGTTAAATATTTTTTATAAAATTAGTATTTTTGAGTTTTTTTTAAAATTATTTAAATAACGGAATAAAACCGTCGCTAAAATTTCTGTCGCAAAAAGTCTTTATAATAAGACATTCACCGACAGAGATTTAGTGACGGTGTTATTCCGTCGCTAAAGATCCTCCATTTAAAAATAGATCTGGGTTCTTTCTCTCTCCCCGTTCTCTCTATGAAATTCTTCTCTCACCCACCTACCGCCGTTCTCACCTCCGTCGACCCTTCTCTACGGCGACCCAGCTCCGGCGACACTCCCGTCCCCCACCCGACGCCGCGCCACCAAGCCTTGCACTCCGGTCGTGCCACAAAGCCCTCCACTGTCGCCGCGCAACGAAACCCACCACTGCCGCCGCACCACCAACGTCGCCGCCGTCGTACCCACCTCGAGATTTGTATGTCAATTGCCCTAAATTATCTGAATTTTTTGTTAATTTGTCTTCAATTTAGGTTACATGCATCTCTTTCCTTTTATTTATGATGTCATTCACTTTGTTGTTCAGACGAATTATGGCTTATTGAAGAACTTGAACTTGTTATCTCTAATTTTCCTTAATTCTTGACGAGGTAGGGAAGAAAACCATATTCGGTAGTTAGTCTGTAACACCGATATAGATCATGGTGACGCTGAAAGGTCATAGATTATGGGCCATTGCATGACATCAGGATAAGAAACCCTTTGTATTGTTTATTCAATTCAACCGACCACTAAATTGAAGTAATTGAACCCTAAATTGAAGTAATTGAACCTTAAGTAAATCCTAAATTGAATGCCCTAATCGAATCGAATCCTAAATTAAACTAATTGAACCCGTAATTGAACCCTAAATTGAACTAATCGAACCCTAAATTGAATGTCCCAAATCAACCGAATCCCAAATCAACCGAACCCTAAATTGAACTAATAGAACCCCCTAATTGAACCCTAAATAAAGTAATTGAACCATAATTAAATCCTAAATTGAATGCCCTAATCGAATCGAACCCTAAATTAAACTAATTGAACCCCTAATTGAATGCCCTGATCCAACCGAACCATAAATTGAAATAATTGAACCCCCTAATTGAACCCTAAATTGAATGCCCCAAATCAACCGAACCCTAAATTGAATCAATAGAATCTATTAATTGAACCCTAAATTGAAGTAATTGAACCCTCATTAAACCCTAAATTGAATGCCCTAATCGAATCAAACCCTAAATTAAACTAATTGAACCCCTAATTGAACCTTAAATTGAATGCCCTAATCCAAATGAAACCTAAATTGAACTAATTGAACCCTAAATTGAATGCCCCAAATCAACCGAACCCTAAATTGAATCAATAGAACCCCTAATTGAACCCTAAATTGATGTAATTGAACCCTAATTAAACCCTAAATTGAATGCCCTAATCTAATCAAACCGAACCCTAAATTAAACTAATTGAACCCTAAATTGAATGCCCTAATAGATTCGAACCCTAAATTGAAATAATTCAAGCGCATCGGATATGTGTATTTTGAACAATTTTTTTCCATTTGAACATTGATTATTTGTTTGATAATTTTAGGTTGTTAATTGTGCATTTGAGAATTGTGATTATGAATCGATGATTATTTTAGGTTGTTAATTGATGATTTTAGATTGTTAATTGTGCATTGAGCATTTGAGATATTGAGATTATTGACGGAGGATGGGACCCAATTGGATTGAATGTGTGATTTTTGTTAATTTTTATTGCATTGAGCATATGAGAATTACAAATTGAGATTGTTGACGAAGGATGGGACACGTGTCAGTATATGTCGCAAACGTTTCTGGAGGTGTCAGACACGTATCGGACACCATATCGACACCCTCTATGAGGTGTCGGAATTGAGATTGTTGACGGAAGATGGGACCCAATTGGATTGAGATACTTGTTAGCTAGCGTAGACACGGACACCACGTCTGATCGACGATGTCCAAAATTTAAAAAACAAATTAACGTATGCCGATGTGTCTGGAGATGATGTGGGAGAAGAAGTCGTAGATGATGACGTGGAAGACGTTGAAAGTGTTGGAGATGATGTGACCGAGTCTACTGATTAAGAGGATGAATTAGAAGATGAAGAGGATGACGAGTCCCACGAAGAAGAGGGTGACGAGGAAAGTGATGAAAATGATTCGCAAACTGAAAATGATTGACTTGTAATGTTGTAACATCACGGGAAAAATGTAGTAACATTTTAGAACTTGGTGTTTATTGATGTGTTTTTGCACATCCGTTCATGTATATATATATATATATATATATATATATATAGTGCCGATGATGATTTATGCCTAAATTATTGTTTTTCACGTGTTAATGTCTTTGTATATAATCTATATGAAGTCAGATATGGATAGGATACGGGCTATTCGTGGCCGGGCTGGACGCCGAGCTGCTTCCTCCCCGGTGGGTCCCACCTCGTCATTGCCTACTGATGACGAGGCACAGAGTGATCGCGGACAGCAGATGGGGCCCTAGCCCCAGCCGTCGAGCCGTCGCCCCAGCCCGACGCAGATTCATCCCACACGCGCGTGCATTCTCCATCTTCCGTGGGTTCTACCTCAGGTATAGTTGATAACGGTGTTTCGTACATTTTCGCTAGCCTTATATTTGAACTGTATTAATGTCTGTGTTTTGTAGGATCTCGACGAGGCCGTGGTCCGACACGCGGGGTACGCATCGACCCCCAGCGTAAACAGAGAGTTACGCTCACGCAGGAGGGCCTGTAAGTACTAAAAATATCACCTCATGCCTTATATTTAAAATTTTGGGGTGTTAATTTATATTTGAACTGTATTAATTAATTTAATTACTTCTTTGGCAGGATCCGGAAGCATATGGCGAGGACGAAGATCGGCGTTCTTGTGAAGGGCCGATTCTTCGAGCCACGCCTGTACTGGAAGGACTGGGATGCCGCTGCGAGGGAGGCCCTATGGGAGGAGTGGCTGGTACGGTGAAGTATTTTTTTCAGCGTTAGTAAATGTTAAATTACAGTTTGTTTTATGTTGTTAATTTGTGTTATTGAATGCCTTACAGGAGGGGTTCACGTTTGACACGCCTCAGCAGCAGGTACTGGGGCAGCAGGCTTTCTTTGCCTACATCGGCAAGAATTACCGCCGATGGCTCCACGATGCACGGGACCGGGCGAAGAAGGCGCTGCCCGCGGGTGCCCCGATGACGGACATGACGAGATATCCCCCACATTGGATATCTCACCGTGTATGGGGGAGATGATAGATCGGTGGGCTGCGGATCCAGGTTGGGACGCCAAGAGTAAGAGCGGGGCTGAGAACAGACAGAACAGAGATCCGACGCACACGGGGGGGTCGGTGCCACACGACATCGTCCGACACATGAACGCGGTCGAGCACCCGGATCTGGAGGAGGATGAGGTCATAGCTCTGACCTATACTCAGACGCACGTGCGGAAGAAGGACAAGGACGAGACGCACCGGGCGGGCGACTATATTTCAGATATTGCCCGGCGGATCGATGTGAGTCAATTTATTTAAGTTGTTAATGTTTTTTCTTTCTATCATCAATGTTCGTTTCGTTAATTAATGCCCTAACATATCGTTAAACCACTATTTTTGCAGGCCTCGTATGAACAGCTAAGGGGGTCCGAGCAGCAGTCCGGACAGCCATCAGCGTCCACTAGTACGGCTGCGAGTACTGGGGGGTTGAAGCGATGGCTGGATACGTCGGAGGTCGTGAATCGGCCGAAAGGCCGCATACGCGGCCTGCCTAGCACGACTGCTCGTGCCGTGATAGGAGCGTCCTCACCCCCTGCTGCCCCTCCACAAACACCGGCTCCTCGTCCTCAGTTAGACGACGAGGAGATCCAGCGCATTGCTACAGTGGTGGTGAGGATGATCAAGGAGCAGGGCACTGCTGGACAGGCCGAGCCGGCCCCGGATCAGCAGGATCCAGATCAGGGACTCGGGAACCCCTGATGAGCCCCTTCACGTGCCCGTTCTTAGCTTCCCCCCTCCCCCGCCCCCCGCGCCCGGCTTGTACTCTTATCCCCTCTCCTAACCGGCTGTATCCGGTTCCCGGCTTGTACATATATGAGTTTTTTTTATAATAAATATTTTTTATAATTGATTATATATTTCTTTCTGTATTGAATATTGCGCGTTGTTGTTGAGAATTGAAAATTGTATTACAGGTCTGGGTAATTGAAAAAAAAAATGACTTTTGGCGACGGATTAATTCCGTCGCTAAAAGTATTCCTACAATCAGTTATTTAGCGACGGAATATTCCACCGCTAAATAAGTTGTTTAGCGACGGAATATTCCGTCGCTAAAATATTTAATCCGTCGCTAATTTGACAAAAAGGAAAATAAATTAAAATTCTAAAAATATAATTAGCAACGGAATATCCGTCGCTAATGAAAAATAAATCCGTCGGTAAAAATGACAAATTTAGCGACGGATTTAAAAATTATGTCGCTAAACTATTAGTGACGGGCTTTTATAAGAGGGATTTTTCGCGCCGGTGAATCCGTCGCTAATTTTTTTAGTGACGGGTTTTGGGCTTTTAACGACGGATTTTCTTGTAGTGTCTACCGAGTAGACGAGTGCCTTTGGTCTTAGCCTCTGTCGAGCAAACGAGCGAATTATACCCCTAATGCCTCTACTCGTTTAACCGATTAGACGAGCTGCTTTGGTCTTAGCCTCTGCTCGGCGTCTAACGTATTAGACCCCTCATGCCTCTACCCAAACCAAGTAGACGAGCTCCTATGATGGTCTCTACTTAGCCACGCCGAGTAAACGAGCCCCTATGGTGGTCTCTGCTCGGCCAGGCCGAATAGACGAGCTCCCATGATGGCCTTTAGTCAGCCAAACCGAGTAAACGAGCTCCTGTGATGGCCTCAACTCGGCCAGACAGAGTAGACAAACTCCTGTGATGGCCTCTACTCGGTCAAACCGAGTAGACGAGCTCATATGATGGCCTCTATTCGGCCAAGCCGAGAGACGAGCCCCTATGGTGGCCTCTACTCGGCCAAACTGAGTAGACGAGCTCCTGTGATGTCCTCTACTCGGTCAGGCCGAGTAGACGAGCCCCTATAGTGGCCTTTACTCAGCCAGGCCGAGTAGACAAACTTCATGATGTCCTCTACTTGGCCACGCCAAGTAGACGAGCCCCGTGAAAGCCTCTACTTGGCCAGGCCGAGTAGACAAGTCTTTCACCAAAGGGAAGCTTCCCCACCAAGCGAGAACTACCACCTTTGGCTAAAAGTTTCAAGCACAGAACACTAATTCGATGCTAAAATATTCATTTGTATTCCATATTCTTTCTCAAAAAGAATATGGAATTGGGGCAAATGATATGGGTGAAAAATACCCACCAATAGGAAGGTGACACTTGTCACCGCCAGGTGGCACCAAAACTGGTCCTTGATTCTTGGAGAAGTGGGAGTGACACTTGCCCACCTTCCCACTATCTCATTTATGAGCAATAACTGCCCATTAAATCCTCGTAACCTCCCACTAATTAGACTAACTCCCCATTAAGGAAAGGTAACCGACCCTTTAATACATTCCTGTAAAATGGAAGTGGGAACGAGGAAGAAAGTAAGTTCTGATTGTCTAATATTTTCAGATACTATCACTCAAAATTGCTTACTGACTTAAGCATCGGAGACTCCCCGCCGTAGCCCCCTCTAGGGGTCCCAGCGTGTCACCGTTTGCTCGTGTTGTGTTTTGCAGGTCTGCTCGTTCGGTAGCAACCGACGCACGTTCGGTCCCGGTCAATTTTTTGCCACAACAATTGTGACAGTTCAAATGTTCGTCATTCTTTTTTAACCTTTAGATCAGAACGATGTTCATCTCCGGCGAGTCTACTGACAGGTCATTGGTAATCACCTTTGATCCCCTTAAATAGCCGGAGCATCTCTTTAGTAGGGATGTAAGCACTGTGTATTCAAAGTTAAATTTTTTCTCTCATACCAGCTAATGGAAATATAGACGACTAACTCATATATTCGCTTTATTAACCGGCCTACGTACTTATTTGCGCTTATGCAAGGATACATTAGCTAGCTCCAGAACTAAATTGTTAGAGTTCATTCACGTACGTTATTCGATCAAGAGTCGATCAAACTTTTACCTTACGTTTAAGAATAATGCTTTCCACTATTCATAACATCTCAAAATAGTAATGCTCCACATTAAACATTAGTCAAACTAACCTTAAGATTTCAAAGCAATGGACAAAATGAGCAAGAACTTTTCTCTCTCCACAACCCACTCGCCAGAGAGTAAGGTGGGTATCTATAGCGTGAGCTCTCATGGGATCATGAATGTTTACATTTGCTTTTGAAATCACAAGACACGTCTATGAAGTTTCAGTTTCTAAAAAAAAAAATTCCCAGTATTTGCAAAAGCAAAGTTTGTAGAAGAGATGCATATAGATGAATCAGCAGCATGAACCAGCGACAGTCAATTTTCAGAAAAGCAAAGTTTGTAAACTTTACTTGTCAAATTTTTAGGGATAATTGAGTACGAATTACTTGCAAATTTGAGCATAAACTTTCCATCATCAAACAAAAATCATGCAGGTATTAAATAAAATAATTCATTGATAGAAATCTAAAGGCAGATTGTTCACTCAGAACATCGACACCCCACGTAATACAATGTAATTGTATGCCAAGTGCGAAAAAGAATTGCTCCTAATACTATGTACATGCATGCTCTCGAAAAAAGAAAAAAAAAGAACCCTACAACTGATTGAAAACAATTTCTTCCTCTTTTCAAGTGTTTTTTCTTCTGAACCCTACAACAAACAAGGGTACGAAAAAAACTCCTTGGACTCTGGTATAATTCAGAAAACTACTGACTAATCAACCGATCATTCACTGCGATTTGTAAGGGAAAATAGCGAAGCAGCGTCCTTGAGCTCATTCTCTTGCTCAAGTTGGAGTGAGTCCACATCTTCTTTCACCACTTCCTTTTCACTGCAAACGTTACAAATTGGATGAGTTACAAAAAGACCAAACTGAAGGGGTCCAAATCTAATTATAAGATGATGATCCATGTATCAAATGCATTTTCTTCTTTCTTTTTTCCCCCTTTTTCTATGTTCTAACAACTCAATTATTTTCGGAAAGTACAACTCTCGTCGCTAATGTGCCTTTTAGCGACACTACGGAAATTAAGACTTTCAATGTGTGAAAGGAATTGCAAGCAATATGGTTGCGTAGATCAGACCCAACTGTATGTTGGTCGAATCCATGTGCAAGTAGATATCTCTTAACACATTAGCCAACACATTGAACGTAACAGAAACCAATATATAGTCCCGTGTAGATTGTTCTTATCATCATGGTTGTTCCAAATCTTATCAAGAATTCAAGAAACTTTTGATGATCCTCGATTGCTTTCAAAATATTGAAATTGGCTCCTTCTAATCAGTTCCCTTTTGACCATTTTCGCTCATAACTATAATCAAAGCTTGATGTTAAATCTAAAAGCATGCTCAAGAGTTGAAGTTCACCGGGCATAAAAATTGATCCTAAAACCCATGTACAATCGATATGGAACTTTTACAACTATGAACTGAAATAATGCTGTTTTTTTTGCGTTGTCAACTACTTAAAATCCGTGTCAGTGATCTTCGCCAGCCGGACTAAACTGACGAATTAAACATTTTTCGAAAAAGAGGATCATTTCATGTTATGAAAATGCTTTTTCCTACTGTTACGAGCATTAGTATTAAAGCCAATACTCTATGAATTAATTCAAAAAAGGTCAACAATTTAGGCCTTAAATTTTGGTGTCTTGACAAAATAAAACCTTTCTCTAAATAAAATTAGTGCTGATTAGTGCCAATCATAACTGAAAGTATGCATTTCAAACTTATCCATAAACATAAGCTGATTTTTGGTTCAGAACAAAAACTTCTTACTAAACTTTTTCTGTTAATTTTGTGAATATCATTGATTTTTGCATATTTTCCCAGAGATTAAGGGTTTTGGTTAACTCGAGAAGCTCGAATTTTTCAAATGAAGATCCAAAAATCTGAAACTTTTGCGCTTGTCCTGACTTTGGACCAAAACTAGCATCAAAATGGCACAAGCTTTCCATAACATTCCAACAAAAACGCACACGGACCTGGATTCAACAGATTCCCTGGACTCGAATGAAGCAGGCTGACTTTCATGAAAACTTCGAGGAAATGGCTTGATATCCTCCGCTTCGGGCGCATCGATCTTGATCGCACCACATCCTTGCAAACTAAACTCTAACCCCAGATGATTCTCATTTTCGTCAGCAATAACATAATGCTGCTGATGATGAGGATGCGCCATTTCTGAAAGGCCTTGCATGGGGCCGAAATAACCCAAGCTAGGGCTTTGGTGCATCGCAAGCTGCGCCTCCGCGCGACAGATGGCGAGCTGGTGCAGGACGCAGTCCAGCTCGCCCCTGGCGCGAACCAGCTCTTGCTCGAGCTCGCTAACCACGCGGTAGCACCCGCCCACGGGGTCGACGGCGCGGACGTTGGCCTGGTAGATCATGGACTTCATGGCGGTGTCGTGGTGGTAGGGCTGCACGGACTTGAGGGTGTTCATGAGGTTGTGGACGCCGAAGATCCTGTGGGCGTTGCGGAACTCCCTCTGGCGGTCTGCCGGGAAGTGCGGAGCCAGAGGGCAGTTGGGTGCGCACCTCCGGCGGCGGTACTTGCATGCGGCGCATGCCTGCGTGCCACTGGAGTCTCCAACCCGAGGAGAAGTGGTGGTTTTGTTGTTGGGAATGGGAAGGGGAAGGCTCATTTCTAGTGGCCTTAAGATAAAATCGGCCCGTTTGACGCCGATAGAACATCCGGAGTTTTCTCTGGCTACAGAAAATAAAGGGGAGGAGAGAGGAGAGAGATAGGGAGAGAGAATCCTAACTGATGCGGTCTGCGTACGGATGTGATAGATGTGCGGAGAGATTTTAGGGACGTGGTTATGTAGGGTTTTCATTTTGCTTTGACCGTTTCTTGTCACTATAAATGCTAGCAACATCGAAAATATAATTTTTGTCACTATAAATACTAGCAACAGCGAAAATATATTTTTGTAGTTGCTATCTTTTGTCACTGAATTGGCCCCGTGCCATAGATAATCTTCATTTTTCTTCTTTCAATGTACCATGTTAATCCATCCCAACCAAAAAAAATATATATATATTGTGCTATGTATTGGAGGTACTGTATCTGATTGGTACTATACATCATAGCATCATTATCCCATTTTCCTTCTTACAATTTAGGGTGCCAATATGTCCGATGGTACGACGAGAAGCGTGGTTTCAGTGGGGGTTAGTGTGGGTGCACCCGTCGGTTAGTGGGGTTAAGTGGCTGTGAGTAACACAGTATTATGAATATCGTATCGAAATGTGTACCGATTTTCAATATGTACTTGTATTAATACTGTCTCAAAATTTTCATCAACAATAGACATATATAATACTTATTCATTAGCGAAGTAAGTGTGTGTGATAATATCCACCAAACCGCAACTATTAGTTGCGGTTGCTATCATTACTCCACGGTCCCACCCCACCCCCCACCCCCCACCCCCACCCACCCCCGAACCGCAACAAGGAGTTGCGGTTCACTGTGCGTGGCTGTCCTTTTGTCTTTTGTCCTTCCTTTTCCTTTTTTGTCCTTTTTTATTATTTCTAGCTGAAAATAAATAGCCATAATTATTTCTAGCAGAAAATAAAGTCCCATAAATTTTACAATAGCTTTACAAAATACAAGGATAATACAGAAATTAAAATCAAAAGTTAAAAAGTGTCGAAATCAATTTAAAATCGTCTGTTTAGCTAAATCAAATGCGATATGGATAATAATAGTAAATCAACTCTAAAAATTACAAAATTGAAACTGAGTTGTCTTTGTGATACAAAAAACATTACTGAAATTTTTCCATAATTTAATATGATTTTTAAAGGCTCTTTACAAATTTTAAAATAACTGAAATTACAGAAAATATTAAAAATACCAAACGATATCAGAAAGATGCGAAATTTTAACAGTAATTCTAATATTATCCTATGAAACTTCCTGTAAAGTTTGGAAAATTTTCGACAAGTGCACGATATCCAACAGTTTGGGCCCTTTTTTTCTTTTTTCGTAGGCCCCCCCCCCCCCCCCCCCCCCTTTCTCCCCCAACCGCAACTAGGAGTTGCGGTTCCCTTCATGTGGCCCCCAATTTTATTTTCTTTCCTTTTTTGTCCTTCCCCATTTTCTTTTCCCTTTTTATTTTGTCTTTTGTTTTGTCATTTCCCCCTTTTTTTTTGTCCTTCTTCCCCATTTTCTTTTCCTTTTTTGTCCTTCCTTTTTTATTTTGTTTTCCTTTTTTTGTCCTTCCCCATTTTCTTTTCCTTTTTTGTTTTGTCCTTTCCCCCTTTTTTTTTTGTCCTTCTTCCCCATTTTCTTTTCCTTTTTTGTTTGTCTTTTCTCCGTTTTTTTCGTCCACCCCCGAACCGCAACTAGAAGTTGCGGTTCACTGTCCTTCTCTTTTTTGTTTTTTTATTTCTTTTCGTGTCCTTTTTTTGTCTCTTTTTTTTCTCCTTCCTTGTGCGTGGATAGTTGCAGAGTTTTTTCGCAGCCTTTGACTCTGCCATTTTTTTTCTTTCTTCACAGCCTTTGACTCTGCCATTTCTCTTCTTTTCTTCACGGCTTTTTGACTAACTACTGCTCACTCACGGACATAATTTTTCTGTCTTCTTACGTTTTTGCAAATCGGGGTATTACATTCGAACGATTCCAAAATAGCAATTTTTTAGGGCGTCAAAATTAGAATTTTTTTCACAAATTTATAAAAAATAGCTAGAGCTAGATTTTGCCAAAGTACAAAAAATAGACCCTAGTTATTTTTAAAATATCTGTATCGGGTAAAAATTTCAGATTTTTCCAAAGACTGGAAAGGGGTTAACTGATACGCGCAACCTTGTAACTTTGCAGTGTAATTTAAAATATCAAACTAGCGCGATTTCGAGCAAAACTTTTATGAGAACCCTATGATATTGGGAAGTTCCATTTCCCAGGAATTCGGGCCATTCCGAAGCCGTTAGCTATTTTTTGGCCAAACGGCCTTTTAAGCGCTCGATCCGGACACCGGTTCGGAATTTTTGGGCGAAACTTTTGTAAAATACTTTTTAGATCAACAATGATTTCAGGAAGCTTAAAATCCCATGTCAAAGCACTTTCGAGATTTTCTGAAGCCAGGGGCATTTTGGTAATTTGCCACCCTATGAGGGGTATTTTGGTAATTTTCCCGTTAAAGTTTTTCAAAGGACTTCTTAGTCCAGAAATGTAATTACAACACCTGAAATGTTGTTTTGAAGCTGATTTGGGGAGTTAGGGTAATAATGAACCCCCGGGGGCATTTCGGTAATTTGTCGCTCAGCGAGGGTATTTTGGTAATTTAACATTATATAAATTTTCCGAATGACTTTTTAATAATTTTAATTTATTTTTATTTAATTCTATGACTTATTGAGAATGATATAATTTTTATTTTTTAGATTTCATTATAAATATGGATGCAACTGGAGGAAATATTTTTTCTGAAGATTCTGATCCACCTTACCTGGGTCAAGTTTTTCAAAGACTGGACGAAGTTGAAGCATACTATAGAGCATATTCGAAAACGATAGGTTTCGGTATTAGAATTAAGACGACTAGAAAACGGGCGAATACAGATCAAATTTGTGGAAGACTATTTGAGTGTCATAGAGGAGGACCGCATGTACCCCCGGTTGTTCGGATCAGCGACGAAGGGGCATCAAGACAAAGAAAGCGGGACACATTTCCGGGAACCGGCTGCAAGGCCCATGTGTATGCAGTACAACGGAAAAAATGAAAACCAATGGGTTGTGACGGGAGTGGATTTGACCCATAATCATCAGTTGATGACCCCTAGTAAGATTGGTCAAATTCATCAGCACCGACAAATAGGCACGGCTCACAGGGAACTAATATTTACAATGGCCCAGCCTAAAATTCCACCATCTAGAATGATGGGGGTTCTCTCAAGCCATGCTGGGGGGATTGACAAGTTGAGTTTCAACGAAGTTGACCTTCGAAATGAACTTCGTGTTCAGAGGAGAGCGTCTTTCGGTAAGAGCGATTCTCAAGCTACACTTGATCTCTTCAGGAGCCTTCAGAGTGAGAATTCAGGCTTTTTCTACAGTCTCCAACTGGATGACGAGAACCACATTAGTACTATATTTTGGGCGGATGCCCGTTCTAGAGCTGCTTACCAAAATTTTGGGGATGTTGTGTCGTTTGACACCACATACCGCACAAATAAGTACTCTATGCCTTTTGCTCCGTTCACCGGGGTGAACCACCACTATCAGTCAATCTTGTTTGGCTTTGCCCTGCTTAGGGATGAGACGGAGGATTCGTTTACCTGGTTATTTGAAACGTGGCTTAAAACAATGTATCATATTCCTCCAAAGACCATCATCACCGACCAAGATCTGGCAATGAAAAATGCAATCACTAAGGTCCTGCCAGATACTCACCATGGCCTGTGCACATGGCACATAAGTAACAAATATCCCGAACGGCTTCACAATGTATATGCAAACCATCCGTCTTTCAAGACTGACTTTAATACATGTGTGAAGAAATCGTTGACAGTGGACGTGTTCGAGGAGAGGTGGGCCAAGTTAATGAATGACTACTCTTTGCACAATCATGAATGGTTACAATCGTTGTATGAGATCAAGACACAGTGGGTCGGTGCCTACACGAAGAAGTTTTTTGCAGCCGGAATGACTACGACCTCGAGGAGCGAAAGTATGAATTCATTCTTTGATGGGTACGTAGGCCAGTCTTCAAGTATAACGGAGTTCGTACTAGAGATGCAGAAAGCCCTTGACAGGCAAGTTTACCTTGAGAGAGAAGCCGACGCGGCTACAGTTTACAGAGAAAGACAAATATTAGTTTTTTCACCTTTGGAGGCTCATGCGGCTCAAGTCTATACCAAGGAAATTTTTAGACAGTTTCAAGAGAAACTACTAAAGTCGAATCAATATAGCATGACAAAGTTGCACGAGTATTCCACCAGGGAGGTCAAGGTTTATGCTTTGACAAATGTGACAAATTTCGCCAATTCGTGCTCTTCGTCCGCTCTGAGGAAAAAGAAGACATTTTACCGTAGCAGTTTGTATGGAAACCGGGTTTGTTAATTGCAACTGTCAAATGTTTGAGCATAAAGGTATACTTTGTCGACACGCGTTGAGGGTTTTTAGCGCCAAGAATACTAGTGAAATCCCTCCAGAGTATATCTTGGATCGGTGGACGAAGGAAGCCAATAGAGTCCACGGTCATATTCCTTACGTGCCTAATGTTTCAGTCGATTTCGAGCAATCTGAGACGCTGCGATATAATCACCTTTGTAACATCATGCACGGTTTATCAATGGATGCAGCGTCAACATTTGATGGGTACAGGTATCAAGTTGAAGCAGCCGCACGTGATAAGGCTAAGCATGCACAGTTTAGGATGGCATTACCAGAAAGACGGGACCCTCGGACGACTCCAGTCGGCAGATTCAATCGAGCTTCACAACCAGTCATTGCCAGCACTAGCCTGCAAGGTGAGGAGAACGACATCTTTGATCCAATTATTTCTCAAACAAAAGAGCGAAAACGAGCAATACGTATGAAGAATCCGATTGAAGAAGCAACGGGTCAAAAAAAATTGCGAAAGTGTGCGTTGTGTAATAAGATGACTGATCATGACAAGAGAAATCATTATAAAGTGCTAGGTATCGAACCTGGCAGTGTGGTCGAGGAGGACGATGATGAGGAAGAGTGTTAGGATTAATGTTTCAGTTGTATAAATTGAACTTTTATAATGTTTATATTTGTGATTTGGTTTGTGAAATCTTTAATTTGTGATTTGGTTTGTGGATTATTGATATTTTTGGAAGGGCCTATTCGGGGACACTTTACCGCCCAATTCTTAGCTTGCGAAAAAAGTTGTAATTTTTTTTTCGCTCATTGCACCTCAGGCACGCTAGTTAGCCCATTTATATGAATTTCGGCGAAAAATGAGACAAATTATTTTTTGGGTTTTCTTACGACGCCCCTATTCGCGCACACTTTAGCGCCCATTTCTTAGCTTGCGAAAAAAGTTATAATTTTTTTTATCACTTTTTTTTCACTCATTACACCTCAGGAACGCTAGTTAGCCCATTTCTATGAATTTCGGCGAAAAACGAGACAAATTATTTTTTGAGTTTTCTTACGACGCCCCTATTCGCGCACACTTTAGCGCCCATTTCTTAACTTGCGAAAAAAGTTGTAATTTTTTTTGTCACTTTTTTTTCACTCATTGCACCTCAAGCACGCTAGTTAGCCCATTTCTATAAATTTCGGCGAAAAATGAGACAAATTATTTTTTAGATTTTCTTACGAGACCCCTATTCGCGCACACTTTAGCGCCCACTATTGTTTTTAACGTTTTTTGTGCTCATTACACATTAGGCACGCTAGTTAGCCCATTGTCCAAAATCATTCTAAAGTAATAATAAGGCAAATTCAATTTGAAATCTTAAGATCCAAAATCGAACAATACTAATAATAATCCATACGGACGCCAACTACATCTCTGGGGAATGGTAAGGAAGGCGCCTAGCTATACCCTTTTTCAGCTCCCAGGCTATTCACCAAGAGGTTGACTAGAAAAGAGGGATACACGTTGAGCTTGAGAGTTTGGGAGGGGTTATTACTTAGCTCTCTAACACGGAGCAGATCTATGTAAGCGTCCATGACCCAGTTCGAAATATCTGTGTCCAGCGCCAACAGTCTCATATCAGAGTGAGCTACGACTCCTGCAACAGGAAAGTCAGTTGAATCGACGGGCTCATGCCCGAAGTAATGCCGGTCGATCCACTCCCGTTTCGTCGGACTCAATGGCTTCGTCGGTTGTCCTTTATCCGACCAGATGCTTGGGCGCGACGCCTGGAATCCTACTTGACTCTGGCGTTGAGAGTCGTACGCGTAAGTAGGCAAGCGACTAGACGGCTCCCACACCTGACTCTGGGGTTGAGAGTCGTACGGGTCAGGAGGCAAGCGACTAGACGGCTCCCACACCTGACTCTGGGGTTGAAAGTCGTACGCGTCAGGAGGCAAGCAACTAGACGGCTCCGACACCTGACTCTGGGGTTGAAAGTCGTACGCGTCAGGAGGCAAGCAACTAGACGGAAATCGCACATGACTCTGGGGTTGAGAGTCGTACGGGTCAGGAGGCAAGCGACTAGACGGCTCCCACACCTGACTCTGGGGTTGAAAGTCGTACGCGTCAGGAGGCAAGCAACTAGACGGCTCCGACACCTGACTCTGGGGTTGAAAGTCGTACGCGTCAGGAGGCAAGAAACTAGACGGAAATCACACATGACTCTGGGGTTGAGAGTCGTACGCGTCAGGAGGCAAGCGACTAGACGGCTCCCACACCTGACTCTGGGGTTGAAAGTCGTACGCGTCAGGAGGCAAGCAACTAGACGGCTCCGACACCTGACTATGGGGTTGAAAGTCGTACGCGTCAGGAGGCAAGCAACTAGACGGAAATCGCACAATGCTCTGGGGTTGATAGTCGTACGCGTCAGGAGGCAAGCGACTAGATGGCTCCCACACCTGACTATGGGGTTGAGAGTCGTACGCCTCAGGAGGCAAGCGACTAGACGGCTCCCACACCTGACTCTGAGGTTGAGAGTCGTACGCGTCATGAGGCAAGCGACTAGACGGCTCCCCTCGGTAACCCCGGTACGCAACACCAAATTTGTGAATGCAAACATTATATGGAATAAGTAATTAATCACGAATATATTGACACGTCAAAACAAGAATATAAATGCTCATACCTGTAATAAAGTCAGGCAGGTGGCAATAGACTTGGCACCAATTCTCGTAGCCTTATGCAGTGCTCGATATAGGTGCGCAAGAACAGCTGAACCTCACGAATACGAGTATACCTCCTCAAAATCCTCCAAGAACACCATATACTTCGGATGCACCGTGTTTTTCGAATGCGTCGGAAGTAATATAGCTCCAATAATATATAGAAGGAATGCCTTCGTATACGTCACGAAATCATGATGCGTGTATTCATCCGGTAGCTCGCCGTACTGCTCTCTCAGCCATTTAAGTTTGATGCCGTTTGTTGTGAGAGCTTCCTTCGGAATTTCCGGAAAATACTGCCTAGCCATATTCTTTATGGATGTAGACGTTTTGCTCAAAGTAATGGGTTTGCCGTGACATGGGATTCCAAGTATAAATCCGACGTCCTCTAATGTAATTGTCATTTCACCAAACCGGAAGTGAAATGAGTTCGTCTCGCTCCTCCATCGTTCAACTAGAGCGGATATAAGGTAATCGTCGTGTCGAGACAAAATTCCGGAATCGGTGAACATAACTAAATTTTGACGGTATAGTAGTTGTATTTGTTCCTCGTTCAGTACCCACTCTTCGAGGTGACTTGTGCTTTGAAGTGTTTCCAAAACACCCCTCTCGACACCGTCAAATACGTACCTCGCGACGTGGTCATCGTCATCGTATAGGATTGATGTATCATGAGGTCCGAGGTTGAAATACATATATGTAAGAACAAAATATAATAGTAAACCAACTTAGCGTCCATAATATTTACATTCCAAAAATATAACTGGATCTTAAACCTAGCTTACCAACACGTTAGCAATAATCATTATCTCATTATTTCAATGTATTAAAACAATTCCTCACTTCTCACAACTCCGAACGCTTTATTATGCTACTTCCCTAAAATTTAGAGCCAATGTGGCAATTTACCAATATACCCCCAATGCCCGCTACACCACCAACACCACAAAACCGCTTTAAAATCACTTTTTAACTGTATTACGTCAATTATATACCAAATATTTTCTCAGGATATTTTAAGGGGGGAAAGTTACCAAAACACCCCCAACTTATGCAAAATACCCCCTGACAGCCATCGCCCCAACAAACATCTCAGAACAACTGGAAAAAATAACTTTCCGGGTGTCTTACACCTTTTCCCGAACTAAAAGTCATTCGGAAAATTTATATAACGGGAAAATTACCAAAATACCCCTCATGGGGTGGCAAATTACCAAAATGCCCCTGGCTTCAGAAAATCTCGAAAGTGCTTTGACATGGGATTTTAAGCTTCCTGAAATCATTGTTGATCTAAAAAGTATTTTACAAAAGTTTCGCCCAAAAATTCCGAACCGGTGTCCGGATCGAGCGCTTAAAAGGCCGTTTGGCCAAAAAAATAACTAACGGCTTCGGAATGGCCCAAATTCCTGGGAAATGGAACTTCCCAATATCCTAGGGTTCTCATAAAAGTTTCGCTCGAAATCGCGCTAGTTTGATATTTTAAATTACACTGCAAAGTTACAAGGTTGCGCGTATCAGTTAACCCCTTTCCAGTCTTTGGAAAAATCTAAAATTTTTACCTGATACAGATATTTTAAAAATAACTATGGTCTATTTTTTGCACTTTGGCAAAATCTAGCTCTAGCTATTTTTTATAAATTTGTGAAAAAAATTCTAATTTTGACGCCCTAAAAAATTGCTATTTTGGAATCGTTCGAATGTAATACCCCGATTTGTAAAAACGTAAGAAGACAGAAAAATTATGTCCGTGAGTGAGCAGTAGTTAGTCAAAAAGCCGTGAAGAAAAGAAGAGAAATGGCAGAGTCAAAGGCTGTGGCCTGTGAAGAAAGAAAAAAAATGGCAGAGTCAAAGGCTACGAAAAAACTCTGCAACTATCCACACACAAGGAAGGAGAAAAAAAAAGAGACAAAAAAAGGACACGAAAAGAAATAAAAAAAACAAAAAAGAGAAGGACAGTGAACCGCAACTTCTAGTTGCGGTTCGGGGGTGGACGAAAAAACGGAGAAAGGACAAACAAAAAAGGAAAAGAAAATGGGGAAGAAGGACAAAAAAAAAGGGGGAAAGGACAAAACAAAAAAGGAAAAGAAAAAGGGGAAGGACAAAAAAAGGAAAACAAAATAAAAAAGGAAGGACAAAAAAGGAAAAGAAAATGGGGAAGAAGGACAAAAAAAAAGGGGGAAAGGACAAAACAAAAGACAAAACAAAAAGGGAAAAGAAAATGGGGAAGGACAAAAAAGGAAAGAAAATAAAATTGGGGGCCACATGAAGGGAACCGCAACTCCTAGTTGCGGTTGGGGGAGGGGGGGGGGGCCCACGAAAAAAGAAAAAAAGGGCCCAAACTGTTGGATATCGTGCACTTGTCGAAAATTTTCCAAACTTTACAGGAAGTTTCATAGGATAATATTAGAATTACTGTTAAAATTTCGCATTTTTCTGATATCGTTTGGTATTTTTAATATTTTCTGTAATTTCAGTTCTTTTAAAATTTGTGAAGAGCCTTTAAAAATCATATTAAATTATGGAAAAATTTCAGTAATGTTTTTGTATCACAAAGACAACTCAGTTTCAATTTTGTAATTTTTAGAGTTGATTTACTATTATTATCCATATCGCATTTGATTTAGCTAAACAGACGATTTTAAATTGATTTCGACACTTTTTAACTTTTGATTTTAATTTCTGTATTATCCTTGTATATTGTAAAGCTATTGTAAAATTTATGGGACTTTATTTTCAGCTAGAAATAATTATGGCTATTTATTTTCAGCTAGAAATAATAAAAAAGGACAAAAAAGGAAAAGGAAGGACAAAAGACAAAAGGACAGCCACGCACAGTGAACCGCAACTCCTTGTTGCGATTCAGGGGGGTGGGGGGGGTGGGGGGTGGGGTGGGACCGTAGAGTAATGATAGCAACCGCAACTAATAGTTGCGGTTTGGTGGATATTATCCACCAGTGGATGTATATCGCGCCCCATATATATATATATATATATATATATATGTGTGTGTGTGTGTGTGTGTGTGTGTGTGTGTGTGTGTGTGTGGATGCTGATCCAATTCTAGCGCTAGCAACTTAACCCAAGTTGCTAGCGCGATCTGGCCGTCCACGGGCGAGAATGGACAGCCAGATCGCACGCCACGACTGCCATTTTTTTCATCGTCCGCAACATAGTGTAGCAGACGGTAAATTATCGTCCGCAACATAATGTAGCAGACGGCCAAATCGCACTAGCAATTTGCTAGCACTAGCATTTGATCAGCTCCCTATATATATATATATATATATATATATAATTGTTTGTCCTATAGAGCTTGATCGACTTACCTTATTTTTCAAATAAGTTGTCTGTTCCTATAAAGTGATATTAGAAGCAAATTATTTATTCAATTGAATTACCTCCTCTAGGATGTCCCTTTTTTCAACATTCTCATTAGTAAATTCTTATAGAAGAATAAGTTGTTTCTTCAATAATAATGTCATCGGGTTCAATAAGTTGTTTGTGTGTGTGTGTGTGTGCACGGGGCGCACGTCTGTGTAGTTTTTTTCTATTTACTTTTTATATGGTCCATTTACTAATTTTCCAATAGCGATATTGTGACTATACGAAAGGTAAGGGATACCGTACTGGTAGAAGGCAAAAGTGGTATGTACCGACTGGTACGGCCAATATCGGTAACATATTAATAATAACGGTGAAAGTAATTAAGTCTGCTAATCTGGTCATGGGTTGTGAGTTGGTTTTAAAGCTACGGTGGGCGTGGTAGTGCTGGTGGTTCGAGTTATGATGAGTTTGTTCCAAGGATTTTTCTTCTAGGGTTATTCCCCCCCTTCTCTCAAAAAAAGGTTTCGTGGTTTGTTTGGTGGTGGAGGGTTGCTATGCCAGTGTTTGCTTTGTGGGGTTTCGGTCGATTGGGTTGCTCAACAATGTGTGGTGGTATGGTGTTGTGCTGTACATTAATTCTCGCAGAATAAACAAATGTTAGCAAGAGCCAAAATATATTTTTTAGTTGCTATCTTTTGTCACTGAATTGGTCCCGTGCGATAGATAATCTTCATTTTTCTTCTTTCAATTTATGATGTTAATCCATCCAAAAAAAACAAAAATAAATATTGTACTATGTATTTGAGGTTTTGTATCTGATAAGTACTATACATCATAACATCACTATCCCTTTTTCCTTCTTTCAATTTAGGGTGCCAATTTGTCCGTTGGTACGACGATAAGCGTGGTTTCAGCGGGGTCTATTACGCGATCCATGCTTTAAGAATAGACGGCCTAGATCTTAAAAAAAAAAAAAAGGAAACCGCCAGCTACATAGTGTAGTAGACGGTATTTTTTACGAAAATGCCCCGCCCAAGTCGTCCGCTACACAGTGTAGAGGACGACTTTTTGACCCTGACAATTGTCAATCAAAAAATCGTCTGCTACACAGTATGGCAGACGACTTTTGGCTGACACATGTCACATCATGTCCGCCAGACAGTATGGCGGACGACGTGGCAGATATACCCAAAATTAAAGTGCCCTAATCTCAGCTCTTTTTCCATTTTGATCTCCTTGAAATCCACTTGCTTCCATTTTCAGCTCCCTTCAAGTTCCAGCTTCAAGTAACACTTGCTTCAAGCTTCATTCAAGCAAGGTAAGTTTGTGAATGGTGAAGTTTTCTTTATGTGTTGAATGATTAAGTTTCTTTTTTTTTGGATGAATATATATATATATATATATATATATATATATATATATATATATATTGGATTATGTTTGTTGTACTTATCAGTCTATTCATCAAAGTAATTTTAATTTGTGATATTCAAGAAATTAATTTGTTAACTTCAAAAATTTATTATAGTTAAATCATGCTAAATTGGTCTATTCATCAAGGTAATTTTGATTTGTTATGTTCAAGAAACGTCATTTGATAGTTAAGCGTAATCTATTTCTATATAGGTATTGTTTCACAATATCTGCTTTCGTGTCAAGCTCCAACAACCCAGTAGATGCTAGTGAGGCGAACATTTTAAACATTAGAGGAAGCCGAAGAATGTTTTCAGTGCGCGGTGGCTGGTGGTTAGGCAGAGGCGGCGACGTCTTGCAAATCTACTACCAAAGGATCTATTTTGCATGGTGGCACGTGCGTGTCCTTGTGTAGTGGGTAGGTGTCAGACACGATGATAATGTGTATAATAATATGAATTTAAAGAGTGACCCTTTCCATTAGCCCGTATTTAAGCTTGAAACTTTGTGACGCCCGACTTCGACATGCGAATATGCCATTTCTGCAGAACACGAAGTTTGGCGTTTTAAGGTTTAGTCTGTTCATTTACCTCACGAAGCATCATCTATTAAGCCGCCATGAAGCTACTACAAGGAAAATAATAGCTACCATCAGTATCACAGAGTGAGAATAAAGCAACACATTGTTTATAAAACCATTTCAGTAATAAAAGATAGTGATATACGTAGGCAAGAATAATTGATTCTCTAGGATCACTAACTAACAACTTCGTTACTGCTTTCGTCTATTGCTTCTTCTTTTTTTTTTTTTATGTAGACTCTAGCATAAGATCCTTATATTCATTTCCCTCCACATCTTTACATGATTGTTAATAAAGACCGACTGATAATCTCATCAAAGAGCCGGTCGGCCCAGGCCTCAGATATGTAGCCGACCTTGTTATTCTAAATCATACCCTGACTGGGCCGACATGAACTTTCCTTTTCCAAGAGGTTACGGAGGGCCCGACGTTACTACCTTTAGTGGTGAGACCAGTCAGTCCACTATTGGGCACATAGGCCGATCTACAATTCAATGCGGAGAGCTGGTCAGAATTGATTTTCTCAAGTTGAGACCGTTCCTAACTCGAATGATAATACAACTGTCACTTGGTATATCGGCCTACCACCTAATTCGGTGTTCGCCTGGGCCCAAATGGAGGATCTTTTTTATGCTCAATTTTACGAAATGACCCCTGAGGTTTTCATCACTGACTTGGCCAAACTGTACCAATGGCCAGAAAGCCAGCGGCTAACTTCATAGTTTAACTCGAACAAATAAAACATATAGTCAAAGGCTACCTATCTGAATTCGAGTTTGTGAAGTCAGCCTTATATGGCCTTAATTACTTCAAAGGATCAAATTTGAGGAATTTCATGACCTATTCTAATTGACCGACAGAGCCTCAAGATACGACGAACTACTGTAGAGCAAGAGAGGTAGGATGAACTCCTTGAAGCAAACCTATTATAAGAACCTAACGCTGGGGTTTATACTACAAAGATCGGCCTGAGGTTGAACTAACAAAAATTAGTGTCGTGAAATCTCGTACCTGCAAGGCCTCAGTTCGGCCTGAGAAAGGCCATATTCTTAGTTTGGTTGAGAAGAAAGATGGAGACATAATTTACACTTTTGACATCACTAAGGCCGATCAAATCTTTGATCATATGCTATATAACCGTCTCTTAAGGCTATATCCAGGACATAAACTACCTAAACTTGAGGAACATATCTTATACGTATCACGATAATGGACTCATTCGGCGAAACATTATACTATTTTTGTGAATTGATTCCAGAAAGGATCGAGTTTGGCCTGATCAAGTTCGTAGAAAAGGCCAAAAAGCATAAAATTGACACTGATCCATTCCATGTTTCACGAATAAACCTACATGTTCTATCAACAAAATATGAATTCTTACACAGAAGGAAGATAAAAAAGTATCAAAGAAACTTAATTGGCCCATGGTCCTTGAGGCTAAAATCGTTAGGCCGACACTTGTCAAAAATGTGTATTACGATGAGTCAAAATGAAGAACAGAGTGAGTCAAGTACACAAACACCGACCGTGATAGGAGCGTCCCCACCCTCCGCTGCCCCTCCACAGACGCAGACACCGACCGCGGAGCAACCGTCGTTACACGAGGATGAGATCTGTCGCATTGCTGAGGAGGTGTATAGGATGATCAGGACGTATAATCGGGTAAAAACACTATATATGTTTACTAAACACTCTATACGATTGCTATCGAGATTGATGTGTCTGTACCTTTACATGCAGGGCACTGCTGCTGGACATGCCGAGCTGGATTCGGATCATAGTGCCCCCATAGACGAGGACGATTAGCAACATCCAGATCTGGAACTCGTCGACCCCTAATAAGCCCTTCCCCTCCTAGCTATTTATATCTCGATCCCTTGTCCCCCCGACTTGTACTCCCCTAATCTCCCTTACTCTATTGTACCTCACTCTCGTGCTCTCCTGAACTTTGTATACAATTTATTTTTCGATTAGTATAGAATTTGTAAATATATATATGTATTGTGGTTGTTTTAGAGTTAAATAATTGTTGATGGATCAGCAATTATTTAATCATAATGTGCATTGAGATTGCTAGATTGAGAATCGTTGTTGAGAATTTGTAATTATAGGTTTGGGTATTAAACAAAAACAAATTAAAAATTCGTTTGACTTTTAGTAACGGATTTCATTATGTAACTAAAAGTCTACACTTAAGATGTGAATAAATGACTTTTAGGGACGGAATAAAAGTCATTTATTCACATCTTAAGTATTGACTTTTAGCGACGAAGTTCCGTCGCTAAAGGTTTAAACGATAGATTTTTAGGACGGATATTTCGTCACTAAAAGTCATCAATTTTTGAATAATTTTTAGCGACGGAATATCCGTTGCTAAATTTCTGTCGATAAAACTTTTGGCGACGAATTTTTCCGTCGCTAAATATTTTACGTAATAAATTATTTTAAAAAAATAAAAAAAAATACAAAAATATATTTAGCGACGGAAATTCCGTCGCTAATAATATTAATACATTCGTCGCTAAAAGTCGATTTTTAGGCGACGGATTTTAAAATTCCGTCACAAAACTTTTAGTAACATGGTGTCCGTCGCTAAAAATGTTTAGCGACAGACAGGTATATTGCTTTTAGTGACGAAATTGTCCATCGCTAAAAGTCATTCTATTTGTAGTGAGATGACAGGTACATATAATGTATCAGCCATGGCAAGTCCAATATATTCGACGCGTATTTCGTCTGTACACATTTTCATAAATTTTTATACAGATTTAGGTGTAGAGGAAACTCCTTTAGAAAGCCAAAATCACTGCCTCGTTGTCATGTCAAGCGAGATCTTTCTCACTTCAATGGTTACTTTACGGCACACCGCTACAGATGGTTCTTGCCTATTTAGTTGATACCATCTTCCTATCGAATGTTAGAAGAAAAGAAACAATTAATATTGTTTGTTTGGCTTTTGCAGCCAGTTTATTCTTCGTTTTATTTTGTACGAGCCTTAAGACCAAATTATGCACTTATATTTCTTATCAATGCAATTATACTGTTTAAACGAAAAGAAAAGAAGAAGATGGAAGGGTTGTTGTATAACAGTATTTGCTTGCAAAAGTCGTGAGAGAGGCTATATTGCTATCATTGGAAGACATGAAGAATGGAATCCCATAACGAGGGTTTGGCTGATTTCATCTTAAGGGAGAAAACATATGTGCATCCCTCGTTAACTCTTTGTACGTCTCGCACTCTCGCATGCAGATACTCTTAGCTAGGGAGCACCTCGGCCATACCAAGCACGAAAATTACCACTTGCCAGTATGGTATCTACAATTGCCGAGCGGGCACGAGGATCGATTAATCGATTCTCCGAGGATGGATGCAAGGCACCCAAGCTTCGCTCTGACGAGTACGGATGGCCATATAACAGAAGAGAAAGAAGAAAATCACTCGGTATTGACGCTGAACAAGACACTCAAGAAACTGCCTACTCGGCGAGAAAGAGTAACTATAGATGTAGACATGCACGGATTCAATAAGGGAAAATTCATCTCCGATTAGTTTAGCGGCAGCTCGCCATTAATGACCGGAGCATTGGCCCATGGATTTACAGTTGCTTTTGAAATCACAAGACATGCCTATGGATTTACAGTTGCTAATTTTTTTTTTTTTTTGACATTTGCAAATGCAAAGTTTATGAGAAAGATGCATATTATAAATCAACAATATGAACCAGCAACGATCAA
The DNA here is from genome assembly GCA_033065855.1 of Escallonia rubra. Lineage (NCBI taxonomy): Eukaryota > Viridiplantae > Streptophyta > Magnoliopsida > Escalloniales > Escalloniaceae > Escallonia > Escallonia rubra. The sequence continues at coordinate 11,619 of JAVXUO010003130.1, read as the reverse complement.
TTTTGAGCGTAGACTTTGTGTCATCCATCGAAAATCATGATTTGTTGTACCACACCATGTGTGCCTGGGCACCTTATTGTGTTCTCTAGAAACATAGGTAAAAGTAGTGTATTGAGGGAAACCGAAGGGCAGATTGTTCACTCTGAACATCAAACACCTCGCGTAATACAATCTAACTGTATGCTAACTGGAAAAGAATTGCTCCTAACACTACCTACCTGCTCTCGAAAAATGACCCTACAACTAATCAAAAACAATTTCTTCCTCTTCTTAAATGTTTTTTCTTCTGAATCCTACAACAAACAAGGCTACACAAAAGATCTTTTTGGACACTGGTAACACATTCAAAAGACAAGAGATCGACTAATTTGGCGACCATTCACTGCGATTTGTGAGCGAAAACAGCGAAGCAGCATCCTTGAGCTCATTCTCTTGCTCAAGTTGGATTGAGTCAACGTCTTCTTTCTCCACTTTCTTTTCACTGCAAAGGTTCCAAATTGGAGTGAATTAGACAGCGAACTGAAGGAGTCAAGTCTAATTATGAGATGATGATCCATGGAGCAAATGCATACAACTTTCTTTCTCTAAAAGTCTAACAACAAGTCATTTGTTTCGCGGAAATTACTGCTACCTCTCCTCGTTAAAGTTCCTTTTAGCACCACGAATGCGGAAATTAAGAGTTTCCATGCGACAAAGAAACTGTAAGTAATATGGTCGTGTAGATTCCGTTTGAGTTTTTGTACGTAGATTAAAATCAAGGGATTCAACCTTGACATCAAGGATTGCATGTAGTACTATGTTATACAAGGATTAGGAGTGTATTTTGGTAGAATCCAAGTGCAAATAGATGTCTCTCAACACCTTAGCCACCACATCTTAAATAGGATTAATTACACACTCACGGAGTTTATCCAAAAATACACACGGTCCGGGTCCTCCTCCTCCTGTGGTTTGTAGTAAGCTTACACAAAACCCATCCCATTGATAATCACTCGATCAATAAAATTAGAGCAACAGACAACTTTTGTGATCTACCGAAATTGCTCTTGAGATGCCTTCTCCTTCTTCAGCCACCACCGCCAATTACACACCGCCGACCACCACCGGCCCACCCTTATCACCCTCCATTTATCCAAACACTTCCCTTTTACCATCGAACTCCACCTTCAAACACCTACTGCTCAACATACCCACACAGAGAGAGACCAGCAAACCACCGTAGGTGCATCCTCTACATCCAAACACCACCGCCCACTGCCTATTACGCGCACAACACATACGCACACCCACACACACAAGACCAACGAACCACCACCGGGGACCACTACCGGTGCATCCTTATCCCTTTCCGCCTGTACAAACGCCATCCATCACCAAACTCCACCACCAAACGCCATTCCCCAGTGCCCATCAGATACACAAACGCGCACGTGCTATACGAGCTTAAGTATTGAAGTCATTACTCTATGAATAAATTCACACCTGAACAGGTGCAGAAGCAAGTCAACAACGTAGCCTTAAAATATGGTTTCTGACAAGATTAAAGCCTTTCTCTAAATAACTGTTTTGAAGATTATTGACAATCATAACTGAAAGTGTGCGTTATAAGCTTATCCATAAACAAAATGGCACAAGTTCTCCAAATCATTCCAAGAAAATCACGCACAAACCTGGATTCAATTGATTTCTTGTACTCAAATAAAGCAGGCTGCCTTTCATCTAAACTTGCAAGAAATGGCTTGACATCATCCGCTTCGGGCGCATCCATCGTGGTCGCAAGGAATCCTTGCGAACTAAACCCTAAACCCAGATTATTCTCATTTTCGTGCGCAACGACGTAATGCTGCTGAAGATCAGGATGTGGCATTTCCGGAAGACCTTGCATGGGGCCAAAATAACCCAAGCTAGGGATCTCTTGCATCTGAAGCTGCGCCTGCGCGCGGTATATGGCGAGCTGACGCCGGACGCAGTCCAACTCGCCCCTGACCCGAACCAGCTCGAGCTCGAGGTCTCCGACCATGCGGTAGCACCCTCCCACGGGGTCGATGGCGCGGGCTTTGGCCTCGTAGATCATGGACTTCATGGCGGCCTCGTGGTAGTAGGGATGCACGGACTTGAGGGTGTTGTTGAGGTTGTTCACGCCGAATAGCCTCCGGACGTTGCGGAAGTCCACCGGCCGGTCGGCCGGGAAGTACGGAGCCAGAGGGCAGTTGGGTGTGCACCTCCGGCGCAGGTACTTGCAGGCGGCGCATGCCTGCGCGCCGCTGGAGCCTCCAACCCTGGAAGAACTGGTGGTGGCGGTGCTTTTGTCGTTGGGAATGGGAAGGCTCATTTCTAGTGGCCTTAAGATAAAATCGGCCCGTTTGACGCCGATGGAAATTCCGATGTTTTCTCTGGCTACAGAAAATAAAGGGGAGGAGAGAGACAGAATCCTAATAACTGATTCGGCTTGCATATATATATGGATGTGATGTGATCGATGTGCGGAGAGATTTTAGGGAAGTTGTTACGCAAGTTTTCATTTTGCTTCCACCGTTTCCTGTTTGAAATTTTCACACTGGACTCTCTACGTTTAATCCAACCGAGAAATGCCGTTCGATATATTTTTAGCGTCGAAAATACAGTACGTACTATAAATTAATCGATAATCGCAAAATATGTTATCGGCAATCTTTTGCCACGCTACAGTTTGTATTTAATTAGAGCGAATCCTTATCTCATTTTTTTTTTCTTTTAAATTATTGGCAATCTTTTGTCATTAAAATTGGTACGATACCCCCATAAACTCCTCAATTTTAGGATGTTAATTTATTCCAAAATACGAGATAAGGAAAGAACTATTGTGCTTAAGTATTGTACCTCACGGGTACTGTGCCTAAGGTATCAGCATGAGCTATCCCGGTCGTAAGAAAATAATTACAATTCTTTATATAGCGACTATTAGTGGTGACAAATGCACGATACAAGTGACTTATAAATATAGAGAAACTAACATGAAATACTAAATTTCTAGTATTCTTAGTGCTTTTTTCTGCTAACATTTTCAATAACAATTCTTAACAATACTTATTTAGTGATAATTAATTATCGCCATATATGAAGTTGGGATCTAGATCATCTACTGTATAGCAGAGGTGATGTACTAAAAAAATGCCGCTAAATATTTTTTAACGATAAAAAATTATTAATATAAATCATAATAACAGCGACAAAATACTTTTATTGACATTTTTTTATCGTTAAATCCTACAGAGCACTTACAGGAGATGATCTTGATCCATGGAGTTGTAGCTATCTAGCCGCCAAATTTTTTTTTTTTCCTAGGATCATTATCCCATTTTTCTTCTTTCAATTTTAGGATGTTAATTTATCCCGAAAAGCAAGATAAAGAAAGGAATGTTGTGCCAAAGTACGGTACAGCATAATATCATTGTCCCATTTGTCGCAAAACAACACGGTAAACAAGGGAATGTTATGCTAAGGTTTATTAAACTTTGGAAGTTTAGGTTGAATACGGTGTCGTTAACAGATGGCTATGATTTCGGAAAACAATGCCATGTCAATCAGGAAAAATACTTAGATTTTGTTACCACTCTTTATTTATCACTCAAAGTGCATTTGCAGCTTTTATTCAAAATTTCCTACATTATACTCGTAGTAAAGAAAATGGAGTCGAAATTGATTTTTTTCTTTTTGGATAGATGAAATTAGTTTATGACATGACAACACGATCCGCACTTGAACGAGTCGGCTACAACTTTGCACTAATGAAAGGCACAGCCCATTCTCAATCCTTTTTTCATTGGGCCAGCTCAACCCCCCCCACCCCACCCCCCGCGCGCCCAATTGTTACCCTTGATTTTCTTTTTATTATTATTTTTTTTTATGGTTGGACGGGGCCAACTTTAGTGTAAGCCGAGACTAAACCCCTTCCCCGGCCAGACGATCTTGAGGGCACACCCCTCCATATCGGTCTGGTCCTCAGAGGAATATGTTTCTTCCAGATGCTGGCCTCAAGGTTTGAATTCAAGTAGTCAAGGTAGGAAACAAACCTCTTTGACCATTAGGCCAACGCCTTGGGGTTCAATGTTTTTCTTTTGTAGGCGAAGAAGTGTCTTTTCTTTACATTTGTGTTGCTTTCCTCTCAAAGTTTCTACAATTATTCGCTTACATAGAATTAGGGGGTGTATCTTTTGTTCAAAGAGAAACCATAGGTATTGCCTGTTGGGTGGTGTTGGGTTCATAAATTACTAGTTATTGGGCAAATACGATGTCTATGCAACTCAAAAACATTAAGTCTTGCAAACTTTTTGAAGAAAGAAAAAAAAATACATGAAAATCTAATAATACTTTTGATACCAAAGAGAAAGATGGCGAGAGATACTTAACTGAAAATTTTTAAACAAAGCAAATGTTAACGATTTAATGGGATTTAAGGTGCGTGCAATTATTGCTCAACTTAAGTATAAGAGAGAGAGAGAGAGAGAGAGAGAGAGGGATCTACACACAAATTATGAAGGTAGTGTTTGGTAGAGTTTTTATTTTTAGGTTTTCTCCAGTTCTATAAACCGGAAAAAAAAACCGTTTGACAGACATTTTTCGTTTTTTTTTTCCTTCAATTTTGAAAACTAGTTTTTGAAATGGGGCTGTTTTTGAAAAGTCCATTTTGGAGTTTTAGATTTTCAGTTTTTGTTTTGAGATCTAACCATCAAACTTTATTAGAAGTAATTTACTATCCATATTTTAAAATAATCATTTCATTTCACCACTTTCAGAACAACCACTACTTACCCACTAAGCCTTCACCACTACTACCACCAACAGACAACCACCGTCAACACTTGGCTGCCGCCCGAACCACCCCACCTTCGTCACCCCACTGCCGTGCCACCATAGATCTGTCTCACCGGCACCACCCTACTGTTGTCACACCAACAGTCTCTTACAATGCCGCCACAATCTTTGCCACCGGCAAATCCGCCACCACCTCACTGCCATCGCCACCACCATTACCACTGGCATGATGGTGTTGGTTGGTGGTAATGAAAACTGATGTTTTGGGAAGGAAGGACCATAAAGGAAAATAAAAACTTCTTAAAAGAAACAAAAACTGAAAAAAATAATAATAAAAAATTGATCTATCAAACATCTACTAGTTTATTTTTTCAAAACAAAAACCACAATAAGTTTTGGTTTTTATCTTTTAAAAAATTAAAACTAAAAATTATAATGTTGTGAAAGAGACTCGAAGTTATTTTGCAAGGAGTAAAAGAGATATGGGGAGAGAATAGGTGGGTACTATGAAGACATTGGCGGTTAAAGTACATTTATGACCATTACCAAGTTGCCTATAGGGATGAAAAATGAATAAAAAGACATAACAAAAAGTTTAAAGATGTTTTAATCATAAATCTACCAAATAAAAAATAAGTGAACGATACTAATGAGACTGTAAAGTGAAAGAAAAAAATTTTGTTGCTATCTCGGTTGAAGAAATCTTCCTTCTACCCCCAATATAGCGACAATCAATCGTGTCTAAATATTTCTAGTGACTTTTATTTAATGACACTAAAAAAATGTTGCTAATAATTGTCGCTGAAAATGTTAGAAGAAAAGTCACTAGAAACATTTAGCGACTATTAATTGTCACTATACACGGATTTGGAAGAACATTCTTACAACTCGAGTAGAAGCCAAAGTTTTGTTCAAAGTGAAAAGCTATTTTTACCATCTCTTCCTTGGTTTCATACCACCACTTGACGAATATTTTCTTCATTTGAGCAGATGATCTCAAAAGTTGTAGCTTTCTCAATGTAGGCAATTGTCCATTATTTATTTTTATTTTTTTACAAAATGAAAAAATAGTATCGATAAAGTAAAGATTACAAAATTTTTGTTACGTGAAATACAACCATGACATACCGTGACTTTTACATATTATTAAATTTAAAGGAGATAACCAATACCAATACCGTGACTAGTACACATTAGAGGAGACAACCAGAAAACCACAAGCCGGAGTACGAAAACGAGAGTGAACACGTTCTCTAATGGAATAACAGCAGAAAACAGGAGGTCTTCATCAGTTCCGTAACCTTCCACTGCTACTTCCAAGCTCCATTGAGAAACTGCCGTTAAAAAGGGCAAGCTCTAGCAAGCGCACACACATTCTAGAGCAGATCTAATAGGGGTCACATAGATCTATAAGGTCGGACCAGATGCGGCGAGATCGGAGCGAGGGTCACTTTGTTGCCAACCCAGATGCCATAGATCCGGGGAGAAGGCTCCTGAACCGTGCCAGGCAACCGTCAAGTTAGGAGGCAAAGGTCGCTGTTTCCGTATCATTCTAGAGCAAATAACTCCTGATAGCTACAGAGTTCATTTGTTAATTTTCTTGGTTTGCTTGCTATTTACAGAATTCGAAGACAAGAATGGTAAAGAAAGACTACGCAAGTTAGTCATGATGACTGTAGCTATCTATTGTACGCGAATGCTACGAAGCAAATAGATCCTTTGGCCAGAGGATATACTAGGGAAAAATATGGCTTGTTGCGTTTAGAGCGTTGAGTTGGAGGAAAGTTAACAGAAACTAGCTAGCACAACTGGATGCTTTGGCTTGGGATATACCTGAGTAGATGGGTCATAAAGTTCTTCTCAATTTTGCAATCTAATGCTATAGAAGACTGGGTATGCTCCATGGAAAGTTACCAACAGTTTGTGATTTCATGAACACAAAAGGAACATTACTACCAAAAGAGAGAATGAAGGAAACAGCGACTCCAATGTGTTATAAGCAAGTCACTAGGCATATTTTAGACACTCCAATGGAAACGCGTTTTGTGTTGCAAGTCTCCACCCCATCTAGACCTGGGGGCCTGCATATAACATCAAAATTTTATGCTCCATCTGCAAACAACTTATGTTGCCATAGATACCTGTGTCACGCCTAACATAACAACGTTTCAGCAAGTAAATTGAATAGCAGAAAAGCCTCCAAAGCGGCTGCAGTCAACATATAACCAAAACAAGCCCCGCCATCGCCACTAATGCTGCTGCTCTACTTTTCCCACTTTATATGATTCAAGGTAAAGTAAGTAGAGGAAAGCAAACAACAGTATATCTGCAAACCAGACTTTGTAACTAATAGCCAAGAATGCTTTTTGAATCCTTGAAATCTATAGAATATACTGCTGCTCAAAAGCTCAGAATTAAGACAGACCCCAATATTTGAATCAACTTGAAATGACGAGACTACTCATTCAGAACCAGAGATCATTAGAAATGGAGCTCATCAATAAAGTACTCCTACTAAGCTGTTTTGCACATCGTCCATTCCATCCATCAACCTCAGGGGCGGAGCTCATTATACTACCGTGAGGTTTGAAATAAACATGGAATTGGCTGAGCCATCCATCCTATCAGCAATTCCAATTCTTTAATGAGAAAAAGAGAACAGGGCCCCCTCAGGAGAGCGCTCTTGGGACGAGATGACAGAGTATGCCCCGCCCTATTTCACTCATCTCTGGGCAAGAGCTCAAGTCACTTGCATTTGGCTTCAGGCCAGCCCATTGCAGGGGGTTAAGAACATTCAATTATAGCCTTCGTTTATGTCAACAAAGTTTACACATAGTCTAACATACTTGGAATAAGATAATTGGGAATTTTCCTGAGTTTCTCTTCCCAGGTTTTAAGGTTGAAAAAAATACGAACAATGGAAACAAAATTCAATCAAGGACACCATTGGTCTTAGTATTGACACCAACAGTGACTAAGTGTTTGCATGACATCCAATGGGGAAAAGAAGGACCAACAGCTATATTCTAATTCTACAATGTGAACATTCATTCTAACACGAAAAGACAAAAAGTGTGTGCTGAGGATGGGGCAAAGAACGCCTTGCTATTTTATGGTCATGACTTAATGTGGTCTTATAGTTCAAACATGAGCAGCAAGGTTCGGTGCAAAACATTTCGCTAACTCTACCAAGGAGATGAATGTCTTTCAGTTGTGCTATAGTTATTTTAAACTGTACATCATCACAACTTTAACAATCTCCACAAACGTTGGTGCAACGTGATCGTTTCATATGAGTAAAGATGAAAGGAATTACCATTTAAAACCATATCAAATCGTTCTTAAGTATTTGTGGAATCATGATCAGCTGTATAAAAGATGATAAAGTTGTTTATATCTGCATAGACTGCATATTGTACCTTGCAAAATTGAAGATACTCTTCACTTCCTTCGAGAGAAAAAAATTGGTTAAAGGACTTGAATTCCAGTGCAATTCCAAGTAAATATTTGGTAGAAGCAGGATAGGGGCTTGGTGCTGGGCCAGCAATGGTAACAAATGGTCAAATGCTAATTGGACAGACTTAAGGCCAGGGGTAGTGATCAGCACCCCTTGCGGTTAGGAACTCTGATCCTGCCTTCATTACCAAGTACAACACTACAAATACTCCTTACACCATCTTCGTACCGAATGAAAAGTGAAAACAATACCCGTACCCATAGTTCTCTCTTACACCAGACAACAAATAAAGCATTGGTGTTGCTTTTGCCTTCCTGATAACTTTGCATTACAGTTTTTGGTTTCTCTGAAAAGTAACAGAAAATTCTGTTGGTTAGCTGTTAAAACCAGTTCCGGTTTTCATTATGACAAGAAGTTCGCAAAAAGTTTTCAATGACCCCCGCTCACTGAAATCTAGCTTTACCAGGAATTAGGGTACTTATACTAGGATTATATCAACATCAGAGCAGAAGATTGGCAATTCTTGAGATAAGAATCTATGGTCGCTAATATATACATGTTACACCTTCGGTTCCCTCACCAAGCACAGAAATGACAGTTATAACAGCACAAAGAGTAGCATACAAGCGCAATTTAGTTAAAAACAAAAGAGTAGAAAGCTAAATTACATAACGATCCATCAGACTGTTATACTTTACTAGCACGATAACTAGTTATAGACCAGTATGGTTTATATGCACAACAAAACTCCAAAAGATGCTGTATAATGCAATAATATATGAAAAATTATAGCAAGACGTGCAATTTTAATATTGGGAAGAGGAAGACTTGTCTCCATACTAGCTTTAAAATCAAAAAAAGGACAATGCCATCACGTGTCACAATATTTCCCCAAAACAACAACAGAGCTGCAAACTGAACATGGATAGATATATAGAGACCTGGAGTACGAAATGAACATAGTTCACTACCAAAGGCAAACACCTGATGTAGTTGAGAAAAATACTTTTACATCCTAATAAATTCCTTGCTGTCTTGTAGGACCAGAACAAGATGAGAAAGAAACACAACAACCTGCAGAGAAAATTGCATGAACAGATTTAATGCAATCTGACAACGAAACAGAAAACAGCTAGACACAAGAGGAAGAGATAATTTTCGTACCTATAACACAAATTAAAAGCATAAATATATGCCAAAGCATTTCTTAAGAGGGTTCGCGATACCCTTATTTCATCCTTGAGTGTTAACTGCTTCCCAGACTAAGTTCTTGGGAATGGGGCTGGTCAGATCACGAGCCTGCAGAGCAGCATTACGAAGAGTCTTGACTGTCAGTTCATTGGCCTTCCAGAACGAGACACTGTCATAAGGCAGACCATGCTTCTTGCAGAGTTCCACCACAAAGGGAGAAACCGTCCTCAGATGACATCTAGGCAACCTAGGAAATAAATGGTGCTCAACCTGAAACTGCAGCCCACCATGGAACCAATCCATCCACTCCGAGCACGTTATATTGAGGGTTCCTCTAGTTTGCTTCTGAAACCAATCATTCCCCCTAGGATTTCCAACATAAACACTCGACGAAAAATGGTTCAAACAAAATTGAACATGCTGAATTCCAGTCACACTGAAGCTTAATAGAACAAACATGATCCTTTCACCCCAATTTGGCAAGCAAGAAACCAGTAAAGGATACCAAGTCCAAAACACAAGAATTCCCAACATCTCTTGGACCCTATTGGGCACATTTTTCTTCGTTAAAAGCAACATGAACGATTGTGCGAACAAATTAATTCTGGCAACACACATAACAGGATAGAAACTCCAATGCTGATAGCTAACAAGGAACCTAGTCACAGAATCAAAGTTGAGCTTCCTCTCATAATAAAATGATGTAAGTGAGTTGAAGAATTTAGAAGATACCGCGAAAAACGGCATGTGCTGTAGATCAGGGTCAAATTCAAGACTGTTACAAGCAATGTGGTGAGCATTGTGGTTCCTCTTCCACCAGGCAATGCTAATACCAGCAAGACAATTACCCGAAAGGACCTGCGCGAATCTGGTGAACCTGCGGGTCATCATAATCTGGTAATGCCCAGAATCATGCCCAATCCACCCACTTTGAATCCAAAGCAAGCCCATTAGGCCACCAGAAGCCAAATGCACCCAAGTGCTGTCACAGCACAAAACACCATACAAGCTAACAGCCAACAGCATTGCTATTGCACACATGGTCATAAAGATTACATGCCCTTTCTTTTCAAACAAACCCATCTTAGTGAACTGAAAAAGGAGCTTTCTGTAATCTTGGGATACCTCAGAGACAGTGTAGTCTTGGAGGTGATACCCGTTGAAGAACTTGTCAAGATACTGCCAGGCAGTGCCTGGATGGTATGCAACAAAGGCATCTGTAACATCTTGGCCCGCAAGATTCAGCAGGGGCAGATCACCACCAGGGTGGTCCTTTGCCCACTCTGAGACATCATAGACCTTCCCCTGTATGGAGATCCATAGATCTCCTGGCTTTGTGTGCTTCTTGAGCTCATCTGAGGTAATGTAGCTCTTGGGTTGGGCCATCGATTCAACAATGGCGGCTAGAGAGAGGGAGCGGGATTGGGAGATCTGAGAGGAAATGGAGAAGGAAAGCAAAGATCGAGAGATTGGGTTGAGATGAGGGAGGGTTTTACGCAAAGAAATGAGGCAGCATTGCAGCAAAATCTAGTTTGTGTGTACCAGAGTGTGTGTTGATTGTTCTCAGTTTCCGTTAGGGGTTTTATTGGATTTCTTTTGTTAATTTTGGGATATGAAGAAATGAAGGGACCTCACACCGTGTGAGTCACACGTATTAAAAAAATTCATTATAGTCGTGTTAAATAAACTTATGCTGTCATATTCACCACACATATATAATTCTCTTTTCCTAACATGTTTATCACATTAAAAAAAATGTTATTCCTACTCTCCGTTGTATTAATTCATCTCCTTATTTATCGATCAATGACCAACACTTAAAGAAACGCTAGAGAAGTACGCAAAGGAATGGAAATAGTATTTTTCCGTTAGATTTCTACGAGAATTTTTAAATTTCGAGACGACTCTAGAGTTGGATAGACTTAAAAAAACATTAATTTGATAAATACACAAACACCCACGGGGCCGAGGGGTGATACAAAAACTTCGTACCAACTGATGTTCCCTTGTTTTTTTTTTTTTCCCTTTTGCCGTAAGGGTTAATTACAAAAATGTTCTCTGAGGTTTACACGCATTTGTACTTTGCTCTCGTCGTGTTACAACTTTAGCAATAGTGTCCCCTAAGGTTAACAAAACCATTGCAAATAGCTCCAAAACTGAATGGCCGTTAAGACCGC